>CM076579.1:551865194-552219940 GCA_034641835.2 Pinus albicaulis | reverse complement strand
AGTTGAGTCGACATTGTGTTGCCACAAAATTTTTAGGCTTTTCAGTTTTGTGGTAGGCTTGATAAGAATCACCCAAACTAGAAGGGAAAAATGTATTCATATTCATTGAACATTATATGTCACGAAAGCTTCCAACCAAGTTGGAATTGAAACTTCCTGAAAATTCAGTGATTTTGTCAACATCATTCCCTTCGGATTGATTTACTGATGTCCTCATAATAGTGTAATTTTATTGTCCTGGTCCAATGTTGTCTTCTGAACAACCTTAGGGACAACTGGAACCTATATTTCAGGGGAATCCAAATCAATAATTTCAAAGTGACATTAAGGAAGATAATGTGAGTGTTCCTTTCTCTTAGCGAAATAATATTTCTAGAAGTCATTCCAACGATAGCTTTCCTTTCTCTCAACCAAATAATATGTTTAGCAATAATTTCAATTGGAATTTTCCTTTTTGTCAGAGAAATAATATGTTTGGAAATAATTCCAGATCATTCCTTCGAGATGGGCACCCACCCTATGCGGCCAATCATGGACATTCACGACCAGGTTAAATGGCTCTCAATGGACATTCTTTACTTTATATTAGTTTGAATTAAATGCAGACTTTCATAGGCCCTTTGCATAAGCCAGTTTATGCACAAAACTTTGGCTCATCTTGTATCTTGATATTTAAGCCAGGATCATACTTATCTAGCAGCAGAGATAGTTTAAAGTTATGCTGCTTATTTAAAAAAGAGAATCTGGTTTATCAAAGTACTATTTTTCTTGTATGTATATTGTTGTATTATCTGCAAAGTAATGGTCCAAACATGATTCACAGTTGTTTATGCTTCATGATGCACCATGTACTGGAAAAATATAACTAAAACACATTTTGGGAGAGTGAGGTATTACCAATTAAGTCTACTAATAATGAAGATAATATATATCAGAGCACAAAAAATGCGTGAAGTATGCATTATGTGATTTAACACCTTTAATATATCTTGTTTTAATATTTTCTTATGTGTGAGACTAGTGGGAAGGTTTGGCATGGATTTTGATATGATTACTCTACATGGCATATCAATACAAAAAGCATAGATTTGCTTCAAATTATACACAGTTTGGTTCTTAAGTGTTAAGTACCCTAAACAATATTAAACGCCAACTAATACTTTCCCGCCTCAGTAGCAGTTATTGAACTATTAATTTGTGACATGCATTGTGCAACAAAAAATGAAAAATGGAAAAAGGATGTTTAAAGTATCATATTAAGCCCAAAAATTAAGGTTTCACATGAGTTCTACATGAAAGTAGAGTTCATTTCTTAAATTTTGTTCTAATTTAGAGGAAATGGAGCTCTATAAAGTACCATTGTGATCATCATTCCAATGAGATTTTGAGCTTGAAATCCATCATGTATATCTCAAATTTCACCACTTCATATCATTTCTACCATATAATATTGGTTCACTCAAGCAGCTGGAGGAGCTTGATATCCTTTAATAAACTAAAGAATTTACCAAATCATATTGCCAATTTAATGGCTTCAAAATTTTTGATGGTAGCAAGTAACAAACTAGTGGACTTTCCATTTGGGCTATCAAGTCTACCAAACCTGCAAACTATTGATGTGTTGAACAATAGATTGACATATTTGGAATCTATAATTTTTTTTTAACTTTTCCAAAATGACAGTAAGGTAAATTAGCATACACAAGAAAATATTATCTTCTAAATTAATGGATTATTGTGCATTGTATATTGCCAACTGTTTTTAGCAGCATAATAAACTCTGCAAAAACTGGAAAATTCTTGTCTGGATGAGATGTAATTTGGAAGTAAACGATGAATTGGAATAGGAGGTTGTTGAGTGTGAGCCAATAAACTCTTCTATTGAGGAAGAGGTATTTAATTCAAATTTACGTAAGGAAAAAATAAAAAATCCATCTGAAGGAGATTCTAAAATGTCTTTGTCAAGACTTTATTCTAAAAACATGTCAACTATTAGATATTCTCTCACATTCAGACCATTCCTCTAAGAGCATGTCAACTAATAGATATTCTCTTACATTCAAACCAAGAAAATTGTGGAAGCGGTAGCACCATGATAATAAAAAATTAAAGGCTCGTCAAGACTGATTGAACAATAGTATGAAGCTTTGTGTTGAAGGTCATAAAGAAAGACATAACACAACAATTATAATAGAGTTAGTTCCTGTGTCAAATGGGAAATTATATCATGGACAAGAGAGTGGTGAGGCATTGATAAGAAAAATTCTTGCAGTGAAAAAGAACTGGATCCTAAGATACAGGATGTGGTAATGAGAGGAAAATATCTAAGATCTAGGTGACTCTAGGTGCATTAATGCCAAATAAAATGATTCCATATATGTAGATAAAAATTCAACATTAAAAGGAATATTGCCTCTGGAAGATCTTATTTGTAAGTTTATTGATTCCATTAGTGGTAATTTTGGAATAGTAATTTCTAATGCCATGTTGATTATAGATCAGAGTGGAACATCCCTTGCTCTTATGAAGGAGAGTGGTCGATTAGATTGTTTCTTTGAGGCCAACAATGATGATTTTCCCATGCCGAGAAGCACCATGGTATTTTTATCAAAAATTGTAAGCCCAACAAAGAAATAAGATCCATGGAAGAATTGTCCTGGCCATCTCAAAAATATAGAATTGAGTCTTTCTGTGGCGTTAATGATCAATTACGTGATGGCTTCTATGATGTTGGATGAGATCATTAATTTAAGCCATTGATAAAATTTGAAAAGAAGAACTTTTTTTTTTATATACTTAGGAGATTATTTAGGTTGATATAAGAAGAGATGAGGAGTTGGATGCAATATCTCTATACACTCAAAAATAAAATCCTGATTTGAAGAACTATAGTGTTACTACTTCCTCTTTGTGTCAAAATGATTTGGTGGAAATGATAAATATTTGAATATATCACCCATGTGAACGGTTGTTATCCAAGATTTTAGTTACAATAAATCCAATACTAACCTTTAGGGGTGTAGGCATTACAATATATCAAAAACTATGTTGAGATTCAACGAGATGATGATCCTAGTGAAAATTAAGCACCTACACTAGGTGGGGGCCCGCAGGCTATTTTTAGGTGTATGTCTATTTTTAGAATGTTGAGCAAATTCTATTTATATCGGGAGTCTATTTATAGATGGTTGAGAAAATTCTATTTATAGATGAGTTTATATTTTTAGATGCATGGGCGAAGTATATTTATAGATTGCATGTCTAAAAATAGAATTCATGTCGATTATTATTATCTCTTAATAATAATTAGACAATAAATAATAATCTATTCTCTTGAAGCACTTGATTTCAGTTAACTGAAGTGACAAACCAGTTAGCTGAAGGAATTTCGAGTTCTAAGGTTGGTTGGTGGGACATGCAAGTGGAATTAGTTGTAACTGAATGATTCGAAGTTGTAACAGAGTTGGATGTGTAGTTATGTGAGTTGTAAAGTAGTTTAACTCATTGAAGTGAGTTAAAATCAGTTGTGCTAGTTGTAACTAATTGTAAGTAAAGATACACTAGTGAGAGATCAGTGAATTAAATATTAAATTAATTCACATGGAGTAATCTCACATGCAACTGAAGATTTACTACTGTTAACTACATGCATGTCAGATCTAGTGGAGACCCAGTTGAGAGATAGGTGAAGGGGACAATTTGACTATCAGTTGTGACATTAGTGGGTGCACTCTTGCAACCACACACACATTGGAGATGCCAATGAGGATTGCGTAGTCAAGTCAAGGGAGGATCTCATTCATTCAGGGATTGTGATCAGCAAGGATTGCGCAGCGGAGGCATGCTGTCAAGAGGCAGTAAATTGGTGCATGAATATGCCAATTTTTGAATGACAGTGTGAGATGATTGTATATTGTACTGAGAGCTCTTGGATTAGATTTTTGTATGAGATTTTTTCATGATCCATGATATATACATAATATATGATAGTGGGGTTTTTAGCATTATGCTTTCCCGGTAAAAACATCTGTGTTATGTGTGATTGATCTTTCTTCTTGTGTTTGCAATTAGTGATTAAATTTTCGCAAAGATTTTAGTAGAAGGATTCTGTATTTAACAACGGCATATAGTTGTTATATCAGGAGAATCTAGGCAATACATAATTGTATTAAAATTTCTACATGGTATTGGAGCAAAGAAGATTGCAATTTTTAAGTAGTAGCTGAGTTTGTTGGTGGAAACAATTCGAATTTGCTGCAAGAATTTCTTGGTGCGACAGTTGAGTAAACATCGAAATGGATTTCAATGGTTTGGGGCTAGAGTATGCACTTGAGGGCAACTCGAACTACATTGCATGGAAGGACAGGATGGAGCCGGTGCTTGAAGATAATGGCTTGAAGGAATTCATTGACAGTGATGTTCCAAAGCCCACTTCGACGGATGCTGTGTTACTTGACGCATGGTAAAAGAAAGTAGCGAAGACGAGAAGGATTCTGTTGGAACGTGTACGAGACCATTTTGTCTCAAGCCTTCATGGGAAAGCCACTCCATTTGTGATGTGTAAGGCTTTGACGGATCTTTTCCAAAGCAGCAACGACCATAAGAAATTGGCGCTGAAGGATAAACTCAAAAATATAAAGATGGAGAAGGGCGACAATATTCCTTAGTATCTCACAAAGTTTGTCCAATGTCGGGATGAACTGGGGAGCGTGGGAATCACGGTTTTTGATGATGATTTGGTGAGCTTGGCTTTCTTGGGACTTCCTAAGAGTTGGCATAGTTATCAAGACTCTGTCAACAGACGGGAAAAATTGCCAGATTGGGAACGAATGTGGTCGGTTCTAGTGCAATAGGAGTTCAGGCGGAACACCAGAGATGGATCTTCATCAAAGCATGATGATGAAGAGGATTGTGATTTGGCTTCCAAGGCAAGGAAAGGGAAGGGGAAGAAATACCATTCAAAATCCGAGTCTAAAGGCAAGAAGCTGGATTTGTCCAAGGTGAAGTGTTTTCATTGTCACGAACATGGGCATCTCGCCATTAACTGTCCACAGAAAAAGAAGAAAGAGAAGGCTGCTGGAGCTGCAGCTGGTGAGGCCATTGTGTCGCAATTTGAACTTGATTTCTCTTTGATCACATGCTTGGTTTCAAGCGCTATGGGATCGATGTGGTATCTTGATAGTGGTGCTTCCTTCCACATGACGAGAGATAAGGAGCTTTTCAGTGACTTGGAGGAGAAAGATCTCCAAATGCATATAGAGATGGACGACGATGGAAGATATAGTGCGACCGAAATTGGTACCATTACCTTTGAGAGGGAGTCAGGGAAACCATTTCAATTGAAATATGTTAAGCATGTTCCAGGTCTGAAGAAAAACTTGGTCTCAGTTGCGATGTTGGAGGACAGAGGCTATGATGTTGTTTTCAATGATGGAAAAGCTTTCCCGCGACATAAAACAACGGGTCAAGCCAAGAGGATAGGGATTCGAGTTAAGAATCTCTACATGCTGGAGGTAGAAGACTGCGCTGCAATGATGGGAAAGGCATAAAAAGTGGTGAGGCGAGATGAGGGCGAATTATGGCACAGGTGATTGGACCATCTTCATCATGGAGCCTTGAAAGCCATGCAACAAATATCTACTGGACTTCCAATGGGAACACTTGCTCAGTTAGATTTTGCATGGGTTGCACCATGGGGAAGTATGTAAATTCCACCTTTCATGAAAAGGAGAACCGTGCTTCGGTGATCCTGGAGAGAGTTCACTTAGGCGTGTGTGGAGCATTATCGGTTGCTTCAACAACAAAACACAGGTATTATGTTATTTTTTATGACTTTTCTCGTAAATGTTGGATCTTCTTCATGCAGAAGAAGGATCAAACATTCTCAAAGTTTTGTGAGTTTAAGGCATTGGTTGAGAAAGAGCCGAGGAAGCAAGTGAAGGCTCTGCGGAGTGATAATGGTGGCGAATACATCTCGAATGAATTCAAAGACTTCTGTAGCAAAGAAGGAATTCGAAGAGAACTCATAAGGCCTCATCACCCACAACAAAATGGGGTCGCGGAGAGGAAGAACAAAACGATTGTGGGTGCTGCACGATCTATGCTGCATGATCAGGGCCTACTAATGAATTTGTGGGCGGAAGCATGTAACACTGTGGTTTATGTGCAAAACCGTTGTGTCCTCATAGAGTACTTGGCATGAGTACACCTGAAGAAGCTTTTATTGGTAAGAAACCGGATGTTTCTCACTTTAAAATTTTTGGCTCATCTGTTTATGTGCATGTGACCAAGAACGCTAGGAAGAAGCTGGAGCCGACAGCTAAAGTTGTGATATTTGTGGGGTACACAGAAACACCCTATAATTATCGTGTGTATTTTCCAAACAGTCGAATGACTGTGGTGTGATGGGATATAAAATTCAATGAGGAGAAAGCCATGAAGTTGTCGCTTGAGAGGGAGCTAGATTTGCATGCAGAGGACGAACTTTTGGTTCCCAAAGATGAGTCTCTAGATGTGGATCAGCCACAAGAGGAGGTTCATGGAGTGCAGGAGTCCACTCACGCAGAGCCAAACATCAGAACTGGCAGAAGGTGTACCATAGAAGCTGACAGGCTGAAGCTTGATGCGGCACAGAATGTAGGAGTCCCTAATTCACAGCGCAGACAGAGATTGTCTCCTAGCCGATTCACTGGATACATGGATCTCATGAGCAAATGTATTGTGACTGAGCCATCTTCCTTTTAGGAAGCAATGCAGGAGCCCACATGGGTAGATGCAATGGTGGAGGAGTATGACTCCATTTTCAGAAACAGTGCTTGGGAAATTGCTCTAAGGCCAGTTGATAAATCAGTGGTAGGTCCAAGATGGATCTACAAGGTAAAGCAAGCTGCTGATGGGAGTGTTGAGAAATACAAGGCCAAATTTGTGGCTCGGGGCTTCTCACAGATCGAGGGGATTGATTATGAAGAAACCTTTGCACCTCTCGCATGTATGAAGTAATATTTTTGTTTTGCTTGATCAGATGGATGTGAAGATTTCGTTCCTTAATGGGATCATTGAGTAAGAAGTGTACATTGAGCAGCCCGACGGATTTGAGATCTTCAGCAGCGAGTCGCATGTGTGTAGACTCAAAAGCGCTGTATGGGTTGAAGCAAGCACCTCGTGCTTGGTACACTCAGATCGACAACTATTTCACTGGACTTGGCTTCACCAAGAGTGAGGCAGATGTAAAACTATACCAAATTGTGGTGGAGGGTAAGCTTTTAATCATTGTTATTTATGTTGATGATTTAATACTGACTAGTGATGAGCAGCTGATACACTCATGCAAGGAGGACCTTGCAAAGGAGTTTGAGATGAAGGATATGGGCCTCCTTCATTATTTCCTTGGATTGGAATTATGGCAGCCAGAAGGTGAAATTTTTTGTGTCTCAAGGCAAGTATGCAAGGGATATACTGTGTAAGTTTAACATGGAGGGTTGCAAACCCATGGATACTCCTCTTCCATGAAATTGGAGGAAGGAGGACGTTACATCTGGAGAGGTAGTGGATGTTACTGTCTATCGACAAGACCGGACATATGCTATGCAGTGAACCAACTTAGTCAAGCGATGGGTAAGCCTACCAAGCTCTTTTGGAAGGCGGGAAAGCATGTCCTAAGATATCTCAGGGGCACATCTGAGTATGTCTTATGGTACAGATAGACGAATGAGGTGAAGTTGCATGGCTTCATGGATTCAGATTGGGCGGGCAGCCCAACGGACAGAAAGAGCACATCAGGAGGGGTCTTCAATATCAGATCTACAACTGTTTCTTGGTACAACAGGAAATAGAGATCCGTGGCACTCAGTTCAGCGGAAGCGGAATACATGGTAGCAAGTCAAGCTGCATGTGAGGTTATCTAGATGAGGAAGATCTTGGTTGGTTTGTTTGGTTCTCATTTAGTTCCTACAGTGATTCATTGTGATAATCAGAGTTGCATTAAAATCTCGATTAATCCTGTGTTTCACGATAGATCTATAAGAATATAGATATTCGGTATCATCATATTAGAGATTGTGTGCAGCGGAAGATCTTGTTTCTGTAGTACATTCCTACGGAAGATCAGGATGCATGTATTTTGACGAAGGCACTCACCAGGAGATAATCCCTTTCTTGTTGAGAGGGAGTGTTGAGATTCAACAAGATGATGATCCTAGTGAAAATTAAGCACTTACACTAGGTGGGGCTCGCAGACTATTTTTAGGTGTATGTCTATTTTTAGAATGTTGAAAAAAATATTATTGAAATGGTTGAGAAAATTCTATTTATAGATGAGTTTTTATTTTTAGATGCATGGACGAAGTCTATTTATAGATTGCATGTCTAAAAATAGAAAGCATTTCGATTATTATTATCTCTTAATAATAATTAGACAATAAATAATAATCTATTCTCTTGAAGCACTTGATTTCAGTTAACTGAAGTGGCAAACTAGTTAGCTGAAGGAATTTCAAGTTCTAAGGTTGGTTGGTGGGACATGTAAGTGGAATTAGTTGTAACTGAGTGATTCAAAATTGTAACAGAGTTGGATGTGTAGTTATGTGAGTTGTAAAATAGTTTAACTTAATTAAGTGAGTTAAACTTAGTTGTGCTAGTTGTAACTAAAGATACACTAGTGATAGATCAGTGAATTAAATATTAAATTAATTCACATGGAGTGATCTCACATGCAACTAAAGATTTACTACTGTTAACTACATGCATGTAAGATCTAGTGGAGACCCAGTTCAGGGATAGGTGAAAGGGAAAATTTGACTATCAGTTGTGACAGTAGTGGGTGCACTCTTGCAACCACGCACACATTGGAGATGCCAATGAGGGTTGAGCAATCAAGGCAAGGGAGGATCTCATTCATTCATGGATTGTGATCAACAGGGATTGCGCAGTGGAGGCAGGCTATCAGGAGGTAGTAAATTGGTGCATGAATATGCCAATTTTTGAATGACAGTGCGAGATGATTGTATATTGTTCTGAGAGCTCTTGGATTAGAATTTTGTATGAGATTGTTTCATGATCCATGATGTATACATAATATATGATAGTGGGGTTTTTAGCTTTATGATTTCACGATAAAAACATCCATGTTATGTGTGATTGATCTTTCTTCATGTGTTTGCAATTGGCGATTAAATTTCCGAAAATATTTTAGTAGAAGGATTCTGTATTTAAAAGTGGCATATAATTGTTATATCAAGAGGAATTTAGGCAATACATAATTTGTATTAAAATTTCTACAAACTAACTCCCCAACTCGCAGAATGACTTTGTGATAAATGTGGGTGGATCTCTCTGGGCATTGGATTGGTGTCCTAAAGGAACTCAAGGTGCTGGAAACTAAATTAACTGAGTACCTTGTAGTTGGAGCACATCCACATGGATGTTTATATCACAAACTTGGTTAAATACCTATAGCTAGGAAAGGTATTGTTTAAATATGGGTCCATTTTCAACGCATGTGAGTGTAAAGCATCCACCTTCCAAAGGACAGAGGGTGAGAGAAGCAAATCCATAGAAGTGAACCTGATTATGAGGTAGAAAAAGTATATACAGTGCCTATCCTATTTAAGGAGTATGTGGTAGGGAAATACTCTATTTCACAACTAGTAGAAGATCCAGATTAAAAAAAATGGTTTTCATGAGGGATCCAGTGAAAAAATTGGCTAAAAATATAGAGGAAAAATGGAATCTAAAAAATATCCCTGCCACAATGTCAATTGATTTCTAAATTGCTCAACCCTAGCAATCTCTCAGTGCATATCAAATCCAACTTTACATGGGCTTGTTGCCCATCTGAAGCATTTATTTAAAAAAAAACATTAATAATGTAATGAAATACAACATGATTTCAGGCCATTCCATAAAACAAAAGGAATTCAAATCAAAATTCAAATATCTTTGTGAACCCTGGCCTAAATTTGATTAGAGATCTTACGTTGATGCCTAATTGTTGTGGTTTTTACAAGAATCGTCCCCTGATAAGTTTCTTGTGCCTAGCTAAATTATTTAAATATCACACCCTAGATGGTATCAAGGGAGCGATGTTTTGGGGGTAAGTTACAGTTGCTGCAAATCCACTGCCCAATTTCATAGGATAGGTAATATCCTTCAATACCATTTCAACAACATTGAGACATTCCAAAAATTGCAACTACAACATGATTAGGAAGGACAAAAAAATCAAATCATGTGTTAATAGAATCAATTCAAAACATAAGCGATAATTACAACATACTTAAATATAATGTGTTAAGGTTGGGTACTACTTATATACCTGAAATGACTGTCCAATGATCTTGTTAGAAGTGTTTTTAACCTAAACAATTACTTAAAAACTCTCCCTCCATATAATGTTTGGTTGCATTAACAATAGGTTGCAACCATAATTATAAAATAATATATCTTAAGGTGTTAGCAAAGTCTTGAGTCCAACCCAAACGTTAGAGCATCTAAATTGTATGAAATTATAATAACCAACGAGGGAAGTCAAGTATGATGCCAAGCACCCTGAATGTAGGACCTTCATATGGATACTAATGTGGCATTAATTTTGGTATTCATAGGAATATGTTTTATCTTTACAGTGTTACGAGGGTAGCGCTAATTTTGATTTTCTCAAGCATTTTTGGCAAAATTTCTCTAAAACTATCCATGCCCCAAATTCATGTTCTACAATCAGAAAAATCCTCTTCTAAAGTGGATTCAAAAGGATTTGGAGCTGATAGGGACTCTGTTTCGAAGTTTCATTTTCATTATTTATATCCTTATACCCTTGGTTGATCAGTTCACAACCTCCCTTAAACTTAAACTATGATTGTAGTAAACAATTAAAACTCACATTATTTCATCTGATTGTGACATAATTTCAACAACAAATTACTTCCCAATTTTCAATTAGGGAATGTATCTGAGCCCGAGAAGGGCTTGGGTTTTCTATCACCTTGAGAAACTGACCAACATGCACTCAATTTTCACTTGATCATAAAAATGTCCTGCAACAACTAGAAATCACTTATGTCTTGAAATCCAGAGTTAATTTTTTCTATATCACGATAGATTCTAAAACATATTCCATTCTGTGACTGGGATTGAATTTGTGGTGTTAATAGCCTCAAATGGAAAACTTCCATTGGTTATGGACATTCTTTTACAAGTGTTAAGAGTCCAGAAATCATAGGTTGCTTGCCAATTGTTGCTACAAAATAAAATAAAGACATTCTCAATGTCTTAGGATTCTAGTCCTAAGAAGCAAAGCTGGAACAACATGGTTAATAATCTTCTTGTGAACAGATATACTTGCAATAGCCACAGATATGAATTTTCCTGTGTATGTGCATTATTTTATCATTCTACACTAATTAATGTGTCATGGAATTATGTGGGGAGGAATTTTACCTCATTCAGGTTTCCATAGGAAGGCATCTAATGAAAAAATATTTGAAGACGAATGACGTGAAACCCCTCTCGATGAACGTAGTAGACCTGCTACATCGGCTTGTCCATTATAAGTTTTGAAAATTCCCCTTCTCGCTGGACTCGATAGAGACCTGTATCAGTAGTGTCAGAGTCCAATTCGGAATACGAAGTAACAATGAATAAGAAGGTGCATACGCCACCTTATAACCCTTCAATTTCCTCCAATATTGAATATCGACCGGGGCATACCCGAACCAACTGACCCTACTGGGAGAGGAAAAGCTACAGAGTTAAAAGCACCTTGTTAATGACTTTCCTTCCTCAAATAACTCTTTCACTGAACTACATTGCAAATGGATCATTAGTCATGAGAGGGAAGCTCTCGCGCAACTGGTTTTTTTGGTTTTCCCTCGACCCATTCGCTGAAAGTATACTGAACCTTATCGCGCGAGATGGCATCGAATTTGTAGGGCTCCTTCAGACAATTTGTGACCATGGAAGCAGATACGTTGGCATAGGAAACCTAGTTCATTCCCGATGCCCTCCAGAATGGGGCTACTGCTGTCACTGCAATAGATCCCACTACAGAAGACATTCTACTTTGTTCTCTCTATGTGGGTATACATGCTTCCCTCCAGAAGGGGGTTGGTGTCGTCGCCGCTGTTGATCCCGCTGCAGAAGGCCTTCTATAGTCTCTTGCCTTCTCTTTTAATCATCCCACTCATTCTGCCCTTTGTTCTCTACATGTGCCTGTACACTCTGCTCATCGTTCTCTCCATGTGTCTTTACACTCTACTCAATATATGGGGGTTACTGCCATCGCCGCCGTAGATCCCACAACAGAAACCCTTTGACAACATGTTTCCTTCCTCTTCAATTTGGTTTGTTGCCATCGCCGCTGTAGATCCCACAACAGAAACCTTCATAGCATGTTGCCTTCCCCTTCAATTCGTGTTGCCTTCCCCTTCAATTATCTCACTCATTATGACCTCTTTGTCATCTTATGCCCTTCAATCATCCCACTCATTCCTATTAGCAAAAGGCATCATTACTTTTGGCAAAAGAGTAAGCTGATACGAAATGGGCAACGTTCAGATAAAAATGTTATTTTGTCTCAATGTAGTGTCTTAAAACACCTCATCATTTATAAAATGTGCAAACACATTATCCTTTATAAAATGTGAAAGTTGATGAAAATTCGCAATTTGAGAGAAAATTTATAACATCTGAAAACTCCTTATCATTTATAAAATGTGCAAGTTGATGAAAATTGGGCAACTTGAGACCAAATTGTTATTTTTCAAAAACTAATGTCATAAAAGACCCACCATAACTAATATCTTAAAAGACCCCATAGTGTAATATGCCTAGAGAAGTACTATATTAAACAAGATGATAAGATGGTGATGGTGAATTAACATTTTGTAGCAAGATTTGTTTAGTTCTTTGTATAGTTTAGTTTTTTGTATAGAAAGCTTCAATAATTTTTTGTATTAAAGTATAAGGCATTGTTTAGTGCCTCCATTTCTTCTTAAAAGGGTTTTCATGTCTTACATGGAAATCAAAGCCATTTAAATGGAATTTGAAATTTGGAAGAACATTGTTAGGTCCTCCATTAACACCCAAACATATTCTTTGCCTATAGTCATATAGGTCCAAAAATACCAACCCTAAATATGGCAGCATAAACTTTCACCTCAAATAGTAGAGCGTGGAGTTATTAGTTGTTTTCAATCTTGAAGAGAATTTAGCCTTTTAGTTGAATCTATTCCCATGCGAAACCATATCTTACCTATTTTTCAATATCATGTGCACTCATTACCATGGCTTCAAGGAGTCTGAAACCTTGCATAATTAAAGTTATTTCTACCATATATTGGATCACAAATATAGTCCAGCTAGTAGAATATCTCGACATTTTATGAGTCTCATCAAGTAGAATAGCTCAACATTTTAGGAAGCCCATACTGATATTGATATTATCTAATCTTGAAATATATATTCCAAAACCTCACTACTCTAGAAACACGCAAGTGAACTTTTGGAGTCAACAACCTATGCAATTTGAAAACTACGAAAAATAGACAAGAAGATTGACAAGTTTACATTTGAAAACCTGGTAACAACAAATTTTATTTACGCGCAATTCCTAAGTTGGAGACAAATCAAGTCTTTGAGATGCCACATATAAGCTACTAACATGAATAAAAAACATAGCTTCAATAAATGCAAGAAAATAGATAAGTTTTATGCATCTCATGAGTCCATAAGTGATAACTCAGTCCCAAAAAGAATATAAAAATTGACAATCACTCCCTGATAAATATAAACGAGGTAGTAGGAGTCCACTCCAGAGACAAATCCAACCCAAAAAGCCAAAAATAAATTTTATGAGGGCTGAAAATGGCACCAAAGACACCACAAAAGGTGTCCAAGAAAGTAAGATTCATCTTCAAAATATTTATTAACCTCTGTAAACCATCTAAAATCATAATAATGTTGATCTTTCTTACAATGAAAGTTGCCTCCAACAAGTAACCCAAGGCATCAACAGTGCATAAATATAGATAAGGCACCAAAGGTTGGCCCTATTGCATCAACTAATGTAACATTATCCGTAGGGATAAGGCTTTGTGAATAAAAGTAGGCCAAGGGATTGGTGAAAATATCACTCATTATACCCACACACCGTGAATCATAACCTACACACATAAACACATCTTAAAGATGAAGTAACAACCAACTCTATCATAGGATTTTCCGAGTCAATATTCAACTTAATGCATTTGTCCCTATCTCTCTGGCCCACTCCATTTCCTCCTAGGCTGACTAGACCCCTGGACAGACCTAGTCCACTTCGGTCGCACTACATACTTGGCAACTGACCAGATCCTCAAAGCCAAAGCCTTTTCCACAAGTTTGTAAGAAATGGTAAGAAAAGTAATAAGCATTCTGAGGAATAGGGTTCATCACGCCATAAGTGAGACTTGAGAGACTAAAAAAGGAACCTAAAATAAAAAATCTACATCTAAATAACAAATATGATCCCCAATAAAGCCCCACATGAACTTAGAGACTTCATAAGGCAAACCATCCAATATTGAGGACTTTCCATTTTGCATAGAATTAAAGGAAGCACATAAATCATCTCTCATAATATACTGAACCAACATATCATTGTCCCCAATAGTGACCTTACAAAGGATTATCACACAACAAGCATCTTGGGCAACACCCACACTATTTTTCAAAGAAAGAAGAGAAAATATAGACAAAGGGATACCACTGCTACATATTTATAATATATAAAGTCCATATACCAAACCCCACCTCCACACTTGTCTCCTTAGCACTCAAACATGGCCAGGACCCCCTTAAAGATGCATTAAGTTGTCAACAAAGAAGAGGTCATCCAACTCCACAACTATTCTTGCTCAAAGCTAAGAATAGAGGCATACAAAACAAAAATGTGTCAAATGTTCCTAAATCAAGAGCATGACCCAAACACACATGCCTATTAAATCCAAACCACAAGCAATCACACGATTCTGCAAAGACAAAGAAAGAAAAAAAACTATGCCTCCAATCCCTTGAAAATGCTCAAAATTCCCAAAATGGGCCATTCCAACAATTGCTCATTTGCTTTTGAAGCTCAAAACGAAATCCCCCTAGGTTCAACAAACAAGTCTATTCAACATGTTTACAAGGGATATCATTCACAAATGTGGGGAAGTATCCCTTGGATTTCCCCATGACAGTATCCTTGGAAAAAATAATAATAATGACTATATACATATGGTGTTTTTAATAGTTGCAAGTCTCATTACGAAAGTGGCACATTCCCATGTTGGGATTCCATTCCTTTGGAGTGTAGGTCCCCAATGTTATTGTGTCCTTCACTCGGCCATTAACATCACTGAGTGGTTTCGGTTTCATGCCTTGTGGGCCCTCTTTGGTTTGTGGTTGTTATCTATGTGATGCTCATAATAGTTGTACGTCTTACTACTACAATGCGGTATCCCTATGTTGGGAGTCCATTCCACATTAATAACTTTCTCCTTCCTCCTATGATTACTTTCCACTGTTACAAATGTACTATATATGAAGTCACGATGTAGGTCTCCAACAAAGTTGAGATATGATGTCACAACACACGTCTCCAAGGAAGTAAGGATGGATAGCTAATTTTATTGCAAAATGTAGCATAAAATAGAATGGCAAGAACATGTTTTGGAAAGTGAAAAGAAGAGGGTAAAGTATCGTCCCTAGATCTATGAAACAAAATCCAAAAACGAATGAAATATATCATGGAAACATATACACCATAAATAATAATAGTAATGAAAGAAAAATGCATGAGTACCAACCTATGCTTTCACGAACATATAAGTTTGGTCGAATAATATCTTTATAGTTAACAAGGAAAATGTCACTGGTATATAGACGATTCATGGGAACATAGACACTGTAGAGTTCTTCATCTCCACTCTCAACTTGCATATGAAAATGGGAGAAAAGTAACAACTACCTTCCATACAGATTGAAATAATATTTATTTAAACTATAGCATGTCAAAAGACACTACATGTTTACCAATAAACATGGAGTTTTTTTTTATGACAATAATGGTAATCTGCAAATAGATATCAATTTTCAAATATGCAAGAAACATTTCCATCAGCCACACAATTTCAACATTCATGTGTAATGCTTTTAGTGGGCATGATTTTTTTTTGATATCAACTATGAAGTGCACCTTCCCTTAGTTTTGAATTTCTGACCTTTAATATCCATGGCTATCTAAAGCGCTTCCTTCCAACTATCCAGATGTTCCTTAGATAATCTTCCCTCTTGATGGTGCTTCTCAAAGGCTTCAGCATAACATCCCTTCTCATTGTAACAAAGTTTCCAAGGCTCAATGTTACAAAATATGGGTATGGACTTGCGCTCATGAGATGATCTCAACGTCCAAAACAACTCATCTAACCACCCATATGATTTAGCATAATGTGGAGAAACATTAGAAATGTGAACAAAGGCATTACTATTGGCTCCTACGATTGCAGGCTAGAGAGCATCTCCATTGTGTAATTCCTCATTGTCCAAGAAGACTCGCAACACATAGGGTACACAAGCATGGTAGATGAGGCTAGAAACATTCTTCTTGGTGTCCGATACCTTGTGGTTGATGAATTAGTCTAATGAATTCACATTGCATGTATAACTTGTTGGATTTGCAACACACATTGGGGTCATATGTTAAAGCTATACAACTTTTCATTTAACCAAGAATTAGAAGTACATACACTAACCTAAAAATAATAGTCTAAATTTTAATGGAACATTATTTAATTCAATTTGTACTACATATTTAAATCCTGAAAATTCAAATCACCAATAAGAAAACAAAGAAAATAATTACCTTATGTTCAATGTTAGACTCGACCAATGCTTTGACCGCAACAAGTGCTTATAGGGAAAGCCCTAGAAAAATTCAAAGCCACATGTCTACATGTTCGAATGAAATGGAAACCATGCTGCATAATATTTATATGTAGAAAATAATTGACAATCAAGATGAAATGAACTGAAATCAGTGTTATTCCAATCACCCATAATTTAGTAAAATGTATGCCAAAACTAATACGGTCAGTTAATTCAACCATATTTTAGCAAGTAATCAATAGAATGATTCCAAAACATGAAAAATATCATAGTGAGGTACAATAACACATAATTAGTTTTCATCATATTAATATTCCACGTGGATGATGGTAATACTAACCGCTCCAAAACAAAACCATCACAATTTGAATTTACTTCGAATTCGAAATAAAGTCTTATATTTACAAGGAAAATTCCCCATTATAATTCCAAGATGTTTTATAATGTGAACATAATCATGACCATCAATCCATGTCTTACCATATCCAAATCACTGAATCTGACATTTTTTACTCCATTTCCATGATTTAATTTAAAAAAATAGTTTTCCTATTTCATATGAGTTCAATTTGAATCTAACTTATACTAATGTATTTCAGATCTGTAGCATTTTAAGCAGTAGAAGACGAGGAAGGAGGGCTCATTGAACAAAGGTTATTTTTTGTATGATAAATATAGTTTAACATTTTAGTTTACATCAAGGTGTAATAGGAATTCTTTCTCATGAATCACAAGGCCATCCATTCTACTATTGATATAATATTATGCAACCTTAATGTAGACAATAAACAAATAATATTAAGAAATTTCTCTAATGGCCTCCATTAGGGTGATGTTTGGACATATGTTAAGAAGTGGAAAGGGAAAAAGGTGAATAATATGGAATTTAATCTCTCAGTGTGCTAGCTAATGTTGATTCTATACAATTTTAGTCCTAGATCGATTCTGTAGAAAGATCCAGAGTAATGCATTGACAATTGGTTCATTCTTCCATATAGTTGTAATGGTTGCATGGCATCAGTAAGAAAGTTGAGTTGACATTGTGTTTCCACAAAATTTCCAGGCTTTTCAGTTTTGTGGTAAGCTTGATAAGAATCACCCAAACTAGAAGGGAAAAATGTATTCATATTCACTGAACATTCTATGCCATCAAAGGTTCCAGTCAAGTTGGAATTACAACTCCCTGAAAACTCAGTGATTTTCTCAACACCATTCCCTTCAGATTGATTTATGGATGTCCTCATAATAGCCTAATTTTATCATCTTGGTCCAATGTTGTCTTTTGAACAACCCAATGTTGCCATATGTCAAGAATTAGGGTTTAAGGGGTTAGGGTTAAGGGTTTATAGGTTTAGGGGTTTATGGGTTTATAGGGTTAAATGGGTTATGGGTTAAGGGTTTAGGGGCTAGGGGTTAAGGGTTTAGAGGTATAGGGGTTAAATGGGTTAGGGGTTTAGAGGTTTAGGGGGTTAAACGGGTTAGGGGTTGGGAATTAGTGTTTAAGGGGTTATGGGTTAAGGGTTTATAGGTTTAAGGTTTAGGGGGTTAAATGGGTTAGGGGTTGGGAATTAGGGTTTAAAGGGTTAGGGGTTAAGGGGTTTAGGGGGTTAAATGGGTTAGGGGTTAAGGGGTTTAGGGGGTTAAATGGGTTAGGGGTTGGGGATTATGGTTTAAGGGGTTAGAGGTTTAGGGGTTTAGGGGGTTAAATGGGTTAGGGGTTGGGAATTAGGATTTAAGGGGTTAGGGGTTAAGGGGTTAGAGGTTCAGGGTTTAGGGGGTTAAATGGGTTAGGGCTGGTTTAGAGGTTTAAGGGGTTAGGGGATTTAACAGTTAAGGATGTTAGGGGTTACAGGTTTAGGGGTTAATGGGGTTAAATGGGTTAGGGGTTTAGGAGTATAGGTAGTTAAATGGGTTAGGGGTTGGGAATTAGGGTTTAAGGGGTTAGGATTAAGGGGTTAGAGGTTTAGGGGGTTAAATGGGTTAGGGGTTGGGAATTAGGGATTAAGGGGTTAGGAGTTAAGGGGTTTAGGGTTTAGGGGGTTAAATGGGTTAGGGCCGGTTGAGAGGTTTAGGGGGTTACAAGATTAGCTAAGGATTTTAGGGGTTAGGGGTTAATGCGGTTAAGGTTTAGGCCCAAATGGGTTAGGGTTTTAAGGGGTTAAATTGGTTAGGGTTTAAGGTGTTAGGGGTTAAGGGTTTAGAGGTTTAGGGTTTAGTGGGTTAAATGGGTTAGGGGTTTAGAGGTTTAGGGGGTTAGGGAATTTAGCAGTTAAGGATTTTAGGGGTTAGGGTTTAGGGGGTTAGGGGTTAGGGGTTTAGGGGATTAAATGGGTTAAGGGTTTGGAATTAGGGTTTAAGGGGTTAGGGGGTTAAATGGGTTTGGGTTAGGGCCGGTTGAGAGGTATTAGGGGTTAGGGTTTAGGGGGTTAAATACGTTAGGGTTTTAGGGGTTTAGGGGGGTAAATTGGTTAGGGGTTGGGAATTAGGGTTTAAGGGGTTAGGGGTTAAGGGTTTAGAGGTTTAGGGCTTAGTTGGTTAAATGGGTTAGGGGATTTAACAGTTAAGGATCTTAGGGGTTAGGGGTTAATGGGGTTAGGGTTTAGGGGGTTACATGGGTTAGGGGCTTAGGGGTTTAGGGGGTTAAATGGGTTAGGGGTTTAGAGGTTTCCTTCTCATATCCATGTTTGTTTAATTTCATGATTAATTAGGCATTTTTAATGTCTCACTACTCGGCTAATTAGGATTAAGTAATGATGCAACTAAAGGATCAACTAAATATCTATTTATAATATTGGGTTTGTGAGTCATCTTTGAGTCTAGAAACCCATCTCCTGTATCGTCAAGGCTTGCGAGGAGCCTGTCCATGTCAAATTTTAGTGCATACTATAACAATTTAAAAAAAATTCAATGTTGGCCCCATTCACAGGTCACTCTTGGCTTATAAAGATAATGGTGCAGGGTAATATCATGTCATAAGTGACCTAATTTTTTCTAACAATTTCAACAATTTCGATGCTGCAATAATTTGAGAACAATGATGATATTTATGATGATGCAAATAAAGATGAATGAGCTTCTATTGGTTTCAAGAATAATTTATTCTCTACTGAACATAGCCAACCACGTGAAGGTGGATGATGATATGGCCCCTCCCATCCCCCTCCCATCACTCTCATTTCCACAATACCCAATCTATGAAATAGAATATGAACAAACCGAAAATTTATTAAGGTTGTAAACAAATTTTTCATGTGTTTGTATAAAAACATAACTTTATTTTAGCCTGTACACTAGTATGGCCATTATTTATTGGTTTGACTTTATAAACAACATGTAATGAACCCACATAAGTAAATTATTTAAAGACAATAATTCATACATATTAAAATATAAAGTTATAACATACCATCTCATACTCAAACACACCATCTGTATCATTCTTCTTCTGTATCTTCTTGATCTTCATCCAATTGATCAACATATATACCAACATCTGATTTAGAAATAATGTTGAAATGATCGACCATGTCATCATCATCATCAATTATGTCATTTTCAAGAATATCCTCATCAACGTCATCATCAATAGCTGTTGCATCGTCTCCTACGACTGGTTCATCGTCTCTATCTTCTTTGTCACTCCTAGAGGAAACATTAGTGACCTGGTTTACTGCAGTTATCCCACTATCAGAAGTTTTCCTGTTATCATCAAACTGTTTGATGCGAAATTTACGACCATTGTGCCACATAGCTTTGTGGTGTTTCAACTGCAATATGCCAAACATGAAAAAGATGCATTCTCAATTAATAATTAATCATATAATTTACACAGCTTGAAAATTATTTGAAAAATCAAACCCGTTGTCACATTATAAATATAATATAAAATAAGTACTGAATAAAATAGGTGAGTTAATTGCTTACCTTTCTATCTTTCAAACCATATGCTAAATCAATTTCCCTGTCCGCAACATTTCCATATCCACTACGATAAGCTTCTCTAACCAATTCAGACAGTATTTGCCATGATAACCTACCATTGTAACATTCTTTAAATCTTTCAATCCATTCACTCATCTGCTCAAGATTGTTTTCAATGTATAAAAATAGTGCCTCATAACCTTGAGCACCTGAATAAAAAACCAATAATTCACCAATATTAAATATAACTTATAACCATGGTAAATTATATTAATTAATAAATGATGAAAGAATAAGACTTAAATGAATATGATCATATAAATGATGTAAAAAAATGAAACATTATATGTATTATATATAATAAATATTTTACCTTTCACTTTCTTCATTCTACCTTTTTCCAACAGGTACTCCCCTTCAATTTTTTTTGATGGAGTTCACATCCCAAATGCAATCCACAACATCCATAGCTGGCGTAGCTAATATAGGAAGACACTGACTAATATACACCATGGATTCATATACCACATATCCCTCTACCATAGAACCCTCAGGACGTGCTCTTTGTCTAACCAAAGCCTTCAAGGATTTCAAGTGCCTCTCCACCATCCACATTCACCTTGTGTGTACTAGTCCACACATTTCAATCTCCTCAAATTGGTGTATCAAGTAGAGTTCTTGTGCATTGAAAAATGTTGGAGGTAGATACTTTTGCATTTCACACATTAGTCAAGGAATCTCTCTCTTCCAATACTTTATTTCATCTTGATGGATTTCTTTCAATGATAATCATCTGCAAATCATTACACAAGGTTATTTCAACGAAACACAATATATATTACATTACATGTAAATTAACACATCATGTCATTAAGTACAACAAATTGTAGCGAAATTTTGCGTATAAATCAAAACTACTTACCTCATGTATTTACCAAGATCATATATAACTTGTTTGAAATTGTTGTCGAAGTCATTTGGGAGAGACACATGCAGAGCATACTATAACAATAAAAAAATGAATCATTATTGGTTTCCAAATTAAACAGATAAAAATAAAATTTTAAAAGATGTATGTTGTGAAACCAGTGCAAAAATAGAAGGAAGGAGATATCAAAACCTTAGAAATAAGCCACTTCAAGGGCTAAACCTCCAATACATTACATGAATGAACAATTCATGGATGATACAAATGACAAAACCTCCTTTCTATATATAAGAGTCCATGGGGCCATAATGTAATCCTAGTGGGGCCACAATGTAATCCTAGTCGACCTAACAATAATAATGTAAAGGCACAATAATAACAATATGGGGGTTACAAGGGTACAAAAATAACAATAAGGGGGGCTACACTCACATAATAAGGGACTACATTATTAATATAGGGAGTTCACATGCCCCTCTCCTTCAAACAAGTGTTGTCCTCAACACTTGATTATTTCTTGATGCTTTTGTATAAAATTCTCATCCTCCCACGTGGAATCTTTTACAGGAAAGTTCTTCCACTTGTTGAGATACTCTGAAATTGATCGTACTTTCTGAGTTATTATTTCTGTGACTGCTTCAGAACTTCTTTCGATGTGATGTTGATCTTCCTGTTGTTTCATTTGATTTTGCACCAAAGTTAGGTTATCCTTTGAGAGTTGGAGAACTTGTTGTTGATGCTCGATGTGATCTTCCACTACTTTACCATCCATATTAGATTTTATTTGATCCTTCAAACCATCCAACTTAGCCCCCATTTATGCTTTTAAACCATCTATGTCACCTTCCGTTGCTCTTCGTAAGATCGAAATTTGTTGCACTTGGTACCGTAATTTTGATATCTCATACTGCAATTATTCCTCTTTAGGCGTCATAGTATAGCTTTTTGAGGGCTTAATGGGTATGGAATTATTTTTAGGTGGCATTTTAGAACCCAACACTAATATCTATGCTTCAATATGCCCTTGGAATCAATTCAAACTGATTTTTCACACAAGACTTATGCAATTCGAAAAAACAAATACACACATTTTTCTTGCTTTTGAGGAGCTTGATATTGAAACTGAACTATCTCTGTGATTTATTATATTCACCATCTGAAATTTTTCTCTGAGGTAGCCCTCTGAAACCTCTTTCGAATGCCGCAGGTCTGACCTGATTTGGATTCTTTAAGGCAAAGTTATGTCCAATTTCCCACAATGACCTAATTATGGATTGGTTTAGTAGAGCGAACTTGTACGACTTGCCATGTGTCACAGTTTCTTTCGGCTCTGAAATTCATAGACAACAAACTACAGTTCGTGTACTTGCAGCCACTTTTTACAAAATTTCAATCTGATGCTCAGAGAGAGAGAGTTATGAATATTTTCCCACGATCACCTCTTTGAGATGAAATTCGGGAGCTTGAAAAAGCTCTAACTTCCATAGACCATATCTCCGAAATTATTGCGAACTAAGCTCTAAAATTTTGTGATGATGTTCCTTTGGAATTCGGCTTCGCACTCTAAAAATTTCAGCTTCTGAACCTTCGTAGAAAAAAACTTATAGCGAAAATTCCACGATGACCTGTTTAGGTTAAATTCAGGCGCCTACAAAAAGCCCCAACTTCCACAGATCATATCTCCAAAAATATTGCGAACCAAGCTATGAAATTTTGTGAAGATGTTCCTCAAGATTTCGGCGTCGCACTTTAAAAATTTCAGTGTTTGAACCTTCGTAGAAAAACAGTTATAGCGAAAATGCAATGATGACCTGTTAGGAGCAGCGAAACCCTAGAATCTAAAGCTCTGATACCAAATGTTGTGAAACCAGCTCCAAAAATAGAAGAAAGGAGATATCAACGCCTTAGAAATAAGCCACTTCGAGGGGGAAACTTCCAATACATTACATGAATGAACAATTCTTGGATGATACAAATGACAAAACCTCTTTTCTATATATAAGAGTCCATGGGGCCACAATGTCATCTTAGTGGGGCCACAATGTAATCTTAGCCGACCTAACAATAATAATGTAAGGGCACAATAATAACAATATGGGGGTTACAAGGGTACAACAATAAAAATAAAGGGGGCTACACTAACATAATAAGGAACTGCACTATTAATATAGGGACTTAACAATGTATTCAAGCAATAATATACAAAAATGTATATCAAAAAAATTACCTTAACAAAGGTATGCTAATCATGTGTTTTCACCCCACTGAAGTCACCTTTCTTCGTTAAGATATTATTTATGTTTGAAGCAAAATCTGTTGGAAATTTAATTCTTCTAGTGACCTCTCTTACATCATTGCTTTGTTTCTCTATTAATAACCATGGAATATTATTATAATTTTGACCTCCATTGTTATTTGATCGGTCGATCAGACTTTTGATTGCATGATTCAATTTCTCAATGTCAACACAAATTCTGACAATTTTATCTCTATCATGCACACCATCTATGATTTGCCATAACGTTTCTGTCACATTCTTCCTGATATTTATTGTATCAAACAAATGAGCTATTTTTAGGTCCCCATAGTAGCGCAACTTCGTGAATTGAGAAGGATAACATTTCATTCCAGGTGGAAGTACAATATTAGTACCTTCACGATGACGACCTTGATGTTAAAGAATAAAATAAATTAGAACAAAATTAAAACAAATTCAAAACATTACATAAACAATTATTATATATATACATATATAGAAAAATTTCGTACCTTGACAATTATTAATTTTTAGAAATTCTTTCGGTAGTAATCACATGCAAAAGAACGAGGTCGACGCGTTTCTACAAATTTATATTATGGATCACAGAAGCTTAGATTCCAAAAATTATTAATTTTGTTATATTCCAATTTCCCCAACCAAGGTGTCATTCTTCGTGGTTTTAATCTAGTTTCTTATTTATCATTGAAAAGATGTTTTTCAATAGTGCGATACTTATGATTCCTAGAGAGGAAGTGCCTATACTCATCAAAGACCATTTTTCCTAAATCTGGCGAATGACTATACTTCATCTTAGGGCCACAAAATGGACATGAAAATCTACCCTTTGTTTGAAGACCTGTAATAAATGGATCGATGAAAATTATACAATGAGATCATTTAAAAAACATGAAATATGATATATCTAATTTAAATAATTATATACTATATTAAAGTTAAACGAAATATTACATACCAAAAAAATGTGTTAGTCTTGGGGCATCATGAATTTTCCATACAAGCACTCCATGAGATTGAAATCTCTTCTGCTTGATTGGTTTAGTGATGTCATACATAGTGATGCCATGCCATAACTTTATTAGCTCATCAATAAGAGGCTCAATATATACATTCATATCTTTGACTTGGTACTCACTTAATTGTTCAAAATTACGATACATAATTACTACCATGATTTGTATATATAAGTAAGTAAATAAATAAAATATATTATGAAAACAATGAGACAAATGAAAATGTTACATTTGAAAAAATAATGTATAAAATACTTGGAATAAGCATAGTCAACGTTACATGCTCCCTCTTTATTGACGTCCAAGGAGGAATGCTACTGTTGATAACGAAAATAGACCACAATGAGTAAGTAGACCTAAGCTCTCTGAATGGATTAACACCATCATCTTCCAATGAAAGCCTAACATTACGAGGTTCATTTTTAAAATCTAAATTATATTTTTCCTCAATTTCCCTAAATGCAGAACCATCTGCAGGCATTCGAAGAGCACCATTTCCACTTCTATTCTTTGAATGGTAATCCATAAAATGTGTTGTGCTCTTACACCTGAACATTCGCTGCAAACGTGGAATTATGAGAATATGACGAAGAATCTTTTGAGGCACCTTTTTTGTTAGTTGATCGGTTCAATATCTACTGGTACCACATTTCGGACATTCTGTTTTCGACGCATGTTCTCCGTAATATATAATATCATATTTAGGACATGCATATATAGTGTTATATTCCATTCGAAAGGCTTTCATAATAGCACGTAAATCTCGATATGTCCGATGTAAAGTATTTGGTGATGGTAACAAAAATTCACCCAACAATCTATAACATAAACAAAAACTAGTTAATGTAAAGATTAATAATCATATATAAGTATTGAATTATTATTTTATACATTTATTACAACTAGAAAAAAGGGAAAATAATCAACATTTACATATATGTGATCATATATACATATTGCATACTTCAGGATATGTGTCATACATCTGTTTGACAAATTATTCATAACCTTTAAGTTCACGAGCAACAATATAGCGGAGAGAAGAGTTGCATTTGAGTGTTCAAAAAGTCGTTCATTTGACGTTTCAATCAGAGGTACATCATAAACACAATCATCATCCGACTCACCATACAAGTCTTGTAGCATTTAATTTGTCCCATCATTGTGAACTATGTCATTATTACCATCATCTACCTCCATGGGATAATTAACATCATCTTCATCATTCGCTTCATGTTCTTCACCTTGTAAAACATCATTTCCAGTAATACTATTTGTTGTAATATTATCTTGTGGTGCAACATCATCTAATCTAATATTATTTAGCTATGGAAGGTTTTGCAAAAAGTCGGGGGGAAACTGTGCCTATATAAAATTTACAAACAATCATTAAACGTTAGTGCGTATATAAAAAATATTAAAATAATATAAAATTTTACTATATAATAAAAAAAAAATATATATATATTGATAATTAATTACCAGGGGACGATAGTCATTCGATCCGCCATCAATGTGCCCATATTTCTTAAAATGTTTTGTTGCTGTTGCTATTAAAACTCTAACATTACGTCTCAAACAACATTTGTTGCAAGGGCAATAAACTTTAACATCACCCCTTTCACCCTGTTGAATTTTTTTTCCACCTATAATGTTTTCTGCCATTGATACAAATTATCCTATAAAGAAAAAGATAATTATGTTTTTTACTAGACAAAATACTGTATACCCTTTCTGAACTGTCACTACTACAGTAAAATTTGTCGCTATTACAACAAAGTTGTCGGAAAACATATTTACAACACGCCCTATATATTTAAAATAAACTGTCGCTATTGAGATGCTAGTTGACCAAGTCAACTTTGACTTTGTCAAAGGGAAAGTGACCGTTCCACAACGGTCTTTTCATATCCGTTCGTATACTGACACACATAACATGGAAGTGCTATAACGACATTGTCTTCTATTATTTTCGCTATTGCGACACCCTCACTGGGTGGGTTGCAATAGTGACGTTTTTTCGTAGTGTTGAAAGAGCGAAAACGTTGCCATTGGGGCCGCAAGAGGAACACCGCGTGGCGGGATTAAAAAACTTGAGAAAAATTGGAGAACTTTCCGATAATATGTCAAAGCTGTCGGAACTAAAGTGTCGAAAAATTGGCCATATGTACTAGTGACTTATAGACTAAATGACTTTTTCATCATAATCTAGCCATACAATCTTAAGCAAGATTGTGATTTTTTATTATTTAAAATACATTTTGGAATGCATAAATGGATTCAACACAAGTTGGGACACTCAAATTTTACAAATTAAACAACTTAATCTGAAGTTTTTAACATTCTCTACCCAATTCTGGTTAAAACTAACTAGAAAAAATACTTTGAAAAAGACCATTTCGTCTATATATTAGACTACAAAATCTAAAATGATGTTATTTAACTATTTTATGCTTTGGAGAATTTGAATGATATAGAGTAAATAATATAGAATTGTGTGTATCATAGAATTTAAAATGACATTGTCTTATTATTCTATGTTTTAGAGTTTTTAGTTATAATCTAACCAAAAATTATTTGGTTACATGGTGATTTTTATTATTTAAAGTTTATTTTTACATACATAAATGAATCTAATAACTTGAAAAACCTATAAATGTGCAGAATTCACAAACCAAACTCCTAATTACAACAAAATTTGACCATATATATTTGTAGCACTGCACATGCATAAAACCATGGAAAATACCATAAATTTGAAGCCATGACCATTTCTCGGCACAATTGGAAGAAAAGTAGAGGACACAACATGTTAAAAAAAGTTTGAAGCAGGTACACATTACGTAACTCTAGTGTTCATGCGCTAATTGAACGTTCACCTTGGGTTTAAATAAAATTTCATGTCTGAGCACGGTCAATAATCGCTGGTCCATTGAGTTACACGAACAATTAATATCATGGTTCCTTTCCCACGATTAGAATTTTGGTGTGATCGCAATCCCTAGAGATCACGAACAAATGCTTCTAATTGCCGTAAGTATATGGTTGGAACCATGCACATCAAGTTGGAATAGTCAATGGGTATAATCATCCACAGTTGGCTGGAAATAGTTGTAGAGAAACTAGGTTCAACCCTTCTCCATGATTTTGGGAGACTAATATGCAATTAGCATTGTTAAAATATAATTTAACTAATTTCATTGTTGAATGCATATTGTTGGGATATGCATTTATCCCGTCTAATTATAAATACTTGCCCTTTTCCCAAAAAGGTGGTCAAAGGTTTTGAATCTAAGTTAGCAATGGAGGAAAAGGGTCCCAAGGTGCCAAGGGTTAAAATTTGGAATTTAAAATGCTGGTTGGTAACGACGAAACATCAACCTACCCGGTGGCAAGCTTACCAAAACCAACAATCGTTCCTACAGCTACTAAATCCCCTTTCACTTTATGATACGGAACAATACCGCATGACATGAACGAGGCATTACTTACAATGCACCTGGTGATTAAGAATTGAATGGTGTCTCATCACCGAATACCGTGCTCTCAATAAGGTGACTTTCAAGAATCGCTATCCTTTACCATTGTTCATTGCTCCTAATATTGATAAAGAATCAAGGTGGCGTCAACCCTGAAACCAACGTAATGGCAACTAAGGGTGCGGACAGACCTATGGACGACGCGGTCGGACCCGAGAAGTAATGGAAGAGGTTCCATAGGGCAGGTGCGACACGGCTTTTACTTTCATGTATTTTACCATACGGGTCCATAAGCTAGGCCGTAGCTATGGGTCCATTCGCTGGTTATTATGCTTGGTCATCAAAGGGCTTGGAACTTCATCTTCTACTTCATTTTTTTATCACCTCTATTGCCTTCTCCTATGTGCGCGCCTGGTGCCTTTGTCTTTGCTTCCTCCACTTCTGAGTAAATGAGGTCCACTGGCTCTGAATCTATAGGCTCTGAAACAGGCAATGAATCTAGGTGGATCAATTCAATAAACAGTAGCAGACACGGCGTGCTCTTCATATTGACGGATTTACATGCATATAGATTACTCCTTCCCAACGTCTTTCCTTATCCATTTTGTTCACAAAGGAACTCTATCTAGAAAAGGAGAGAAGATCCCTTTTCAGAAAGAGGTGCTCTTGAAAGAGAATAGTGCACATTACCTTTTCCCAATTAATAAGAGAGAAAGATATATTTCATTATATACGAGTTTATGAAATTTCTTATTCTTTTTATTAATAACAGGATATAAGGACACAAAAGCTGAGCGTAAGTGAAGCAAGTCCCCTCCCTGACCGTCAGCGAATAATAATAAGGTTGTATCCATCCATTCTTAGAAGGAAAGAGGCACTTAGCTGAGCAGAAGCGAAGCTATACATTCCATTATATATGTGGCAAGAAAGAGGTCGCCATAAAGAGGTGGTCATTTACAGTGGGCGCCGATAAGGAGGTGTCGCTGATAAGGAGGTGATCATTTACAGGAAAGGAGGTGGTCCTTGTCGATAGCCCCAATCACTTCTCGTGAACGAATTCATTCGCTGTTATTTCCTTCAAGGGTGTAAAGCGCGAGCGAGGGTGGGATAGAATAGACCGAATCATCCTTTTTGGGGATAGCTAAGATCGTTTTGACTAGGGGGAAATCGGCCCAAAGAAGATCTTAAACACTGCACTGATTGGTCTTTAGTTTGACCAAGCCAACCTTAGCAATCCATTGGGGCCTACCCAAATAGTCGAGAGTTCGGCTGGCTCACTCTCACCCCAAAGATATTATATATTTATTAAACAATTACATAATTGTTGTTATTTTTCGAGATCCTTGGTTACTTGTTTTTTAAGAAGAAAAAAAAAGTTGATTTATGTAATATACGAGTACATTTTCCAGAAATTATGTTGCAATATGGCTTACATTTTTCACATATGATATCCCAATTAAAAACTAGTGGGGAAAATATTCATAATAACACAGCCTTTATAGTCATCATGAAAAACTAATGAGAAAGTTCCAAAATACATGCATAAAACAATTTGCCACCAGAATTAACAGACCAACCAACCCAAAGGAACAGTAAAGGAAAACAGAAGGACAGGAGATGGGGATAGTGCCCTCATCTTTGGGTGAATGTAGTGCATAATACTATATAATAGTTGGAGAGTCCTTTCTTGGAAAATGAATCTACAACCGATTTAGAGTCCTTATAGACAAGACAACTTGAGCATTGGAATATATGATATCTATCCATTGAGGTGGAATTTTGTAAACTCATGACAAAATATTCTTGGATGTGATTATCATCAAAATATTTTTTATATATTTTATGGATCACAGAAACCAAATTCATAATGTTGTGAAAAAAGGCCATTTCATTTATAAGTTAAACTACGACAATTATATATATATATATATATATATATAATTTTTATTTTAAGTGGTTGGGAGAAATTATCGTATTTTTCTCTCTACTCAAATTTAAATTTTCCCTATAACATGTAGACAATATAGTCATGAACCCTATGGCATATCTTATCCATATCTATAATAAAAGATTTTACCTTTAACTATAAATTAGAAAATAAAATATTTTATTATATAAAAAAATTATTGTAATTAATTATTAATGTATCTATCTATGTTGAAATATTGGACAAAATGTTAAATCAAATTAATGAAAAATTATTTTAAATTAAGAGATTTAAATTATTCACCAAATTTTAAATGATTAAATATTGTAAATTACAAATCAAAAGCTCATTACATATTTGTATATTATATAAAATTTATTATCGTTAATTACTAATCCATTTATTTACCTTAAAGTGTTGAATACAACACTTCTTGTTTTCTTTCCCTCTTAATAAATATTTAACTTTTGATTTTAAAATATTAAGTCGAAATGCATACCTCATGTTTTGAGTCAATATTTAATTAGTGATGGAGGAAGGGTGTAAAGATGTTAATGGTTAAGAACTAGAATTTAACAATGGAAAACCATGAACAAGGGGGTCTCATAGACCAATTCAGTGTCTGCTATGACCTTAAAATTGGATAATAATAATAACAATCATATTAATTAATTAAATTTAATTAATTTCATTTCATATTTATTAAACAAAGATATTATATATTTATTAAACAATTATATAATTTCATAATTTTTGTTATTTTCGAGATCCTTGGTTACCTTTTTTTTTTTTCAGAAGAAAAAAAAAAGTTGGTTTATGTAATGTACGAGTAAATTTTCCAGAAATTACGCTGTAATATGGCTTACGTTTTTCACATATGATCTCCCAATTAGAAGCTAGTGGGGAAAATATTCATAATAACACAGTCTTTATAGTCATCATGAAAAACTAACGGGAAAATTCCAAAATACATCCATAAAACAATCTTCCACCAGAATTAATAGACCAACCAACCCAAAGGGTCAGTAAAGGAAAACAAAAAGACAGGAGACGAGGATAGTGCCCTCATCTTTGATTATATCATTATCGAGGTGAATGTAGTGCATAATACTATAATAGTCGGAGAGTCCTTTCTTGGAAAATGAATCTACAACCGAATTAGAGTCCCTATAGAGGGGACAACTTGAGTAGTGGAATATATGATATCCATCCATTGAGGTGACAGGAAAAAGTCTATATTGGTCATTATACCATCAATACAGACATTTGAATCCCCATAAACATGTATAGAATTTATCGATAATCTTTTGGAAAACCAAATAAGTCCCCATAGGGCAGGACTCCTGCCCTCATATTTGTGCCAGAGCCTCCATTCGATGAAATCATGTATTGTAGACTGTGATCAATCCTTAGCCAAATACAACAGACACACTTGCCTCTCTGAACAACACCGTCAAAAAAACCAGTTGGGTAATGTATGTGAGGAGCGGTGTACCCGTGTGAAAGGTATTTGTCTTTCAGAGTGTGTTCCTTAATGGTTTCCATCCACATTAAAATCATTAGGGGAATTTTGAGGTCTAAATGGGCCTCCTAAGGAAATTATAAAATAATAGTGGAAATAATAAAATAAGATTATATTATATCATCAAATTTTAGAGGGAAAAAAGAAAAAACTACTTTTTCAACTTATCTCCCTATTGGTTTACCCAAATTTCAAGCATGTATAATTTGATTCCTAATCCAAGGAGTACCCATGTTGCATACTTTTGATGAACCCTGTTACATTAAAAATGTGAATGCAATCATGTTTTTCTCATGTATTTTTCATTTTTCATGTAGCAGGGTCCATCGAAAGTATGCAAGGTGGGTACTCCTTGGATGAGGAATTAAAATTTTCATCCAACAAGTACTCCCCCTCGAAATTTGAGTAAAACCTTAGGGAGATAAGTTGAAAAATTAGTTTTATTATTTTATTATTTTTTAATCATTTTACATTTCTACCCAAAAAATGGTGAATCAACACCCATGGTTGACATGATCATCTTGAATCCTATTGGTTCTTATAAATTTTATTTTGGTTGTACATTTTTTTTAGGAGGTCCATTTTAGATCTCAAAATTTCTCTAATGGATGTGAACAAATTTGTAAATGTAAATCTACAGTCCCTCAAAAATAGATTCATGGTTCCCCTTGGCGGCGGTATGCTTATTATGCTATTCATCATCATTCAATGAAGTCAATGCAGCTTCGCATCTTCGCTAGCAGAGCTTTGAAGCTGAATTTTTTCAGATCTGCCTTGGCGGGGGTAAAATTCAAGTAGAAATATCAATCTAAATATTCTTTCCACATTTACTTTTGTAAGTACAACTGAAAACCCTTGATCAATCATTTTTTTACTTTCAAATGTTTCACCGTAGGATCTCCGGCTTTCTGGCCCGCTAGATTTCCTAGAAAGAAAAAATAGGTGTAGCTTGTAATTTCCATATTCTGAAATCTTCTACAAGGAATATTAAGGAAGAGGAAGATGTTGCCCCAGGCAAGCATAATAGAGAGGAATTCCAAAAGAATATGTAAATTAGTTTCATTTGATTCTATGCAAATAGGGCATTTTCCAGGCCCGAATACACCCTTCTTACAAAGATTTTCCCACATTAGTGTTTTGTTATGCTAGAAAATCCATGTGTATAGGATATTCTTAATAGGAACATCTAATTTCCATATTTTGTTGAACCAACATGATTGGATAAGAGATAATTGAGAGCACATAAAAAAACTAGAAATATTTAGACTCTCTTGTAATATTTGGTTGTTCCATAAGAAAACGAAGTTATTATCAACACTTGAGTAATAATAAATTCAATAAAATCGATTTTTGATTGGATCTACAACAATAATAAGGCTTGTATTTTTTTGAGAAGCTTCATAAAGTAAGATCAGTAAACATCTTACTTTCATGCAACAAATATGAGGAAGAATAACTAGACACACTTGATAAAAGCCATCTTGCTTATATTCCAAAATGGAGAATAATTATGTCAATTTCATAAAGAAATTACCTTCTAATAAAGGTTAGTTATATGAAAATAGTATTTAAATCAACCGGTGTGCTTTATATAGAGAGGGGAGAGAGGGGGTTTATGTTGATATTTAAATGGTTTGATTTTGATTCAAGTTATTGTAACTCATTATTAATTTATTATTTAAATAAAATAAAAAATAAATATATGTTAATTTTTATAAATAATAATTGTTGAGAAAATATTTGAGAAAAAAAATGTATGATTTTGATTGAAATAACCAAAATTACTTTTTAAAAATTATGTTTAAAAGTTTGTGTTTAGAAATTTGTTTTGTTTTTTCTAATTATGGTAAATGGTATATTGAAGTAATATAGGGAGTAATATTTAGAATATTTTTTTAATTGTAAATTGGGTGGAGTTAGTACTTCGAATCTCATCATAATAAGCCAACATTAATTTCCATTTAGTTTTGAACTTATGACCTCCAATAAAAAAACACATACTCATAACCATTAAAATCACTTAAAATAAGCATATTTAAATAATTGTTATCATGTAAAATATTGTGATATCATAAAGATTGCATTGCAATATTTTAAATTCACCAAGAAAAATAAATAACTTTAATGCTTCTAAGCTACTCATGAGAACCTTATGAAGAAGGTTATGAGAACCTTATTAAAAAGTTTATGATAATGTAAAATTGCATAACGCTAAAATATGCAAAATATATTATAGAGAAGAAACTACTGTGAACTTTACAAGGTCTAATTAGAGAAGATGAAAAATGTAAATTAGAGTGAATATAGGCATGAGAAGTAGGATCATGGGAGATATATGATTTAATACATGGAGCTGAAAGGTTATAACTAGGATTAATCGAGACTTATTATTTATGTTGTTGATTGTCTAGGTCCATAAACCAAAGAGTATAAAGCACTCAATAAGGTTGCGACTTAAAATTTGTGAGGTTAGGTTTAGAAAATGGAATATGCGTGGATCTATACTATTTTAACATCATTTATAAAAGAATATTAGATAAAATGTTGTAGGTAAGAAGCCATTACTACTTTTTCTGGTTTAACTTTAACAATGGTAAACATTTCAATATAATAATCAAATATAATTTTACAGAAATTCATAATAGAAATTGATTAGAATATAGATAAGAATTAGTTGGGAAATTTAGCACATTATTTCATCCCACATATACTCAATCTTGCTTTTTTCACCAAATATACCCTAAATGGGGCTCCATCATGCCTTATCACACATATTTAATGCTCTAACCCCTAAACTATCAACAAAACCTTGTAAATTTGTGATAAAAGTGGAATTTCCTCTATTTATGAGAGTGATACTGATGTCCTAGCATTATAAGTGCTACATTTCTCATATTCGAAGAAAGTACATGTTACCCCATACAACCAACTAATACAACCTTATGGAACTTCACTTAGTTGAACTAGCATGTGCCTCTTCAAATATAGTATGCTGGAAAATGTGTTGTCATTGATGTCAACATGTGAGTGGGAGCGAAATTGAATCAATAGAGTAGCATGGATCAGTCAATACTAAGTTCAAGAAACAACACCAATTTTTTGTCGTTTATATACGGGAGTGTGTATACGGAAGTTTCACAAATATGGAAGATATGTGCATATACAAAAGATATGCATATATACGGGAGTTATGCATATACGAAATATTTACTTGCACCTCGTGTGTGAAATTAGTCGAATCACATATCCTTATTTACTCTTTTACCACTTGGTCACTTTCAACGATAGGGGCGTGTTGTGCTATACAACAACCCCCATTTATTTTACTAGATGGGGACCCTTCAAAAATAAATAGGAAATTTGTTTTGTTTAATTTTTAGCCCAAGTCAAAAAACTTTATGAAATAAAGTTTCTTTTTCTTTTTGCTTTTATTCCTTAGCGCGCATCGCAAATCACATAGCTTACAAGCTTAAACAACTTAAAACATATTAAGTCACGCGGGCTGCGATATGCGCTAAACCATTTCCGAAGTTATATAAAACTCTTATTACAAACGCATTAAACATCGTTATAAACGAAAATCACATCGCGCCTTGTAAAACAATCAAACTTTTTAAGAAATTCGGTAAAAGTTGTGATTAAACAGACCTGACGAACCAATAAAGTAACAAACATAAAATTCCAAGTGGCCAATAAAATGCAATGACATGATTTCTTAAAGCGCATTTCGCATTGCGCAGGACATAACTAAAAGCAATTTTTACTACCGCATAGAAATTGTGATGTGTGATTTGCGTAGATTGCATTTCGCAAGATTTATTGGTAACATAACAAATGGAAATAGTCATAAGTTGCGATATGTGATAACAGGTAGTTAATTGTTCAAGCATGCGAAATGATTCATGTCAAATAAAATTGAACATAAGATCTAATGTCTTAAATTGATCGATAGACATTTCACGTGAAGGTGTTTAAGAGATTTGATTAAAATATTATCGGTGATTAAAAACATTTAATAAGAGTAAGGTTTGATAGATTCACATATACTTTGAGTATGTTTGAAATGATTGAAAGCCAGATTTGTTTTAATTCTATCTGCCTATTTATTCTATATATTTTTAATTTTTGCTATGTTCGCTTGAAATCAAGAAACCACCTAACGGAGCAAGGATTATAGAAATGAGCAAAAAAGGCAAAGAAATTTCCCAACCATCATTTACTAAAGGCTCAGATATGCCTCCCCTATTCTCAGACACCACCTGTAAGAAGGATTGCGGAAGTTCCTCATGGGATGCAATGTATAATTTTTTCAAGGATGAAAAGCCAAGGGTAATAATCAGAGTTACTACAATAGGTGCGTCAGTTTCTTCACATCTGACCTATTTCTACGTTGCATGCTCATTCATCCATAAGGTAGTAGTAAGGCCAAATATTATTCCTTATACAGATCTATTTAAGTGGCTAATTGACCACTTGAATGTAGAAGATAGAACATTTAGGGATTTGAAGGGCGAGAATACCATTTTATTCAGTTTAGAAGATTTGAAGACAATGTAACACTTACCCGTCCTACAGCAGAACTATGACAACGATTTTCTTCAAAGCTTTAGAGCAAAAAATCTAGAGCTGATGAAAGTCATAAAGGAATGGAAGGATGACCAAGGAAAGCTTAAACAAGATAAACTCGCTACGTACCCCATAGCACAAATTCCTTCCCCTTATTGTTATGCTGCCGGTATGTTGTGTAGATTATTTGCAAAACCTTATACCACTAGGTTTTCTGTAGATTGGGTCCTATTAATTGACGCAATCGTCAATTCCTTAATTCTGAATTGGAAAAATATCCTATCTGATAATTTAGCTAGAAATATCATGGAATATAGGAGTAAAAGAAGTGTTTCATCTAGAGAAATACCCCCCTTTTACATGAGTGCCTATGTCATGGACGCAATTTTCTTTTATTCTAGTTTTCCTACCATGGGATGGAAATAGTCGACCCAATATCCTACTCCAATCCACATTTATCACAAAGTCTTTTAGGAATCGGATTTTCATCTACATTTTTACAAAATTTTCCATAGAGTCATGTTACCTATGCACCAAATTATATTCAATGAGAAAGCCCCTAGGATTTCCAAAGAAGCTAGTACAGACATTTTTCCCGTTGCTAGAAGGTTTGCAGAGGAAAGTTTCACCTATGTCAGAGTTTTTGGGAGTTATGCTTCTCCTCACGTCCTGCCATATTATGTCCCTGACAAGTTACTTGCTAGAAATATTGCCTACCAGCTTGTTGTAAATGGTATTTCAAAACAACTTAAAGATGCTAAGGTGGTCATTTGGCCTAATTTTCCTTTACAATGCGGTGCTTTTGAACTTTTTGATATTGGTCATACCTACAAGGAAGTTTCAAATGTTAATTTATTGAATTTGGCTGTAATGCTAAAGCGCCCATATGACCCCAATGATGTGATTAAGAACTTCATCACAGACCTCAAAGTAAAACCTTTTGTGAAAGAGATAGATAGGTTTGATGATTTCTTTCAAGGTATTGAAAATCTCTTAGATGTACTTAAGTTTGCATCTAGTCAAATCAATCAAGATGACTTGGAAGCCTTCCAAGCATACAGAAGCAAGAGATTGGAAAGGATTCCTCTTGATTTATTAGCTATTGAAGAGGTCAATAGACCAACTCCAAGTATTAGTTTGGATAATGAAGTTATAGACATCTCTGAAGATGAGTCAGGGCAATCAGAACATCAATCTCAAAATTCAGATCATTCTGAAAATGAATCCGAAAATAGAAACGAGAACCCAAAAAAGGTAATCAATCAAGTAATCAAAGAGATTGAGATGCAAGAGAAAGGAGAAAGTGATGGAACAGAATCATCTTCCCAAGAAGTTCAACACAGTCAAGATACACTTGATCAGTCAGAAAAATCTCAGCCAAAAGATTTGAAGAGTGAATGGGATAAGTTTTCTAAGGCAATAAAATCTCAAACAAATCCTAACACTGATCAATCTACTAGTTTTCAGACGCCAGAGCATTCTAAAAAATTAGTGGAAACTGTTACTCCACTACAACAAGTTCTTGAAACTCATGATTGAGAGATAATTTTGTCTTATCCTACAGAGAAGATATTGTTACAAGTTGAGGAAATCCCTTCACTAGATGTCTTCTACAGTACTAGTCATAAGGCTGTAGTAAAGAGAAGAAAAAGGAGAAGAATTGATGATACAGTCTTAAGTCTTACAAATGAATTTGTAGACGTTTTATGGAAGGATCATCTAGTTGATCTTACTGAACATTAAACCAAACTATCATAGTTTTCAGGGGCATATGCTACTGCCACTACTGATAAGGCCACTGAAGTTAACATGTTACCAAAGAAGAGAGAAAATAAAATACAAGATTTAGAGAGACTGTTAGAGCAAGAAAAAGTCTTAACTCTAGCGAGCAAATGGAATTGAAGTTGCAGCATCAGGTTCAACTCACTAAGAAAAAAACACAACTGGAAGCAACAATAAACATATTACAAATCCAACCACAACTAGAGCAATTCAAAAAGGAAGCATTTGATGTGAATGCTAAGCGAAAACAACAACAAGAAGTATTTTTCCAACAAGCTTCTATCGCTAGCTCTTATTGTGACTCAAGTGAAATATTGACCCAACAAGTGGCTATCCAGAAACTTGAGTGTGAAAATATTGAGAAGAAAATCAATGAACACATTCAATGGTGAGCATCAAACTCATACAAAGAAGCTGATCTACCCTAGGTAGATAAATTCCACAAGGAAATATTATTTAAGGATTAGAAAGCACAGATAAAGCAAGTAGAGAAAGCAACAACGAAAGCATCAAGGTTAACAAATAAATTACTGAATATGTATATGAACATCTTGTGAAATTAGAACTTATCAAAGAGTGCACGTCTGAACTTCTCTCAGAAATCAAGCAGCTAGAAAGACAGTGGAAACAAAAGACGGAAATGCAAGAAGAAACGATTAAAAAAGTAAATAAGTTTGATCAAGAAAATTATTGGAATTTTCTGATCAAACCTTATCATCAGTACCAAACCCTGTAGTCTTTAACAGATTCAACAAAAAGATCACAACCAACACTCTGAAAAGTGGTATTCAAGGGACAGGTCAGATTGAGGATTTCGCATCCATCTCAGCTCAAGCCCATGCTAGATATTTGTCGACTTCGAGATTAAATCCAAATGAAAGATCAGAATTCATAGTTATATCATTGCTTTATTTTCCTAGATTGTAGTTAAAGTTTGTCTTACGAGGATGGTTGTTTGAAACCTCCTCTATTTTTAAGCAATAATATATTTTTAAACATATTTAGTTTAGTATTTAAACCCCTTTCATGCATTTAGAGAAAGGTCCAGAAATTTTTCAAAAACATTTTCAAAGAATGCACTTTTGTAAGTTTGTGAATGCTTTGATAAATTAATGGAACACAGTCTATTATTTTTTGAAATTTGACGTTGTTTAACTGATGTTGCACTATTACACTGTTTAAATTGCTTTAAAGTGAAGAGGAGCATAAATCTACTGTTAGTTTACATGAGTAGGACTTCGTACATATGGTACTTCTATTCACTTGTATTAAGTTTTTCTTTCTAGATTGACATTCATTTTTTTATTGCATTATATATTTGAAATGTCATCATAGATGAGTGTTAAATGCACTTCTATACTAATATTTGTCTGTGATTTCTTATTGGATATATAATCACACATATGAATGCGATATACTTTTCACAATTCTTCTAATAAAACTATTTTGTTAGAAGAATGATATTTACATAATTTTCATCTCTTTCAACTGTTAAATAATATTAATTACTAATAGTTGGAGGATATCCCTTTAGATCGCATAAAGGAAGAAACACCTTGGGTATATAGAATACATAGTGTTAGATGGATGCATGTGATAGATTAGAATAATTTTCCATTGCATGTTATATAATCAAAACACACCCCAAAATCATCCTTATTGGGAAACTGGTCCCACTATCCCCAGCCGGAGCCACCACACCAAACGGAAAAGGAGTTGATTTAAGCTCTGGATCGGGTAGTTTTCCCCCATGTTGTGGCAACGAAATTTCGAGGCCTGAATAGGGCGTTACTAATATCATGTGATCAGAGAGGCCTATCCAAACTTTCCTTTTTGGTTCTTAACATAAAATGAATACCTTCCATGTGAGACATGTAGATTGGACATCCTACATATTAAATATGTGGACCTTGAGTTGAAATCATGACATTTATTAATAGTCTTATTTTATACATGTTTGTTTAGGGAACACAATATTCTTACTTAGTCCTAGGTCATGGCCACCAAGTTATAACCCAATTCAAAATTGGAGTGATTAGCTCACTCTACATAAAAAAAATGAAGTGAAAGGGCCACAAGAATTATCTCTTTCCAAGAACACTGCCATTGGTGAGGTGTGGAAGGTTGGAAAATCCTTAATGGATCATTCTAGCTAATGCAACCATTCACTCCCTGACATCCTTAAAAAAAAATGGTATGTTGATTAAGCTTGACCTTTCCAAAGCCTTTGATAAACTAAACTGGGCCTAGATGGAAAACATTCGCCTCACATTTGGCTTTAGTGTTGAATGGAAAAAATGGGTCATGTCACTTATATCCACATCCTTCTTCTCCACCTTTTTCAATGGCTCAGTAGCAGTAATTTTAAACCCACTAGGGGTATCATACAACGAGAATGATTCTCACCTTTCCTCTTTATCCTTCTGGATAAATGGTTGGGAAGAACCATTAAAGTTACCTCACATCTTGGCACCTTGAAAGGCTTGTAACCACACAATGATACCCCCCCTATGACTCTTCAAAAATTTGTAGATGACACTCTATTCCTAAAACACCCCTTGGTTATGGAAGAAAAAATTATCAAAGAGATCCTTGTGCTTTTATCAAATCCCTCAAGTACCACTATCAATCTGGAAAAGTCTTAAGGTATTATTTTTCAATACTCCTCACATTATACAAATAAATATCACTAGTATTCCTCGTTTCTCAATAGCCTCCATACCATCTAAATACTTGGGTGCACCTTTTATCGATACAACCATCAAGCATTCCTCGTGGAGGGAACTTCTTTATAAAATCAATAGAAAACTAGAAAGTTGGACTTTCTGTTCTCTGAACATTGTTGTTTGTCTTGTCCTCCTAAAATCCATTCTCCATTCCTTTTCAATTTACCTTTTCTTAGTCTTAGTTGTTACCAAATGGGTTCTAAAAAGCGTAAAAATCCCACAAGGAACCTTCTTATGGGGAGGTAACCATCTCAATAAAAAATGGTTGTTGGTCAAATGGGATACCCTCTGTTTGCTAAAATCTAAAGGAGCCCTTGGCCTAAGAGACCTTGAAATAATCAAAAGGGTTTTAGGTGGTTAAATATGTAAGAGATGGATTAAATATGCCTTAGAGCACTGGGAAAACTTATGGCACATGAAATATTCAAAATAGTTGGAAAATAAAAACTTCATACTACTAAACTCAACTCCTAAAAGATCTTTAATATGGAACCTAGCCAACCTCAATAAATCGATAGTCCAAACACATTGTTTTTGGGAAATCTAAGATGGAAAATCAGTAAGATTCTGGGAGAACTCATGGAATTAAATGCATAGCTTAGTCAACAGATACCAGTTCCCCTTAAGCCAAGACAATGCTTAGAGAGTAGGTCAAACTCAACTTTACCATTACTAGTGTATAAATTATGGTGTAGATATGAAATTTCTCATGAAATTTACTAAATCACAAGACTCAAATATAATCTACTGATCTGCGAAATTCAATTCACAATATAGAACACATATCATAAACATGCATCAAGAAATAACACATGTACACATATATTTATCTAGGGGAAAGAAACTGCTCAAAACCCCTTTGTATCTATATTTCATTAATCAAAGAATAGAGATGAATACATTTGTGTTCTCAATCTTGAGCACAACCTGCAAGTATATAGTCTACCCCCCTTCCTGACTCGCTAAATTTGGCCAACACTTAGTCAATTCTCAAGCCCTCCTTGTGTTCTTCCTTTATGAATTAGGCCCCTATTAATTAGGAAATTTCCTCAATTGGATTCTGCAATTCCTTTAGGATGATAATCTGACTGCATGCACCACTTGTACACATTGGAATCATCTACAACTGATAGTACACTTCCTTGTAATCTCCACCTCAAGTGGGCAACTTGAATTCTCTGCATGCAACCATTATTTTGGGTTTATTGATCGATTACTTGAATGATCTTTGAGTGTGACTGAAGTCACGCTGCACAACTTGACCTTCCACTAGTTCCTCTAACAGTTATAACTAGTTTAACTCACAATAAATCAATTTAACTGAATTAGATTACTACAAATTATCAATCAATCATGCTTAACTGAAATCAAGTATTCCAACTCGAATTAAATAAGATAACATGGTGACACAAACCATATCACTCAAGTTAACTCATCCAAGTTGTCTTCTAAAATGGAAATTCAAATTTTCTCTAGTTTGACCAAGGAAAATCAAATCGATAATTTTCTTGTTGCATTTTCAACAACTAGCTAGAGGATTACAACAAAACCATCTAAAAATGGCAGTGCCCAGATCTATGGGAGGAATATGTAAATGTGGAAGACTCTTAGAATCTCTGGAATGATATTAGACTTAAACTTGTCAAAAATAAAGAAGGTTCAAGCATTCTATGATGGGGTTGCAAAAATGTGGGTGCTTTCACTATCAAGGAGACCTAACACTTTTCTTCGATGAAATCACAAGGCAGTCTCGTTCTTTATTGGTAGGAGTTGTGGTATGCTATATTATGGCGAAAATTATCCACTTTCATATGACTTTTATCAAAGTGTAGAACCTTGACTTAGGAGAAATGGAACAAAAGAGGATTTGAAGGACCGACATCATGTTATATGTGCAAACATTACTAGGAAACTATGGAAAACTTGCTTGAAACATGTGAAGTTGCGAATGGCCTATGGGAAAAACTTGTAATATTCTTAAAACAAAATTGATAAAGGTTGTGGGCATATTTTTCAAACTCTCAAGACATGGGGGAAAAACCCATTCCAAAGAGAGGCTTTGAACAAACTCAGGGGATTGGATCAAAGCCTTCTTGTTTGGGAAATCTTGAAGGAATGAAATAAATAAATATTTAAAGACAAACAAAAAATTATGGAAGGTAAATGGTTCTCTTCCATAGGCACCTTGAGGAAATTGTTTTTTAGCTAGCGAGGAAGAAAAGGATTTCTAGGGCCCTCCTCTTGGAAAAGAAATCTTGGCATGGTGGAAATTCAATCAATCTTCTCTCCTAACAATAATTTTTCACCCAAGGTCAAAATATGCAAGCTTCATTGTTTAGGAACATCCTCCAACACATCGTAACAAACTAAAATTTGATGAAACCTCAAAAGGAAACCTAGGGGAAGCTGGAATAGGAGGAGGCATAAGAAATTACAAGGGTGAGATCATTAGTGTATATAGAGGGTAAATAGGGCACGAAATAAATAATGCATCTTAGAGGGAATCCCTAACCCAAGGACTTCTTGTAGCTTGGAATATGGTTTCCACCCACTCATCACTGAAGGTGACTCTCAACTAATTAGGCAAGAAAAAAAGAAGACCCATTCAAGGTCTCCTCCCACGAAGTGATCCTCGAGATGGTGTTTAGATCAAAGAATGCAACAAATAGCTCAAATTCTTTCTCATTAAGAGGAAATAATTTTCTCACACGTCATGTGAAAGGAAATTTATTTAGTGGAATTTCTATCCAATAAAGGGATAGAGGAGAAAATTCCATGTGCTGACCTGAACCTTAATTTCCCTAAAATTGTGACATGGGCCTCCCAGTGCTTATACATGGAAAATATATATCTCAGAGCCCTATATCCAAGTGTATAAGTGGTGACCAAAGTTATTGAAAGCATTCATGATAGCTAGATCGAGTACATTAATGGTTGAAGAATGGAAGTAAGCCCTTCTTGCCATCACCATAGATCTCGTTCAGTGCATGAAATTTTTTGCTGGATAAAATTCTATTGGCATTTAATGTTGAATCGAGATGTGAAATCTTGTCTCTATAAGCAGCTGCTTGCTCAATCTGTCATTAATATTGTTGAGAAGGAAGAGGAGGATGACAATGTTGGAAGGGGAAACTCATGACAACAAAAGCTAACAACCATGGTCCATGAGCATGATTTTCTTAGGAGAGATGGGAGGAGGAGAGGCCATCAACCTCCTCTTCCATGGCATGCTCTAGGAGCATAATGGTTTGATGAGGATCTTCTATGGCGCAGTAGGAGATTGATTGTGGAACTAGAAGTGAAGGAGATAAGAAATACTAGGGACTACCAATTGGCGTTGAGGAACCTGCTCTAATGACACATGCAGGACTAGGAAGAGACTATGTGTGTGTTGGAAATCCAAATCACTGATTTAGACTTTCATCTTGTCTAAGCTAGAGCAACTTTTCATGTTCTGGCCAATGCTCTAGGAATTTAGCTCCCTCCATCACCCTTGCCTCTAGCACCCTCCAACTCTTCAGATGGCTCAAACTATTATTCATTGAGTTCTCAAGACTTGATTTATCAAGGTGCAAAACCACCTAATCATGAGAATTCAGGGCCAATTTTCAGAATGGAGAAGACATTTGCAAAAGAAGGGCCATTGAGCAACAATGTGAATGAATAGGCCACCAATAGTAGGAAAATAGTTAAATAAAAACACACAAAAGAGAAACTGCAACATGATGTAGAAACCAACTTCGACAGTACACTTATCGAGTGGGAAATACCATCGAGGTTGAAGGAAGGTCATGATGATCCTTCAATTAATTCTTGGCATGGGTTTGACTACTACTGAGAATCAAGCAAAGCCTTTTCAATCTTTATTGCTCATTTGTATATTAGTTGTGTTTTTGGCAGTTATAAACTAGTTTCATGACATTTAGGAAAGTCATCTAGTTTCCCATCTATGGGTAGATGGTCATCGCCAAGACATGCACAATGATCTAGTCCTTGGTTAGATATGCATTTTTGTTTGTTTGTTTGCATATGCTCAATTTAGACACTCTCTGCTGAAGAATTGATATGTTTGCACTCAATGTAATTTCTTAGTAACCTAACGATTTTTTACTTACAAAAAGGATATGTGTGTGTGTCAACTAGGTATATATTACATAAACAACTGAAAGACATACATTCTTATGGTTAAAACATTTCAAATAGTTCCACTATTCTATATTTTTGCACCTCTTTAGATATGTCTTTTAGTCAATTTTGTCTAAAAAAATAATTTTTGGGATTACTAGCTTAACTTGTGTAGGTTGCACAATCCAAGTGCCAAAAGATATTTTCAAGAAGTTGAATATGTTTATGCATTCAAAAAATGCAGTTTAAACAACCAAAAGTTATACAACCTAGACCATGCTCATTCTAGGAGGATGACGTGTCAGTGATCAACATAGTTGACACATGTGCCTTTTAAAATTAAAGGTAAAATATTATCTAGATAAAAAAGAATGTCAACTATAATAAAAAACCAAAAATGAATATACATAATTGGTTAGTTTTAATAAAAAATGTTATAAAACATCAATAATATTAATTTCACTTAGCAAATGTGGTAAAATTATTTCACTCTGACTCTTAGCCATAAATAAAATATTTTGATGTTCATGTGAAGAAACATAGTTTTATATAAGCTTTTAAAAGAAATAAAGTAATTAAAAGTTTCAAAAAATATATTATATGTTCACTTTTGATTGTGATGAATATGTATAATTCTTATACTTTGTACAAATATTTCAATATAAAACTTGAATAAATTATTTTAATATCAATTTTAGTATATGAATGTGATATTTTATTATAAAATTTGAATAAACTATTTGAATATTCAAATTAGTAAATTTATTTTAATATTAATTTTATATATAATAAAAGAAAGTGAAAAAAATTTATTAATCATAACAAAAATATTAGAGTACCAAAGAAATAAAGTAATTTTATTGGTTGAAAGTAAAATAGTTCATATGTATTAAAAAACACATTAATTACAAAAAACTATTTTAATGTAAATATTGTCATCTATTTTAAGTGGTTTTACTAATTTATATTTTGGCTTTTGATATTTTTCAGTTGATTTTGTCTAAAATCCAACTCAGATTTGTTGGAATTGTAAATTTAAAGTGTCTAGTTTACAAAATTGAAGTGCCTAATGGATTTCGGAATCATTGAATACCTTTATGCGTTCAAAAATGTAATTTTGTGTAGAGAGAGAATGAATATAGATCCATTATAATCATGATATATCAAACATCAAGAGGGATCAAATATTTTGACGTGTAAATCTTTTTCAAGTTTTGCACTCTAAAATAAATTTTCCATCAAGAAATTTGATCCTCTTGCTTGCTATATATATATATATATATATATATATATATATATATGCAAGTTTATTAAGCAATTAGAGATATAAAATCTATGGAGGTGTAATTTTTTTTTAGATTAAATTGCACTCCAAAAGAGATTTAGACCTTAGAGGTTTGATCTCTTTTTGCTAATTAAAATAGATATATACTAGTTAATTATTGTAAATTAATGTAAACCAGTTTTTAATCATTATTTAAAAAAAACACGACACAAAATTGTTCACTCACCTATATCCATCATAGAGTAAATTGTCTATAAATAATCAATGATCAATGGAAAGTTATTTTGATCCAAATAGTTTGAGTCTATATGTTATATATTTGTATGTAGAATTTGTTGTGGTGGTATATTTTCCACAATTCCAATACCCAAACAATTTTGCAAGATAAGTAAGCTATATAAATAATAAAAAACTACATTTAAAAAAAACAAAATAGGACAAATTAATTCAAATTTTTTTTTCACATAATTCAAAATAAAATAGGACAAATTAACTCAAATTTTTTTTTCACCGAATTCAAAAACTCCACGAGGTAATTTAAATTTTTATAAAATAATGGATTAAATATTAATTAAATAATGGATTGAACGACATTATCTTTATCCATAAGAATGGTTTACAATTGTGATTGTGAGATCTAGATTCTGTCATTTGTGAATGCAAAGAGACACCATGTCCATCCTTTTTCGCTAAGAAACCGAATAACACGAATCCGAATCCGAAGATCGAGCAACCTGTTGACACATTACTTTATATGATAATCAAACAACAAACAAAAGAATTTTGTTAATTTTTGTAATGACTTATTACAATTTGAAGTGATGAATCTTCTTCTATTCTTCGAGTACAATTTAAACATTCTAGCTTTAATCACAGTAGCCCCCCATATAATGAACCTGTAATGCATATATATCGAATGCTGAAAGACTAGTGCACACAACTTGTGTAAAATATTAAATAACTCGTACTGTCATTGCTCTTATCACCTCAAGTGCGTCTTAGCTGTACACCCAAAACTTCAAATAGTCATTGGAATCGTGGGCACCGATTATGTATTCTAAATTTCTATTTTCCCATCGTAGGTTCTCATTATCATTAGCTTCTGCATCTCAACGACGAAATCCAGACAGTTTTTTTTTCTAAGATCTTCCCTCTCCCACGGATTTTGAAGCCATCCCCTTCAATTTCTCTACATGTCTTTTCATTCCCTTGCCCTCATCTTCAGTTAATACAAGCCTCACAACTTGCAGAAGCTTTCTTGGGTTCGACATGTCAGAATCGAATAAACTGGCTGCTATTTCGTTCTTACTGAGTTTGAGGGACTCGGTAAATTCGTGGTGAGAACAACGTTGTGTGAGATATAGAAGCCGCAACAGAGTTTAGGGTGGTCATGGTGAATGCCTCGCATGTATTGCACAAAACTCACGGCACATGGAATGTTTGCATAGTGCATGGCATGAAGATGTCGCTCATAATACAAAGAGTGCGCGGTATAAATTTAATGATACCGAGTACTACCAGGCGCGAAGTAAAGATGGCCAAATTCAAAACAAAGTGGGCGGACAAATTGAAAAGCCGTAGTCTAAAAAAATCTATAACTTAGAATTTAGTAAATATTTTGACAGATTTTGGCAAAGATTTATTAGAATCTTATTTACACTTGTTAAATTTTAGTATTTTAAGTACCTTAAAGTTTTTTTTGATAACGCTGAATCCATTTCCATTATCAAAAATGCAATTCAAACACTCCAATTAAAAATATAAAAATATAGCAAGAAATTTCAAATCTCAGAATAGTAGATTATTTGGCAGGGACATAAGCCATGGATAAGACATCACCCATCCCCTGTTATCGGAAACTGTGCGTCTAAGAAATTATCTACACGGTTGACCGCAAATCTGATGTCCGAGTCTTGCTCCCAAGACTGTACTTGAGAGTGGATTAATGGCTCTATAGCCTTCGTAATATTCTTAGCCGTTGGATGGGCCCAAACATAGGAATAGGCACCTGGATGCAGCGTTAAAATTGACGCTAGTATGCACGTTTTTAGGTTTTTTAGGATTAAAATAAGGCTTATTTTAAAATATACAAGTTAAGAATTTAAGTGGCTAATAATTAAAAAAAAAGTCATATTGACTGGCATATAAAAAATTTGACAAGTTTTAATATATATATATATATAACCTCATCTTGAGAATGTGATTCTTTTAAATGGTTTGTTGACATTATTGTTATGGTTCTCTTTTCTTTATAGCACATTACACTATTTCTTGTGGTTCCACGTTATGGCGAGTGTCTGTAGATACTAAGACGACGGAAAAATAAACTTTGAGATATTTCATGCTCTATCAATTAAGTGGGTTGGTGAAGTATTTACTTCCAAAGATACCATGATCATATCGATATTTTCCTAGCATTGGCAACAAATCCAGAGATCGAGATTTCAATATCATTAAGGCAGTTAGGTACACACTTAAAACAAGGTATATCGCCTAAAACGACGGATATCGCATATTCGCTTTGATGATATGACATCGATCTCTTATAGTCCCAATTTTACCATAACCTCAAATCGTATGTGGCATTTCTATGTAACCTCGAATATTTCGCAAGATTGTGCAGTGAATGCCTAATTCCCATCACAGTGTCGGAGCCTAGAGCTTTCATAGAGGGAATACATGATATTGCTGGAGCTTGGAGTTGGACCTTGGAGTCTGCAAAATAAAAAAAACTAGGAAGTCACAAATTCACAATCACTGAAGTTATGCTCCTCTCATGTATTTTTTTTATTTTCTGTTTTCTATGTTACTACAGTAACCTGGCCCCTGATTTTATTTCAGTTTCAACCATAGTTTAAATAGTTTTTCATTATCCATTTTATATGATATAACAGTTACAAGAGAAATGCAGTTATCAATTGAGTCACTTTAATGAATTTTATTCTCTTGTATTTTTTTAGTAGAAAAACAAATTCAATTGTTCAAAACAACAATTTACCAACACATATCTGACAGATTTAAGAAATGAGAGGAGGACACAGCAGAATACGGAAGCTGCGATTTTCATTAAGGGAAGATATATATATATATATATATATATATATATATATATATATATATAGTGAAACTTTAAACTAATACTTAATTGATTTCAAGACCTGATTCTTTAATAGAAACAGATATGTTAACTAAATTAATCTCTAACACTCCCCCTTAATTTTGAGGGTTACATTGTTTTATTCCTAACTTTTGACATTGAAATTCAAAATTAACTTTTCCTAGTGGTTTGGTGAAGATATCTGCTAACTGTTCCTTGGATTCACAAAATTTGAGAACAATATCACCAATTTGATTAGTTCACGAATGAAGTGAAAACGAGTGTCGATATGTTTGCTCTTTTGATGAAAGACATTGTTCTTCGACAAGGAAATAATGGAAGTGTTGTCACAAAGGATTGAAATAGGTTCATTTTCTATATATCCGAAGTCAGAGAGAAGTCTCTTTAGCCATACTGCTTGACATGATGTTGAATTTTCTGCAACGTACTCGACCTCTGTTGAAGATAGCGCAACTATGGGCTGCTTTTTGGATGACCACGAGATCAAGTTTCTGCCAAATAGAAAAGCATAGCCAGAAGTGCTTTTCCGATCATCAATACATTCTGCTTAATCACTATTTGTATAACCAACAAGCTTACTATCTATAGAGGTTGCATACGATAAACCATAAGTAGATGTACCTGCAATGTATCTTAACACCCTTTTTCTAGCCTTCCAATGACAGTCTTTAGGAGATTCCATAAACCTGGAAATATAACTAGCTGCAAATGCTATATCAGGTCTAGTAGCAGTAAGATACATAATACTACCATCAAGTTGCTTATACGAAGTCGCATTAACAATAGTACCCACATCATCTTTACTTAACTTTGTACCAACTTCAATAGGAGTATCCATTACATCTGTCCATATTAAACTTTTTCAAAATGTCAGTAGCATACTTTTGTTAACTCATAAACATACCTTCTTGTGTTTGTTTCACTTCGATACCTAAGAAGTGTCTCATTAATCCAAGATCTGCCATTTCAAATTCATTTTTCATTGCAGCTTTAAATTCATCTAATTGCGTGCTACCCATATAAATGATGTCATCAACATAAAGACACAGTATCAAAATATTACGTTGATGATCATTCTTGATATACAAAGTGGGCTCATGGTCGCTCCTTTTGAAACCATTATTCAGCAAGTAATGGTCTATTCGGCTGTACCAAGCTCTTGGAGCTTGCTTCAAGCCATACAAAGCTTTCTTCAACCTGTACACTTTATGTTCTTGATTTTTATTTCGAAACCGGGTCGCTGATCAACATACACTTCTTCATTCAAAACACCATTCAAAAAAGCGGACTTCACGTCCATTTGGTAAATCGGCCACTTGTTTTGCGCTGCAATAGCTAATACAAATCGAACAATATCAATTCTTGCTACAGGTGCAAATGTCTCACCATAATCTATGCTAGGTTGCTGAGAAAAACCTTTGGAAACTAATCTTGCTTTGTGCTTATCAACTTCACCTCTCTCATTTAACTTTGTTTTAAAAAACCAGTTGACACCTATAGAATTTTTATCATCGGGTAAATCAACCAAATCCCAAGTTTGATTTCTTTCAATAGCATCGACTTCATTATTCATTGCATTTACCCATTCTTTATCCTTTATAGCCTCTTCAAAACAAGTAGGTTGAAATGAAAGAAATGAAAAATTTACAATATCATCAACAACATCTTGTGCATAAATATCACTTAAGTTTCTCATTTTAGGATTATCAGAATCAGACTCAAAATATGATGAACTGATACTGCTTGATGAACTACTCCTGGTTTTGTCTTGAACATGTAATCTTGGCGTGCTTGTTGCAGGTGCTTGATTTTTGTCTAACAGAATAAAAGGATTAGGACAAGTATTGTTCTCCATTTCATTCCAAGACTTGTCTTCCAGAAATTTCACATCTCGACTTACGACAAACTTCTTAGTTATAGGATTAAACAATCTGTATGCCTTATATTGATCACTATATCCTATAAAAATATGCTTTTCGCTCCTATCATCAAGCTTCTTTCTTAATTTTTCTGGAACGTGAGCGAAAGCAATACAACCAAATACTTGAAAGTGTGAAACTGTTACATTTTGTCCACTCCATGCTTCTTCAGGTACAAAACTTTGAACTCTGGAAGTTGGCGATCTATTCAAAATATATATAAAAAATGCAACTGTTTCAGCGCATAAATCTTTAGACAAATTTCATGTTTTAAGCAAACTTCAAGCCATATTCATAATTGTCTGATTCTTTCTTTCTGTGACTCCATTACGTTGCGGAGTATAATTGGTTGTCGTTTGTTTTTTAATACCATGTTGTTTGCAAAATCAATGAATTCGTTAGATTCATACTCACCTCCTTTATCAGACCTCAGAACTTTAATAAACTTTCCACTCTGTTTTTCAGCCTCGGCTTTGAACTCCTTAAACTTGGAAAATGTTTCAGATTTGTATTTGATGAAATACACCCAAATTTTCTTGCTAAAATCATCAATGAAAGTAAGAAAATAGAGACTGCCAACAATTGATTTTTCTTACATTGGACCGCACAAATCTGTATGCACTAACTCTAGTTGTTCTTTTGCTCTATTAGAGGCTAAAGCAAAACTATCTCACTTATGTTTACCCATTATACAACTTGTATAGGAAGAGATATGATCAGACAAAGAAGGCAAACCTTTCACCATATTGTCTTTGCAACAAACTCATACTTTGTATAGGCAAATGACCATATCGCAAATGCCATAAATCAGAGTCAGTTGGCATTGAAACATTATGTGCATACAACTTCTCACTTTTCAACTGTAATTGATACAATGTGTTCTTTGTCATTGGAATCTTTGCAACAAGAGACTTATGTTTATCAAAAATCGTGCAAGTAGTGTTGTGAAAGCTAACATCATAACCATGTGTATCTAACTGACCAACACTCAACAAATTATGCTTGAAATTGGGTACATAATAAACATCATAGATATTCACAACATTTTGTTTGGTTAAAACAGGTACAACACCCTTTCCTGAAGCTTCAACCTGGTGATCATCACCCAAACCAATAGAGGAACTGAAAGATGTATTAAGATGTGAAAACAAATCACTATGACCAGTCATATGATTACTACATCTGCTGTCTACCAACCAAACATCTTTATTAGACACTTTCACAGTTACTTGGCATGCCAAAAATGAAGCATCTGATGTTTCACATTCAGTGTTTGTTATATTGGCTTTGTTTTTACTTAAAACATACTGTAATTTTCGACATTCAGACTTATAATGAACATATTTTTTGCAATATCTATCCACCTACGACCATGATCACTTTGACACTGCTTTGAATGTGCTTGAGTTACTTGTGATCTATCATCAGGCTGAGACTGTGCTCTACCTTTTCCTCTCCTGCCAAGAAAACCTCTGCCTCTACCTCTATCTATAGAAGCTTTAGATTTGAAAACATGCTCTAAATTACTATCATCTAAATTAATTATTGCTTCATGAGCCAACAAAGAACCAGTTAATTCTTTCACAGACAATTTTGTTAATTCTCTCGACTCAAAAACAGTAACTATCATGTCAAATTTTTTAGGCAAACAGCTAAGAATTTTTTCAACAATTCTTTGGTTGTCAAGTTCTTCACCATTCATCCGATGCTGATTAACAACACCCATAACTTTAGTCATAAACTGATCAACAGTTTCGGATTCAGTCATTTTAAGTGTTTCAAATTGTGTTATGAGAGTCTGTAATATTACCATTTTTACTTTATCATTTCCTTGATAAGCGACCTTAAGTATATCCCATATTGATTTAGCAGTCTTAGCACCAGTAATTTTAGGAAAAATAGAATCATCTAAGGAATTTAAAATGCATGACTTCACTCTACCTTATTTATGTTTAAGTTCGTCAAATTGTTTTCTTTGAGAAACAGTCATACCAACAATTGTATTTGTGTCATGGTCTGTGAACCCCAACTCTACTGATTCCCAACAACCTAAACATTGTAAGCATGCTTGCATTTTAAGACTCCAAAAATCGTAAATTTTCCCACTAAATAGAGGCGTAGGAATTGCAAACTGATTCTTCGAAGCCATGTTTGAAGCAAAAAGAAAGATAAAACCACACCTTTTCTGCACTCTCCTTTCCAACAGAAAACAAATTTAAAACAATAACTTTTCTGCACTCTCTTTTTGAGCAGAAAAAAAATTTAAAACAACACCTTTTAAATAACTTGTACTCTCTTTTCCCCTTTACAGAAGAGAAAAACAAGTCTTTTCCCTTTTACAGCAAGAGCCTCTACAAGGATATTATATCATAACTCGTTTCTGGCAGAATTATTACAAAGAAATCTTTTTTGAAGAACGCAGAAAACCAAACAATTTACCCAGAGAAATCTGAATCTTTTTCCAACAAATCAAAGGTCAAGATGATATATATATATATATATATGTAGACTTCCAAATCTGCACATACCAAATCTCATAAATTGTGAGGCAAGACTCTTGCAAGACTCCTTTCCTCGAACGGAAATTTCTCGAATGCAGCAACAACAGACGTTTTTGGCAGCCCTTTCACTCCATCTAGCAGAACAACTACCATCCTCTTCACACAGGTAGGGAAGAACTGCTTCACTCTGGCGAATCGAGACAATTTTATGCGGAATGGCAAGTTCTTCAAAAAATGACAAACTCAACTGCGTCAATCCTTGGTAGTGATCTTCAGAAAATGAAGAGCGAAACTGCTTCACTCCTTGACAACATTCTTTAGCAGGCAACTACAAACAACAACTAGGTTTCCGATACCATGACAGATTTAAGAAATGAGAGAAGGAGGACACAACATAATACAGAAGCTGTGATTTTCATTAAGGGAAGAAATATATATATATATATATATATATATATATATATATAGAAACAGTTAATCTTTAAACTAATTCTTAACCGATTTTAGGAACTAATTTTTTAATAGAAACAGATCTATTAACTAAATTAATCTCTAACAATATCTCTCTTTGTTTCTTAATAGTTGCATCAAAATTAATTAGCTTATTAGAAATTAAAAATAAAAATAATTTATTGGTCTCAAAGTTTATTTACAATCACATTGGATAATCGTATACTAAACAACACTATAATTTACAGAAGGTCAACATAGTAATATCCCCACTAGAATGAGCCAACACACTAATTTTTTTTTATTGGAATCAATCAACAAAGTAAAATTTGTTTTATAATTGTTTTAACAGTAAAATTCGTTTTATAATTTTTTTCATGCATGAATATTTTGGTATGGATGGCTGCACTATTTTTCCCTCTCGCCATCCTGTTTTAATCCTTCATCCCAGTGGTTATAGATTTGACCAACAATGTGCATTTATGCATACTGAAATGCCTTGCACCAAACATTATTATTAGAATCAATTGAAATGATGTTTTTTATAATTAAATTATATATGAAAATGAATATTTTGGTATGGATGGTTGTACTATTTTTCCCTCTCGCCATCCTATTTTAATCCTTAGCATCCCCGTGGTTATAGATTTGACCAACCATGTGCATTGATGCATATTGAAATGTCTTGCACCAAACATTATTATTAGAATCAATTGAAATGATGTTTTTTATAGTTAAATTATATGTAGCAATATCTATTGCTTATAGTAGGGCAGTTTTGTTTAGAATGGATAAACAATGTTTGAAACCAATATGCATCAATGGATTCCATCTCTTTCCATGCCCACCTCAACGTTTTTGCATATTTCTGAATATCCACGGCTGTTTTATGATCCTATTCAAAATAAAAAATTTAGCCACATAGAATTGAACTTAAATGATGTGTTCTTGTATAATATCTTAAATAATTACAAGAATTATTAACCATATGGTATATTTTAATTTTTAAATAGTATAAACTAAAATAGAGATTCATATTAATACGAAATAAATGAGTATTTTATAATAATTTTTTTCTAATAAACTAATAAAAAGTTATGGCACATTTTTTTATATAAAGAGATCTATTTTAAATTCAAAATTTAAAAAATAAAATAAAATAATAATTTATAATATATGATTACACTTAAATAAAAAATGATTTTTAATATATATATAAAAAGATGAATTTATATAAAGAAAAATTCCCTGTGAAACAAAATGATAACCACTATAATAAAGTTGTACTACTTGTATATTCATATTACAGCTAATCCTTTTGAACACTTGTGACCTTAACCTATTATTGAACAGTGGTGGCTTTAACCTTTTCTGAGTTCTTAGTATAACCTTTCATTGCAATCCTAAGCATTTGTTAACTAAGACAGTCACCAATTTCATCTCATAATGCAGCAGTGTCGTTTTCCAATGGATTTCAGTGGGAAGACAACAGAAGAGGAGGTCTTGTAGTTGAAGTTACATAATACAAAGGGACAACTGCGTGTATATTTGAATAGGTTTTTTTGACTTAAATTTAGATCTCAAAGATTTCAATAATCTTTGGTAACCAGATGTTTATGTTGTTGTAAATGGAGTGAAGAGTCACCAAAATATTATTGAAGATCTGAGGTTTTTGTGTTAATTTTTTGGTAAGGTTTTAGTTAATATTTTATATTTTAAAATATTTTGTGTTGGAAAGGCAGAGGATTCAATCACACAATAACGCAAAGATTTCACACATGAACAATGAGCTGCTGCTCTTCTATTAATCATAAAACCATCTTACTCTCTTTCTCTCTTAAAACAATGAACCCGTGAAGGGTATTTAATCTAATTGACATGCACACACTGTCACTCATAACTGAACTTAATCAACTCGCTTAACTCACTCTTTAACTCACTTACCAAATCTAACTGTAACTCAACTCAAGTCATTCACCTAACTGATTGTCTAACTTCTGCATGAGGAAGTAATTATATATTTTAACACTCCCCCTTAATTACGACCTCTAAACTAAAACATAACTCATGACAACTCAAACATGCCTGCTGGTCTATGTCTCAGCTAGGCTTACTACTCCCAAGTTTCTTTTATGAAACTCAAACAAATCTACTGCTAATGGCTTCGTAAAGATATCAGCCAATTGATCACTCGTTCTACATGGCTTCAAGTGAACTTCTCCATTGTTCACTAGTTCTCGAATAAAACGATATCTAGTATCAATATGCTTGCTTTTTTGATGAAACATACTATTCTTGGATAGTGCAATCGCTGATGTGTTGTCACAGTATATCGCCGTTGAACCTTGCTATTTCTGCTTGAGTCCATCCAATACTCTTCTTAACCATACTGCTTGACATGCTGCTGAAGTTGCTGCTACATATTCTGCTTCTGCTGATGATAGTGTAACAATAGGCTGTTTCTTAGATGCCCATGCTATCACTCCTGAACCGAGATGGAAAACATAACCAGATGTGCTCTTCCGATCATCCAAACTTCCTGCAAAATCACTATCTGTATATCCAATCAATTCTTTCTTTTCTGTACTTGCATACATTATGCCATAATCTCTGGTTCCTGCTATGTATCTCAGAATTCTTTTTCCAACACACCAATGTGTGTCTTTTGGAGTCTCCATGAATCTGGAAATCAGACTCACTCCCTGCATAATATCTGGTCTTGTCGCTGTGAGATACATGAGGCTGCCAACCAATCTTTTGAATAGAGTTGGATTGACATCTGCCCCTTCATCATCCTTACTTAACTTTGTACCCGTTGCAACTGGTGTAGGTACAGGTTTAGAATTATCCATCCTGAATCTTTTCAGCAAATCTGTTGCATACTTATTTTGTGAAATAAATATGCCTTTTTCAGATTGCTCAACTTCAATGCCAAGAAAATATTTCATGAGACCTAGATCTGTCATCTCAAATTCTTTCATCATGGCTGCTTTAAATTCATCTATTTCAAGATCACATGTAAAAATCATATCATCAACATATAAGAAAACTATCAAAATCTGCCCATGCTCATTTACCTTTGTGTATAAGGTAGGCTCAATGCTGCTTCTGCAAAATCCATTCTTGATCATATAACTGTCGATTCTGCTATACCATGCTCTAGGTGCTTGCTTCAGTCCATAGAGCACTTTCTTCAATATGTAAACTTTATCTTCTTGTCCTTCAACTTCATAACCTGGAGGCTGCTGCACATAAATTTCTTCTTCTAAAATTCCATTCAAGAATGCAGATTTGACATCCATCTGATATACTTTCCACTTGTTCTGAGCTGCTGTCGCTAGAACTGCTCTTACAGTATCCAATCTGGCTACCGGAGAAAAAGTTTCTCCAAAGTCTATTCTCGGTTACTGCGAGAATCTTTTTGCTACAAGTCTTGCTTTAAATCTGTCAATCTTACCTTTCTCATTCACTTTGGTCTTGTATACTCACTTCACACCAATGAGATTTTTATCGTTTGGTAAATCAACCAAATCCCATGTATCATTCTTTTCAATTGAATTCATCTCTTCATCCATGGCTTGCACCCAATTGTCATCTCTGATTGCTTCTTCAAACGAAGAAGGTTGGAATGCTAACAGTGCAAAATTTGAACTAACATCAAAATCATCATAAATATCCTTCAAACTTCTCATCTTTTTCTTACCTGATTCGCTGCTTCGAGAATTCTGATCTGTGGATCTGCTTGAAGATCCATGCTGCTCTAAAAATCTTGGTGTCCTTGCTGGTGTGACTCTGTTTGGTGTCTGCTCTTTTGGTTCTTGCTGCTCCTCTTTTTCTACATCATCATCCTCCATCAATGGTGTTTGAGCATCGGTTAGTGTGTCTACAGTGCCATTCCATGACTCTTGTTCTTTGAACACAACATCTCTGCTAATGATTGTCTTCTTTGTGACAGGGTTATATAGTTTGTAAGCTTTTGATTGCTCACTATAACCAGTAAATATACATTTTTCACTTTGATCATCTAATTTGCCTCTTATTTGCTTAGGCACATGTGCATAGGCTACACATCCAAAAACTCTGAAATGAGATACATTGCAAGACATACCTGACCATGCTGCTTCTGGAACTCTGTTCATCACGCTCTTGGTAGGAGATCTGTTTATCACATAAACAACACATGCAATTGCTTCTGCCCAATACTCGTTAGACAGGTGTCTTGCTTTCAACATGCTCCTTGTCATGTTCATTATTGTTCGGTTCTTCCTCTCTGCTACACCATTCTGCTGTGGTGTGTATCTGGTCGTAAACTGTCTTCTGATTCCATGTTGTTTGCAGTACTCATGGAATGCCTTCGAATCATATTCGCCACCACGATCAGATCTTAATACCTTGATCTGTCGATCACTTTGGGTCTCTACCAAAGCTTTGAACTCTTTGAATTTTGCAAAAGTTTCAGACTTCTGCTTCAAAAAGTAAACCCAAGTCTTCCTACTATAATCATCAATAAAGGTGAGGAAGTAACTACTTCCACTAATCAACTGTGTCCTCATAGGTCCACACAAGTCGGTATGCACCAATTCAAGTGGTTTCTTTGCTCTGTAAGAAACTCCTTTCAGAAAACTTTCACGGTGTTGCTTTCCCAAGATGCAACACTCACACGTGCTAGCAGGGTCTTTGATGGGAGGTAAACCTCTGACCATCTGTTTCTGCTGCAACAATCTTAAACCGGAAAAATGCAAGTGTCCAAACCGAAAGTGCCATAACCAGTATGCATCAGAACATGCAGTTGTAAAAGAACTAACCTGATCATTGTAGTTCATAATGAGAGGAAAGAGTATGTTCCTCGTCATCTGCACCTTTGCAATCAGCGTCTTGCTTGGGGATTTGTCGTAAATAACACACTGTTGCCTCTGAAAGATAACTTTGTATCCTTTCTGCATCAATTGACCAACACTAATAAGATTGTGTTTGAGTCTAGGGACATAGTGTACCTCTGATATGGTCTTTGGCTCCCCCTGCTTGGTCACAATGTTGACCACTCCTTTGCCATCTACAGCCACAGTCTTGTCAGTCCCCAACTTGACCTCTGTCTGCACTGTGACATCCAAATTAGCAACCAAATCCTTGTTTCCTGTTATGTGGTTACTGCAACCACTGTCTAATAGCCAGACCTTATCAGATGGTGCATGCATAGTGTTGCATGCTAGAAACATAGAGTCAGTATTTTCTGTACTGACATTAGCTCTCTGATTGCCTTGATCTGCAGTCTTCTTCCTACAATCACGAGTATAATGACCAAATCTATTGCAGTAATAGCACTTTACCTTAGATTTGTCAGACCTTTGATTGTTATGAAATCTTCTGCTGCTGCTGCTTCCATGTTGATGCTCATGATCGTCTCAGCCATCTCTATGACCGCCATAGTTGCTGCCTCGTCCTCTGCCTCTCGATCGACCTTTGCCTCGACCTCTGGAAATATAGACTTGACTTTGGAAAGCAGTTTCCAAAGTGGAATCCTTATTTCTGTCTATCCTTGCTTCATGCGATAGAAGGGATCCCATCAACTCATCAATTGTGAGTTTTTCCAAGTCTTTTGCTTCTTCTATCGCTGCTACCACAACATCAAATTTGGTAGACAGGGATCGAAGAACCTTCTCGATCACTGTTCGATCTTTAATATCTTCGCCATAGATTTTTAACTGATTGACGACAGGCATGACCCTATTCATGAAGGAATCAATGTCCTTTGTCTCCTTCATCTGCAGAACTTCGAAATCTCTCCTAGTATTCTGCAATTTAACAATATTAACTTTGGCCATACCTTGATAGCTGGTCGCCAAGGTGTCCCATGCCTCTTTTGCTGACGAGGTTATCATGATCTTCTGGAACACGGCTCGATCTACTCCCAGCTGGATCAGAAGCAACGCTTGCGCATTCTTCCGCTTATCTTTCTTCCACTGTTCCCTCTGTGCATTACTGAGGGCTCGTTCTTCTGCCTCATCATGAGGTTCTGCAAACCCATACTTGACATGATCCCATACATCATGCGCTTTGAGCATAGTCTCCATCTTAATGGCCCACACATCATAATCCTTCCCTGTGAAAGAAGAAATTTGTGGCTGGAAGCTGCTTGTAGCCATCTTTCTTCAAACAAAAAATTCACCGCTGAAACCCTAAAAAAAAATTGATATATTTTGCAAAGCTCCAAAAAAAAAAATCCTTATAATAAAACCCTAGGTTTTATTATTTTTTATTATTTATATAAAAATTTCTTTATTAAAAAAAAACCTTTATATAAAAATATCTCCTTTTAAAAAACTTTATTATAAAATCTCTACCACTTAGAGCCTCTTTATAACATGCATATGAAACGCCCCTTTTTAAAAGACACTCCTTTCCAAAAAGCTCTCACGTGCCTCCTCACGTGCTTTATGAGAGACTTTTAAAAAAAAAAAAATCTTTATGAAAAGACAAACCCTTTTTTTTTTATAAAGAATGCTTTATAAAAAAATCTTTTCATATGACTTTTACGAACACTATTGTATTGAAAAATCGTTGACTTTCAAGTCGTTAACGCCGCTAGCGTGCTAACGCACCTCCGACACCCTTGTGCTAGCGTGCTAACGCATGTCTCGAATGCTTGTGGTGCGTTAGTTTTTTAACGCACTGAAAAGCACAGTATGCCCGGTTCTCTACTGTGGGAACCCGCGTTATAACGCTCTGTTTTTTATTAACAGTAGCGTTATAGCGTAAAAACGCGGAAAACAAATTTTCCTTCTCACCCACGGATGATTGCTAATCCGTTCTTCTTCCGTTCTCTGTGACCTCGCTCTAATACCAATTTGTTGGAAAGGCAGATGATTCAATCACACAATAACGCAAAGATTTCACACATGAACAATGAGCTGCTGCTCTTATATTAATCATAAAACTCTCTTACTCTCTTTCTCTCTTAAAACAATGAACCCGTGAAGGGTAGTTAATCTAATTGACATGCACACACTGTCACTCATAACTGAACTTAATCAACTCGCTTAACTCACTTACCAAATATAACTGTAACTCAACTCCACTCATTCAGTTAACTATCTGTCTAACTTCTGCATGAGGAAGTAATTATATATTTTAACATTTTGCAGAACTGATTAAAAGTAGGTCTCAATTTAGGTTTATGTGTTGATGGTGAGGTAAAAAGGTATGTGAGAGAACAAAATGCATATTATAATGATATTATAATGATATTATGTGTTGAATGTGTTGATGGTGGATTGGTAGTAAGCATATAGTTTTCACAGTTCTGGATATTTTTATTGAATATCTAAAATGTAGTAAAAATGTGTTTTAATTTAATTTTAAATTTGAAAATAAATGATTTAAAATTTTAGATAATTACATAAAATTTTATTATAGTTTTGAAATAAGATTTAATTATTTTAATTTGATTAAAATTAATTTTTTAAAATAAGTTGGTAGTTTAAGGTTTGGATATATTTGGTAAGATTGGAAGTTTCTCTATTTATCTAATATTTTAGATTCATTTTAACTTTCTATCTATCAAGGGCAGAGTTAAAGCTGGTGAATATAATTTGAAAAAGTTAAATAAAATCGATAATAATAAATATTAAAAGTCATACAATAAGAAGTGAATATAATTTGAATACGTTCGATAAAACCGGTAAATATAAATAAATATTAAAAGTCATCTCATGAGCAATTTAAAAATAAAAATCATACAAAAATTCACTGATGGGTAAAGGGACCTGTCAAATTTAACCCCTGCCCGAATGTTTATTATTTCTCACATTGCATTGTGTAGACACTGGAAAATGCGTAAAAATAATTTGTGCGATATTTGGAATCATCGAGTTCTTGTAGTCATGCTCTGTCCGGATATTATGATAGCTTTCAATGTTAGGTTTTCTTGTATTTATTTGAGAGTTGTTTTGAACACAATTTTTTAGAGTTTTTGGTAGATTTTTTAGTTGGAATTTGGTGAAATTTATTTTGGTAAAATTTTGATTTGTGTTACTTAAATTGATTTATTTTTTGACTATATAAATTCAACACTCTAAAAAAACCTCAAAACACTTTGATTATGTAAAATTTACAAAAAAAAATAAAAATAAAAAAAAATAAAAAAATAAAAAAATAAATTAAATTATAAAACTTTTCAAAAATTCACGGTAGATTACCCAGTTTGGAGGAAATGAGAGAAAATGCTAAATTGACCATAACTGAAATGGGAGGGGGAATGGCGCCGTTGAAACGTTTATTTGGCCAAATACCAATTTTGGCGGTGCGGGCTGGCATTTCCTCATGTACAACGTACCCAATTTTGGCGGTGACCATAGTGGAGAATAAAATGACCGGCAACCCTGCTCCGCTGTATTAAATAGCGGTTTTGGTGGAAAGAGCTGGTCGGGTTCGAAAATTGATTGATTGTGTGAATATTTATTTGTGATCAACTAGAAATTTGGTAACACAATTTTTGATGAAATTATAATGTATAGGAAATTCTTTCGGTGAAAATCACATGTAGGAATTTTTGCGGACGCGTTTCGAACCAGCCAGTGTGGCTCATCATCAGGACAAGATGATGAGCCACACTCGTTGGTTCGAAACGCGTCCGCAAAAATTCCTACATGTGATTTTCACCGAAAAAATTTCCTATACATTTTATGGATCACAGAAGCAAAATTCCGAAATTATAATGGTTTTTGATCTCTAAATTGTGTGAATATTTATTTATGATAAACTAAAAAGTTGGGGACACAATTTTTGATGAAATTATAATGGTTTTTCATTTCTAAATTGTAATTGTATGGTTAAGTATAAAAAATAACATTCGATCATTATTTTCATCTTTGGACTGCTCGTTGGAGGAGGTATGTCTTCTAGCGACTCATTGATTGGTTAGAAATAGTTGTTCGAACTTCGACTTCTGAACCAAAATAGTGCGAAACTTAATCGTCAATTACCGTAGGATTGGCCATTGTCCTAAATTTCATACTAAATGATGATTTGTGCTATATTTATCAAATATATGTATTAGGGGTTCGCAGAAATTGGCCATTGTCTTAAATTTCATACTAAATGATGACTTGCATTATATTTTTCAAATATATGTATGAGGGGTTCGTGGAAATTTACCTTGTATTAATTTTATATTTAATTTGAGATTTTTATATATTCCAAAGAGTAGTTTAAGTAGTGGATGCTCTCCAACATAGAGGTCGTAAAGGACCAGGGAGGTGCCCCTTCTGTCAAGCTGATGAGGAGACCTTATCTCATTTGTTCTTCAAATGTCACTTCACAATAAAGATATGGACCTTCTTCTCCAACATCGTGGGTAGACAAGACTGACATCTGGCAAGATTTGAAGAATCTATACAGGGATGGGGACAAAAAGTTGGAACATACAAACCTTTGCCTTTGTATATTTTTTGGGAAATCTTGGGGGCTAGAAATCGCATAACTTTTGAAGGTTCATCAACATCAATGTCTATGCTTTATGCTTTGATCAAGAGATGGCTGCCTGTGGGGATTGTGGATGTCCACCAAACAAGGGATCTTTTGATTAGATATGCTCCACACCAAATAACACTTTCGGTTATTTTCTTTGACGGAGCACAACAAGGGGGAATCTGTGGTTGTGGAGCTTGGCTTAAACTCAGTAATGATAACATATATCTCATTTACTGGTATGGAGGGCCTGAGACAAACAACAGAGCTAAATTACTGGCATTATGGAGTGGTCTTTGGATGGCTTGTCACATGGGAAATAAGGAGGCTCATGTTTATGGGGACTCTAAGATTATAATTGACGGGTTTTCAGGTAATGGGGACATTTATATTCAGGGTGCTATAGGATGGAGTGACAAGGTGAAATACTTGATATCAAAATTTTCATCGCTGTCTTGGAATCACATTTTCAGGGAGTTAAATTCCAGGACTAATGTTCTGTCTAAAAAAGGTATGTTTTCTTTACTCGGGAGCTTGCATATTCTCTCTACAGAGGTGATCGCGGCTGCAAATCATATTCCATTCCGATCCCCTGATGCTTTATCAGGTTTTTGTTTCAACGACAAGCGAGTGTGCAATTTTCTTTCTTTTCCATGTTTTTTGATGTCTCTCCTCCTTTTGGCATATGTTGTTTTCTTTCTCAAGCTATTAGGCCAGGGTTTCTATCTTTTTTGGTATGAATCAGGCCGCACAGGGCTGTCTTTTGTATCTAGTGAGCGTTATTAATGGCTACAGGGTCACACTCAGGGACTGGGGGCGACTTTCTTTCTTCTACATGCAAGCGTGAATACTCCATATGGTTCTTCTTTGATGATCCCATTTGTTGCCACATGAAGTAAAATTTTATGTTTTTAAGTTTATATGATGAGTATCACTTTTATATGAAGTGGCTGATGGTCTTCCATGACCCATGGTCTCAGTTTATGATGTATTTTGTCTTTGTGATAGTTTATACTTCTTCTTTATGTAACCACTGCTCTGTTCCATCTTGTTCCCGGAATGGGATGACAGTTTGTCATTATCTAAGCAATATGTACTATTTTTATATCTAATATATAACAACGTTTTTTTCTCTGAAAAAAGTAGTGGATGCAGTTTATTTTTAAAAAATTTAGTTGAAATCTTTGGAAATTTGGATCACAACGATTAAACTATAGAATTTTAGGTGCATTGGGGTTTTAGAGGGTGTTGAATCTATTTATATATTCAAAATCTAGATTAGAACACTTCAAAATCAGAATTTCGCAAAATAAAAAAGATCAGATTCAGGTGAAAAAGTTACAACGAAATTGTCACCTTGTTGGAAAACGTATTTTTATAAAAATGATTAATATTTATGTAGAATAAAATTATTAATTGGATCAGGAAGGAGGGGGGGCTAAGGTTTTGTAGGTGGCCATGGCCACCGGTTCCATGTTTTTGGGAGTCAATATGGTGTTTTTCTCCTACATTCTCACTGCTTTTAAACCCCTTATCTTGTTCTTGGTGGTGCCCTTTTTTCCTGTCATGTTATTTGCATCATATTCTTTTGTCCTCATCACTCTCTATGGGGGTTTGTTCTTGTATGTTTTCCCCGGTCATTTCCGCTCCTTCATGTGCAACTCATAATTGTTTGGTGGGTTTTTCGACCCCTATTTCATTAGCTCCTCTAGAGCCTTCTTCCTTAGGTCTTGTTTCACATTGTGGAGTTGGGATATTATCCTTTGTAGGGTTTTCAGTCCCCTGTCCCTTCCCTTCCGCCTATGAAGTTTTTCAGGGCTTCCAAGGCTTTCAATCATTCCCTTGGTGTTCAAGTTTGCGATCCCCCTGTGATATCAAATTTTTTCCATCAAACCATGTGGATTTCGACATCATCCCTTGTTTCTTAGTCGCCCCTGCTATATCGTTTAAAGGTGGGGTTTACTGTGAGGGGTTTCCATTTTCTGGGGTTTTCTTGGGGGTCCCAAATCAACGCATCCCTTTGGATTTACCCTCGACTAGAAGTGTTCTAAAAGTGTTGGCTTCTCAAGCTCCTCAAGACGAGTCACATTTTCTAGGAAAGGAGTCATGGGGCTCTGGTAGGGCGGCTTCGACTGGGATGAAGGAGGGCTCTTCCAAAAAATAAGGGGGTCCTTCATAGGGAAAAATAAAGAAAAGTCATTTCGTAAACCTTACAAAGAATATACATATCGCCTCAACGTTGGGCTTCGATCTATCCATACAACAAGCCGAGAATATTAGTCATAAGTCTTTAGTTGGAAGGATTTGTGGGAGGAAGTTCGGTCTCCCTTTTCTTAAGGAATGGGTGGAATCCTTTGTGCGACCCTTGACGAATCACCCTGTTTCTGTTCAAGCTCTCGCTAAGGGATGGGTTCATTTTATTTTCTAGGATGAAGTGGATGCTAATTTAATTAAAGGTAAGGTGTTGATGCTTGAATCATCCCTGGATTTTTTTCAAGCAGTGGACTCCTCACTTGGATGTTAGGCATGAGAAGACAAACTCTATTACGGTATGGGTACGCATCCCAGGTCTCCCAACCCACTTGTGGCATGAGTATTTTTTCAGACACGTGGGTAATCAACTAGGATCCTATTTGGAGCATGATTCATCATATTTATCTCCTAGAAATACTTCGATGGTCCATATTTTGGTTATTGTGGATATCAGAGGGGGGCTTCCTGGTGCGATGGATCTTGGGTTTGGGATGGACCTTATCCTCTTGGATTATGAAGGTATTCCATTCTGATGTTGGCTTTGTCACCAACATGGTCACAATGCAAAGGAATGTGTCCTTCCTATGAATAAGAAAGTTCATCGTCCTTTAGGTGCTCAATCGAGGTAAGGTTCGGGCTCGACCATGTATTCTATGGTATCTTCTCCCCTGGTTTCATGTTCATTTTTGCTCAATGTTTCTACTAAGGCCCACACCTTTATTCTGATGTCGGAAGGATTGCGTCTGATGTCCATTCCTCCCGTTCCCTCGCCTTTGGCTGATAAAGGTATTGTGTTGTGTCCTTCTTCTTCTCTTTCGAATTATTGTTCTTTAGATGTTGTTTCATCTATGTCTCTATGTTCTGTTTGTAGCTATATGTCATCGGATGATCTTTGCATTACCATATCTTCCCCTCTATCTTTAAATCCTTCCTCTCAATTGGTTCTAGTGTTATGTCCCTAGTTTGTTTCCCTGGGTGACTTATCCTCCCCATCATCATCCTCCTCCTTTATCTCGTTGGAGTGTCCCATATCAGATGATGTGCTTTATAACTTGCACTCATGTCTCATGATTCCTCAGTAGGGGGCATAAATTGGGGTCTGGGGTAAATTTCTCTTTTAGCAGGGGAAAGTTGATGTCATGCTCATAAATATTTTCTTTCCATTGCTCAAGGGAAACCCAAATTTGACCTTGTTGCAAGTAAACAAAAGTCTATTCAAGGGCCCCTTACAGAAATCCCAACCTCGATGGTATCCCCTAAATGAAAATTATGTATTTTAATCGTAGGGGTTTGGCTTATCCCTCCAAAAAGCAAGATTTCAAAAGGTTTGTGGAAGTATCCTCAACGGATGTTATTTTTCTCTAGGAGACTCTTGGAAATAGTGAGTCCATTTCTTCCTGCCTTGAAGGTCTTTTAACGAGTTGGTCCTTCTTGATTGTGGATGCATTTTGAATGTTCAAGGGGCCTCATTGTGGGTTGGATCCCTCAAAAAGTTATAGTCTCAAGTATAATGGGCTCAAAATCAATGATGGTTTTGGAAATTTTCCCTTGAGTTCTAGGAAAATCTGTTTTCAATGTCAATATAAACGGTTTGACCCAAAATCACCCTGAATTCTTGGATGCTATCTTCAACAATTCTTTTCTTCATCGGAGAAATGTAATTGTTGGCGGTGATCTAAATTTCTCTCTTAGTCCTACTGAAGCTTGGGGCCTTAGGGCTCATATTAATCCTTAGACAAACTTCTTAAGATGCTGACTTGCTAGAAACCTTCTAGTGGATGTTGAGTCTCCCAAGGTCCGTCCTACCTAGAGGAATATATATTCTTGGGATGATTAGATTAACAAACAAATTTATAGGTTTCTTATTGCCAAGGATTTACTCGATTCCCTCACTCTAGTTAGGAAATGGGCTGGTGAAGGAGGCATTTCATGTCATTCTCCTATGTTCCTTGAGATTATGGGTTTCCCATTAAAGTCGACCAACCATTTTAAATCAAACATTACCTAGTTAGGTGATGAAGAGTTTCTCTTTGATCAATTCTAATTAGATTCCTTATTCTCCTTTGTTAGAGGTGTAAGATCCCAAACCTTAATAATTTAGTCAAATCTAGAAAATTCTAGTGTTCTCAATAAAATTACATTCAGTAAAAACCATGAACATAGACGGGATATGGAAATGCAACCTTTTATTTATATTATTAGCTGAAAATAGAATACTTGCCCATACAATAAATTTGAGCTCCTGCAGATGGCATGCTTGGCTGCTCCTTAAAACAGAAAAAAAACACTAAAGCACAATTGTGGACCCTAGATGTATCCACCAGACAAATTCACCACGGGGTTTTCGTCCCGGGATCAATGTTAGAACTGGCAAGGGCAAGTTCTCAACCCAAACACAATAAGATAGATAAAACCAGAATGATTATAAATGCCTAGCTTCTCTCCCCTTTTATAGGCTTGATGGACTTTCTAGAGACCTTATTTTATTATTTTTCTAGGAAACCGACAACAAATACCATGGGCCAATACCACGGGAAAATACCACGGTAAATACCATGGATCGATTATGTCCACTTTGACTAGATTAAGAAAGGGAATATTACAAATCCTTCCGCCCAAAGATTGCTTGTCCTCAAGAGATCCACTTCTATCCATAACAGAAGCATTTGTACATTGATACCAGGATCCCATACAATACAATGTACCCTCCATGTTGAATGGTTATGAATGGATCCTCCGATACCTGGATCCCAAACAATCTTCCGACCAATCCTCCCCTCAATAGATTTACCTGGATCCCAAAAAATCCTTTCCCCAATGGATTCTCCCAGATCTCAATGCAACCTAAATCTTGGGACCTGTGGGTTATGGTACCATTTTAGCCCTCCATCACTGCTAGCACCAAAGGGCCCAAGCTGCAATATGCCCTCGGCTGTGAGTATCTTGCAAAGAATCAACCTATCAATAGAATACCAACTCATAATCTCTCGCCAATCCATACTTGGGGAGGGATGAATATTTGCAAATCTACTATGTTGATGTTGTTCGATGCTCAATTCATGCTTCTCCACTTGGTTACCCAACATGATGCAGTTGGAGGACTCTTCCTTTCTTTTACCAATGTATAAAGGTGGGTTGTTGGTAGTGTTGCAAGACTTATTTATGTACTCCTGTAGAGGGCTGCTCTGGAACTCCCAATCGTACTCCTCTTGCTACCTTATGAGGGATTTGAGTTGTTCCTCAACACTAGACAACTTGGTCTTTGATTCGGCACATACACCTATGAATTCCTCAATTTTTCTGTTCTCCTGTAAGGAAGTGTCTCAGACTGTCCAGACTTTTTGCTTCAACAATATAAGATCTGTCTTGAAATGCTTGATCCTTTCTCAAAATTCTTCTACTGGAAATTCTAGTGCCGTGCTGATTGTCTCTGTATATGTTTGCACCCAATGCCCAACGACCACATCTTCAACTTGAGCCTTGGACCAACTCTCTAGGAATGGTCCATTTTGCACATTATGTTTGTCATGTTTCTCCTCGTGATCATACTCATCATGCTGGTTCACTATGGCTGGATTCTCACTCAAATATCCCAGGTCTCCTTTATATGTGGAGACAATATGTTCATCCATTTGAACTGTCGAACATATATGCATTGGTGGAATATTATGTATACTTGATTTTTCATATTCTTCATGGATATTCTCCTGGGGATATACAAACTCCATTGTATAGGAATCAACCTCATCAATGGAATCAGGTAGAATTTCCTCATGCACTTCCAAATGTTTGTCGTCATGCAAGCCTCCCTGAATAATGTCATGATGTTGCTCATCATCCTGAAGATCAATAGACCTATCTACAAAATATTCCCCATGATTTGAAGTAATCTCCTCTTGTTTTGTCTTTGTTGCCGCCTTCTTATCACTTGGACAGGAATGGTTAAGGGCCCAAGGTCCCTTGCAGATAAAGCATAGTCCTCTCCTCCTTAGTTCATTCTTGCTGCATATTTTGTTCTTGCTTTGATTATCATTTTTGTCTATGGAGATATGGCTACTTAAAGGACCATATATCCTCACTAGTACATCAAGGATTTTCTGGTTGTTTTTCAAAATTTCTTCAAGACGATCCATCTTCACATAGCAAGACAAAGAAATATACAAAAATGTATTCTTCCTTCTCACATTTTGATTTTGGCCCTGATGAAACTTGGTTAAGTTGGTGCCAACAAATGTATATAAATAACACAACCTCTTGAAATAATATTTCAGCACTTGATTTGGAGATATGCTGCCCAAATACACGTTCCCTTTTGCACAAGAAAATATTCTGATTTCAATGTATGTGTAAACTCATCTCATGATCGCAGACTTTAGTAGGCCCCGAAATGATGCACTATGAAGGAATACGCTCAACAACACTATATAAAGTTTTTATTTTTTATTTTTTATTTATTTTTATTTAATTATCATTTTTGGTTTTGTTTTGTTTTATTTATTTATTTATTTAAATAAATAAATCCTTACAGCTCCCAAACTAAACTCAACTTTTTGTTCCTTCCCTTTTATTTATAAATCAAACCCCTAAAAAATATATCAACCCCTGTCATAATTTTCAAAACTATAAACATGGCTTAAAATTGTGAGTCAAGTCCATTTACCCACTTTCACGCTCCAAATACATCTCTTGATTAAGCAAAATTCAACTTCGTTCTCAATGTTGCTGACTGAACCAATCCTCCTCCTTGACTATCCAGAAGATAAGATCAGGTAAGATCAATTTCTGCTCCTTTTGCAATGCACAATTTCTTCTTTCAATCAACTGAAAAATAAAACCAACTAGGGTGATACTCAATACCACAGAAGATTGGGATGTCTGCTAGGGTGAGAATAAATTCCACCGAAGTTTCCTGCATAAAACCCTCAGGCTGGCAAGATGCAAAACTCTGATACCACTGTAAGATCCCAAACCTTAATAATTTAGTCAGATCTAGAAAATTCTAGTGTTCTCAATAAAATTACATTCAGTAAAAACCATGAACATAGACGAGATCTGGAAATGCAACCTTTTATTTATATTATTAGCTGAAAATAGAATACTTGCCCATAAAATAAATTTGAGCTCCTGCAGATGGCATGCTTGGCTGCTCCTTAAAACATAAAACAAACACTAAAGCACAATTGTGGACTCTAGATGGATCCACCATACAAATTCACCACGGGTTTTCGTCCCAGGATCAATGTTAGAACTGGCTAGGCCAAGTTTTCAACCCAAACACAATAAGATAGATAAAACCAGAATGATTCTAAATGCCTAGCTTCTCTCCCCTTTTATAGTCTTGATGGACTTTCTAGAGACCTTATTTTATTATTTTTCTAGGAAAACGACAAAAAATACCATGGGCCAATACCATGGGAAAATACCACGTTAAATACCATGGATCGATTATGTCCACTTTGACTGGATCAAGAAAGGGAATATTACAAGAGGTTTTAGTGGCTATCCAGTTTGAATCGAATTTGAAAAGGACCAAACAAAAGATTAAGGTGAGGGAAAAGAGAAAAAAAGATGTCTGAGGAACAAGAACCTGGTAAGATTGAAATGGAGTTGGAAGCTATTTTATCCTCTGACGGGGAGGGCTTCTCCTTCCCAAACAAATTTTCCCTTTGTTGGTCCAATAATGTAAACTTTGAAACTATGAACAGAAACAAGCACTCACTTTTTTTAGGTAACAAAAAATGTCTGATTTTGAAGAGTGATGATTCAAAATACTCTTAATTTTTTTTAACATATTTTTAACACATTAAATTTTCTTATGTACGAAGTATAGAGATTATTTTTAAAATGTTAGTGATTTTTATGTTGATTTTGAAAAGTGCTGATGCCAACATCATCCCCTTTTTTTAGAAGACTTGTTTTTGACTTAAAATTTTCTAATTAATTAAATGCTAATAATTATTTTCTAAATTTAATAATTTTTGAGGTACTCGCCTTCTTCCTCTTCACTTACATATTTTTTAAAATGTTTTTCAGGTTTTTTTTTGTAGTGAGATTTTTGATTTTTTGCAGTGTCAAAAAAAAATAAGGTCAAAATTTTAAAGTTTCATTCTTGTATCTAATTAGATATTGTTAAATAATATTTCATTGCACATGAAATAATTGTCACTAAAAAAACAAGATTTTTTAACAATTTACAGAAAAAAAACACATTTTATACACTTTGAGTATTTTTTTGCTAAAAGTGACATGTCAAATAAATAATTTTTATAGGAAAAAATTAACAAAAAAAAAGTATAAAAATTAGCAATTTTGTGAATTTTATGTGAAAAGTTAATAATAATTACAGTTTTTTTTCAAAACTTAAATGATTCACATAAAAATGAAGCGAAAATCACATTATAAAAATACTAAACATATGATCACAACAATTGAATACTTATTTATTCTCATAAAATGTCAAAGTCAAAACATTACAAGTATAGCTTATTAATAGTTACAAAAAATGAGCTTCATTTGGAAGCTTAACTAAAACTTAATCAATAATATCACGTAACCCAAACTCTTCATCTTCAAGAGTTTCAGTATTGTCCTCTTCCACAATATTTTCATTATTGGCTTCAGTTTCATTATTTTCCTCTTCTGATGGATCTTTGATGTTTGCGAATGTCCCAAAGTATGCCTTTTCAATCATTCCATCTAATGGTGGTTGAGGTTACTTTTCTTTTTTTGCCACACGAGATTAATTAAAATCTCCTTTTTTCAAACCAACTTCTTGCATTGCATCTGGAAGAAATTGAAGAGCATTAATTCTTTGATGAATAAATTTTCATTGTACTGGGTCCTTTTGAATGGAAATGCAATCTCTTCCTTTTTGTTAGAAACATGCTATTGTTGTACCTAATCATCAAGTACAAAAGAAATTTTTTAGTAAATAAGTATGAACACACAAAATTTAAAAAAGAAAATAGTGAAACTCATTTCTATATAATAAAAATTACCTAAGCTCGAAAATAAATCCAAAACCCAATCTCCTTCATTTGAACATAAATCTAAAAGATAGTTAATCAATGACTGTGGTTTTTGATATATGTTAACTATCTCTCATTTTGCTTCTTTATCTTCATATGTTAGCTTTTTTACAACAACATCATGGACCAGTACTTGGCTATGAATCTTTCCATCTACTTCATTGAAAAGAATATGCTTATAGCTATCAACCTTTGTCCAAATTTCAACATGAATTAACTCACAGTGACTTATAATTCGTTGATTTCTGCCACAAATAAGATTTGAATTTTGCCTGTAACATGAAATAGTACAAGTTCAATTAATTTGTACATAAATTATTTCTTAACATTAATAAAACATACAATTTCAATGTCCTACCATGTAAGATGCATCATTGACTTTGCTTTTCCCTTGAAGTTTGATAATAACAACCCCAATTGTGTGTCTGAATGAAATGTCACAAATCTCCAAAATGGTGATGTTGTGGCTTCTAGAAATCTCGCAACCACTTTACTAAATTCTTGATAAGTATAAGGGTCACTATCATATTTAATGTTTGAGATATTGAAACCATGAGGAATATTTGCAATAACTAGGAAATAATCCCTTTTAGGTATGAGTTCTGCAATGTCTTTACAATGACATGATATTATTTGATATTGGATAGTGTGGATCCCATTCCAAATGAAATGATTGAGTCTGAGATCAAGTTCAACATCATTAATATGGTGTTTTCTCATCCTTTCCATTTTAATTTTTTCAATAAAACTTATGAAACTATTTAGTGCTCCATTTGCATCATTCTTCATCTTTAATAAAATAAAAAAATACATGTATAAGTTATAAAATAAAAATAATATATATATGAATAGAAATGAATGTATGAATGAACATATATTTTTAAATGCAAGATAAAAATATTTTAGGACTGATGTAGAACTTGAATTTGGGTAGTTGCGTACAACATCGTCCCAACTGTCTTCATTCAACAATTTAACCATTTGTTCTTGTATTCTCATATAAACCTTGTGACTGAATAAATAAAGTAAACAATGTTAATATCGCTGTGATGTGTATAACAAATACTACCAACACTAATATATTATATTTAACAAAAAATGATAATCTAGAAATAAGTAAAAATAACAAACTTACTTTAGAAATTCCTCAGACATTTCCTCCATTGATAATTATCCTGACTTTACACGAGATAGTATTGTTTTGACAAGTTTTTCATCCTTCACTCCTTGCATTGATCCCCAAGGTGTGATAGTCATATCTTCTAGAAGGAGCTTCATTTCAGGACCTAATTCACTGTTGGTACATATCAATGGTTTATACTTTTTGACCTTCTGACTTTTGATGCCAACGTTCTCCCATAACTCAAAAATCTGATCAATCAATTCCCATATCTCTCCATTTATAAATTCCAACTGGAAAATGTTATCCATACCTCTGAATATTTCATAATTTACTTTGCCACTTTTTGAACTTATTTTTTTCTTCAATTTGATAGCCGTTTTCCATACAACATTCTTTGCGAAATGCATGATCAAACTTTGTCTTATAACCACCACATTTTTCTTCAAATTCACTATGAATAAATCTGACCCTTTCAATGAAATTCATAGACATCTTATACTCATTATCTGAATTATGATCCCATGCCAATAAATTTTCTTCTGTATATGTCAAACCAACATAAATGATACATTTCATTGTTTCAAAACTCTAGTTATTGGGATATTCCTCCATCAATTTCCTTTGAACTTATACAGTATGGTTGCCCCCAAGTACATAATATTTGTATTCAAAACATTTTTACTTGTCAAATGATTCTTTGTTTGGAACTCGAATTGGATCAACATAATCAACCAAATGTGCAAAATGGTTGTACCTCATCAATGTTTTCAAATTGTAAACATGTAAGTGGTGTGGATTTCGAATTTGATATTTGAACTGTCCTTCATTTGGCTTGTAGACTTGAATGTCATTAAGTTTAAATGGCCGACCACCCTCAATTAAATTTGTTTTCGCCAAATGATGTCGAATGACATTTTGTTTTGTTTTAATAATGCCATCCTCTAAATCAACTCCTGGTGTAATGGTTTCCCTGCTTCCTTTTGAGTTTTCACTAGGACCTTCATTGTTGTCCATGATTTTTTCAGAATGATAAATTTTTTGTTTCTTCTTCCTATTGGTTATGATATTTTCTTCAACCTCCTCATCACCAACTAGAAGGGAGACATTCTTGGACATTTTTGTTTTTGTTTTTTATGGCACTTCTCCTTTCTAGCATCAGTGTTAATTTGATCTTCATATATGGCAACACATTCTTCATCTCCATCTTCAGCTTCAGCTTCAACTTCAACTTCCTCATTTTGAAAAGTAATATGTCTACCTTTACTAGATTGACCCCTTTGATTTAATCTTGTAGCATTGTGAAGTATTTTTTTTTTGTTTATTTTTTCATATCTTCTTCTTCATGTTCATGGAAAATGGAGACAAAATTCATAATGGGTGAAAATGTGAAGTTGGGTTACACTTTTTGCCCTTTTTTGAGAAAAAAAACTTTCATTTTTTTTCTTCAGTTCTACAACTTTCTGCAAGCTAAAACAATTTTTCTGTTTGGAATTTCATTTTTGCGATAAAAATAAAAGTTGTCAGAAATTTTGTTAGCTTTCTATTACTTATTTTTTGGAATTTTTTTATACACATTTGTTATGTCAACTTAGCGTTTCTTTGAATGTTTGTTTTTTAACAATCAACGGATTCATAAGAAGTCATGTTAATATGCAATGTTGTATTCTTTGAAAATTTGTGTTTTTGAGAAACAAAATGTGTTACAACAATCTAGAGAGAGTCTACTTTTGTTTCATCATATTTACAAAGCCAATGGATGCATATCATAATTACTAGAATTTTTTGAACTGGTTCAATATGAAAAACTACATATTTTGAATATGTTTCGTGATGTAAGAAATTTCTTAACATTTAAGTTATAAACTAAAAATCTAAAAGCTACCCATTAGAGACAACGGACCAATGTAATGTATGATAATTTTTTCAATTTTTTTACAATGTATTTTGGAAGATACATAATTTTGATTTCACTGAATCACAATGACCTTCAGAACTTGTTTGCATTCGTTTTATTACAAAATTAATTAAAATTAGTAAATATTTATGAAATTCCATGAAAGTTATATTTTCTGAAAGTAGATTCAATTCTAAAAATGCTTGTCTTGGTTCCAACACTTAATTCAGAGTGTTTCATGGAGTTTAGTCTGTCCAAAGTTGCAGAAACGTATTCAGAGCTTGGCTCTGCGTAACTAGTAACACGTTAGTTCGACGAAACTCTTAAACAAAGTTCGGCCGAACTGTTTTTTACGCTGACGACACGTTAAATCAAACGAAAAAGTAGTTCGGCCGAACTTTTACTTAACTTTCCGTCCGCTGGAAAGTATCGTCGAGCCCCTCCAAAAAATCATTTCGCGGCAATATAAATTGCCGCGAAACCATTCATTATTTTCACATATTTTCGCACTTTTGGTCAGATTTTACAAAAGTCTTGATCTAATTTTGCAAAGAATTGTTTTGGGTTTAAGGACTTTTCTTGGAAGTACATTCAAAGGACTTCAAATGACGTTTCTTTGAGACACATTATTTTCGTACATTTGATTTGATTTTGCAAGGAATTTTTTTGGGTTTAAAGAATTTTCCTTGCGGTACATTCAAAAGACATTTCTTGGAGGTATGTGATACAGTTTTTTGGGCCTTTTTTTTTTTTTAAAGTATGGATTTGGGATTAATTTCGAAAGGACAATTTTTGGTTTTGGGTTGAAGTAAATATTTTATAAGGATTTTTTAAAATGAGTTTTTGTGTAACTTTTTAAATGAAATTTTTTTGTAGGACTTGAAAGGAAATATTTTGAATTTCGTTTCATTTTTATAAGACATTTTTTTCTTGAATTTTTTAAAGTAAGTGTTTTGGATTGGAGTATGTATTTTTTGTAAAAAATTTAAAATGAGTTTTTTTTTTTTTTAAATAAATATTTTGTGATGTTTTCTTTTTAAGATTTTTTGTCTAAATTTTTGAATGAAATTTTTTGAACTTCATACTCTATTATCATGGGAAATCGAAGAAATTGTACGAGAAAATATGATCGAAAAAGAGACTCTGAGGAATGTAGAGAAGAGACGAGACAATCTCGAAAAAGAAAGATAGAAGCACTCTCAAATATTGAAGGGGAAAATCAACCTCAACTAGAAGTTGAAACATGTATGTAAATGTAAATATTATGAAGCTTATGTAAATGTAAGTATTATGAAAAGCTTGTAGTTTGATGAACTAATTTGAAAAATATTTTGCAATGTAAAAAAAAAGAGATATTCCTCAAAACATTGATGATGAGATACAAAATTTTGAAAGAGAAAGTAAAAGAGATATTGAACCAATGATTGAGGACGGTGAAAATGATGAAAGAAATTGAAGTGAAGAAATTGAATCACAAGGTATATATATATATATGTTGAACACATGCACGTATTATATATATATATATATATATATATGTTGAACACATGCACGTATTATTGAAATTATACATATATTTATTAATTTAGTTATTTATTGAATATGTAAACTTATTATGTATTATTCATTCGAATGTGTACAGATGAAATCAATGTCGATGACGAGATGTTAGAAAATGTTGACACTCACACATATGGAGATAAAAAAGCTGACCATTATATACGATATAGTGTTAACCACATTTTTGAGAAGTATTTCATAAAGGAAAATGTGACAGTTCAAGCCCAAATGTTGAAAGGTCTCCTATCATTAAGAAAATTAAAAGAAGCTACGACTTTATTGGGTATTCGAAAATCAACCAAAGATAAAAAAAAATGAAGGAAAATGTGATACAAAATATAAATAGTGCTATAAATTCAGTGAAAATATCTAGATAGAAAAATGTTTCAGTTATATGTAGAGAAATACATATGGCAATGGTTTTATTAAGTACTAAAGAGAATCGCTTGGTAAAATCTATGGCACGAGCATTAGGAACCTCACTAAAAGCTTTGCACAACCATCGGAAATTTCGGTTGCAAATAGATGTAAATGATGAACTTGCTTGTTGGAGAGCTATTTATAGGCAACCATATAATAAAGATAGACTTGGAGAAAATGTTAAAAAAATAATATATGAATATTGGAAGAAAAATTCACGTGCTTCACCAACTGCAAGGCATGTGATGCGAAGAAGAATAGCACGAAATCAGTACGAAGAACATGAAAAATATTTCTTGGAAACCACTTAGATAGAGTTGTTCAACAAGTTTAAAGAAGAGAATCTTGAAATTCATGTTTCAATCAGTGCTTTTGTTCAACTAAAACCATGGTATGTAAAACCTATCACCATACGCGACACTTGTTGTTGTCGTTATCATGTGGAATTTGAGTTATATTATGACACATTCATTGATTTTGGTAGAACATTTTGGAAGGATTCACCTCCTTCCACTATCCGAGATTTCATATCTCAAATTCTATGTGAAAGAGAAAACGATGAACTATTTTACGAAAAGAAATGTGTTGGTGGTAAAAAATGCGATGATTGTGGAAATTTGACTAAATTTCAAAACAAATATCATACTGATATAAATGATCAATCATTGTCCAACATGAAAGTGAAATGGAAGAGATATGAATATATCCATACATTGATTCAAGGTGCAAATAGTGTTAAAAGAATTGAATTACGAGAAGAAGAAATTTTTGTGATAGACTTTTTGAGAAATTTTGAGGCAAAAATTTACAAATACACCAAGCATTCCCATGGAGCTCGATCGAAATACTTGAAATTCAAAAAATCCAGTGAATTTTTTCCACCAGGGACCATTTTGTCAGTAACTGATTTTGCAGAAAACTACACATTTGTTCCACAAAAATAAATTCAGAGTGAATACTATCATTCTGACCAAGTCTCCATGCTCGTCCATATTCTATATAGACATGCTGAACAAAACGTCGATCATATAGAAAGCACCAATGAAAATCAACATATTATTAAAGAATATCACTTTTATATCAGTGACAATTGTACACATGATACATATTTTGTACAACATTGTTTTGGAAAAAATTATGATTCTTTGAAAAATCGTGGAATAACATTCAATGAACATTGGATATGGTTAGACAGATGCGCAGGACAATTCAAATCTACACGATCATTTTTTTAGTTGTGTTGTCTTCATAATAAAACTTGCATTAAACATTGTTGGAATTTCTTTGAGATTGGCCATGGAAAAGGAGAACATGACAGTGCAGGGGCATGCATAAAATGAGCACTTCGAAGATATCAAATGAACCTCTCTGCAAGCTGACTTGTGGATGCGAAAGAAGTTTTTCAATGGTGCATCGCTGCTCTAAGCCATGAGACTAACCAATCAAGGGAAGTGCGAAGGTACATTCAATTTAATTTTTATTGAATATCTAATTAAATAAATAGTGTACATTTATCACAATGATTATCTTTGATTGTATTTTGATATCATATTTACATTCTTCTTTAAATTTTCCATATAAAGGTTTTTTTGGCATATTGGGATCAAAGATGTAGGTAGATCAAAATTGGAAATGACGTTGAAACAATAAAAGGGACTCGAAAATTGCATTCAATTAAAACAAAGTCGTCCAGAAATGTGTTTGCATTGGATAAAAGAAAATATTCTTGTTTTTGTCCTATTTGCATAGAGAACACAAAATCCAATGATTTTTGTGAAAACAAAATGTATGTAAAAGATTGGAAACATACAGAGCTAAATACAAAGGGAAAAATTTCTGTTGCAATGTTTGAAGAAATGCAATCAGAGGAGACTACAATATCATCCGATGGTGATTGAGTTTCTGATCTTGTTAGAGAAGGTAACATTTGAATTGCTTTCTAATGATAAAGATCTAGAAATAAATTTGAATATATGTATAATTTTGTCAAGATTGTTTTATTGTACAGGAGACGTTTTTGCTGTAAATCCACCTACTAACAACAATGAAAATGTGAAGTATTATTTGATGCGTTGCACTGAATGAAAAATGAAATTATTAGAAGACTATAATGATCACGGATTTCCATATGAAAGAGGATCTATTATACTGAAAGGTTATTTTTTCAGACAAACTAATCAAAGTGAGAATTTTGTTTACTTTGAAGACTATGAACCTGATTTCACAAGTTGTCAATATAGTCACTTGGTGTGTGCAGCATGCATAAAGTTGATCTAGGTTCAATCAAAGAAAAAAAATGATTATTAAAAAATGGAAAATGTCAAAATCCGATCATGAACGGATTATTCAAGATGGCATTCCATTGGAATTTTTTTGATTGAACTGCCCAACAATTTATTCTCTTTGGATTATATGTTCTAGAACTTCCAGTACTCTATTAAAAATTGAGTTGCCTTGTTATGTTATCCGTGCAAGTGTTTGCACATGTACAAATTGTTTTGGTACATGCACACTCTAGTATCAACTGAAAGTAGCTTGTTTATACATGCATTGATGAAAAATGTTGCATACATATTGGATATATATGTATATGTTTTAGAATGCAATTAATTGTTCAAGTAGTTTTACTATGTGCATTGATGAAAAATGTTTCACGTACTCAATATATATGTTCTAGAATGCAATTAACTGAAAGTAGTTTTTCTATGTGCATTGATGAAAAATGTTGCATGTACTGGATATATACACGAACTCAATGCACAAAGTTTTTCTTGTGGGTTTTTTTGGTAAAAAGTATCCACAATGTAAATAAATTATCTGCAGTATAATTTTGTACGAAGATTCATTTCAGAAAAGAGACTCGGAGCATTTCTACGACTTTTGGTGAGATTTGACCCACATCTCTATTCCTGATTGAAAATCTAGTACAAAATTTGTCTGTCCAATGGTCAATATGTTCTATGTGTATTAATGAAAAATTTACATACTACATACTATTGTTTGAGTGAAACAAATTTTAAAAACTTACCAAATGTACTTCAACCATGTCTAAAACTTGAATTCTAAAAACTTTGTGATTATATCAAAACAAATTACTTCACATGTCATGCCAATTGTAGTTCAACTATACAATAAAAAAATTAACCATTTAACATTATATCACATGCCAAATGTAGATTAAAATGGTATCCAAAACTTAGTTTTAATTTTTTTTTGATTATATCACAACATTACTTCAAAACTTAGTTTTAAAAACTTTTTGATTATTTCACAACATTAATTCACATGATTAATGTACTTCAACCATCCAAAACTTGGGTTTTAAAAACTTTTTGATTATATCACAACATTACTTGACATGTCATCCAATTGTAGTTCAACTATCCAATAAAAACATTTAACATTATATCACATGTGCCAAATGTAGATTGAAACCATCCAAAACTTAAGTTTTAATTTTTTTTTGACTATATATCATGCAACATTACTTCACATGCCATGCCAATTATAGTTCAACTATCCAATAAAAACATTTAACAATATATCACATGTGCCAAATGTAGATTGAAACCATCAAAAACTTAAGTTTTAAAAACTTTTTGATTATATATCGTGCAACATCACTTCACATGCCATGCCAATTATAGTTCAACTATCCAATAAAAACATTTAACATTATATCACATGCCAAATGTAGATTGAAACCATCCAAAATTATAGATCACAACATTACTTCACATGCACGTATTACTTCACATGCCATGCCAATTGTAATTCTTGAATATCCAATAAAAACATTAAACATTTAACATTAAATATCACATGCCAAATGTAGATTGAAACCATCCAAAACTTGAGTTCTAAAAACGTTTTGATATATATCATATAACATTATTTCATATGCCATGCCAATTATAGTTCAACTATCCAATAAAAACATTAAACATTTAACATTAAATATCACATGCCAAATGTAGATTGAAACCATCCAAAACTTGAGTTTTAAAAACTTTTTGATTATATCGTGTAACATTACTTCACATTCCATGCCAATTATAGTTCAACTATCCAATAAAAACATTTAAAATTATATCATATGCCAAATGTAGATTGAAACCATCCAAAACTTAACTTTTAATTTAACAAAAAATTATAGATCACAACATTACTTCACATGCCAAATGTACTTCAAGCATCAAAAACTTAAATTTTAAAAACAAAACAAATTATAACACATCATTACATAACATGCCAAATGTAGTTCAGAAGCAAAACAAAACTTAAATTTTAAAAACAAAACAAATTATAACACATCATTACATAACATACCAAATGTAGTTTAAAAGAAAAAGATTAATTTATAGATGACAACATTACTAGTAGTTCAATTATCCAAAAATTAAAAGTTTTAAAAACCGAACATATTATATAACAACATTACTTCACATTCACATGCCAAAAGTACTAAAACCATCCAAAACTTAACTTTTTGGAACAAAACAAATTATATTAACACTGTAATAAGATATGTCCAAAAATTGTAGGTTTCACAAGTATCAAGTTATATATATATATATATATATATATATATATATATATATATATATATATATGACAGTGCATCTAGATATAATATATAAAAAAAGTAATTTTAAGACTAGTCTAAATCTTGAAATCAAATCTACAAATCATGTCCATCAAATAGAGATGGATGTAACGTCTTTCCTATCAAGGTCTCAATCTGTGCACTATAATGCAAAGCATGGGAAACCTGTACACAATGCACATGTACAAACATTAAAATTTGATGTTTTAAAAATGAGTGAGAATATATATAGAACTTCATGTAAAAAACAAAATATAAAAAAAAATCATGCAATACCTCATGAGGTTCCCTCTCTATTTGTTCACCTGCTACAATTTCCCCCCCATGGGAACATCTGCAACGGTAAACTGTACAATATACATATATACACACACACACACACATATATATATATAAAATTATTTTCAATAATATTAAAAAAAAAGTTAGACTTGTTCAAATAGTTGAAATGGTGTGGATTTTCCTATCTCTGTCGCTAGAGTCCGTGGATTAAAAAAATCTTCTATAGGAACCTAAAATTCAAAATTTTAAAAGTATAAAATATCAAGATCTCAATTTATAATAAAACTTAAATAAACAACAATTTATAAATTATAACTAAATTAAAAACACACACACACACATATTTAAAAGTGAAAAATTGACTACTTCTGCAAGTGAATTTGGGATATCTCCTAAAAGAGGCTCCAAATGAAAATCTCCAACAACCTAAAATTCAAAAAAATTAAAATAACTCAAGATATATATATATATATATATGTATTTCAATTTTTAATGGAACTTTTTGAGGTGGAATATATATATATATTTAACTTAAAAACATAAATTTTAAAAGTGAAAAATTTTCCATACTTCATGTGAATGTGGCACATCTCTCAAGGAAGTAGAAGGTACATCTCCAAAGGAAGAAGAATGTACCACCATTCCAAAAACATCGGACGAAATTGGAATTTGTTAAAACATTTTATCATTATATATACATACATGTACATGTGTGCACAGTTATTTATTTTAAAAATATCACTTAAAAAACACTAACATTTGCCAACATATCTTGATGGTGAGACCCATTTGCATTGTTTGAATCAGAGGTCCCGAACGTGATATTAACATTTTCGTCATTCATCATGCGTGACAACTGCAAATGGTGTTTTAACATATAATGATACATTTTTGTTAGATTAATGTACATACAAATAAATGTATACATGTATTTATTACAAATTGTACACATCTATGTGTTAAAATAATTGAACTCTAAGGTCATTAACACATACCGTTCTCGTGCCTTCTTCCTCATGAAGAATTAAGTCTTGCCAACCATTGCGACAATTCTTTGCATATATTCGGAGATCTTCAACATTCATGTTGTCATTCTTTTCATTTGTACAATACACAAAATTGGCACGCGCATTCTCACCTGCTCTTTGTTCATTTAGACAAACATCGACTCCACTCAATCCACTGTAAACATTGTCGATCATGACATCCCTTGCTTCTCGACTTATTTGAGAAGTTGCATCCATCTCTAACTGCAAAGTTTCGACCCGAAAAGGTCGACTCGCCAATGGCGGCTCAGGGTGAGGCAACTCCAGATCTCGCTTAGCACCCTTACGGTCATACAATTGACCTTTCCTCGGACCAAAAAATTTTGACGAAAGGTCATTGTAATTGGGTTTCATTTTCAAATTTTTTTTTGCGTAAAACAATTGTGCAAAATAAACAGGAACTTCGTCGTTCCATGGGAGCCTTCCATAAGCCGCAAGGTGCCTATCATACAAATAACGAGCTATATTGTGGTGCTTGAAATATTGCACCTTCAACAATTTTTTTTTTGGCCTTTCCTTGAAATTAAATATTGACTTGGCCATATCTTTTGTAACTCTTTGTTTTACATCCTCCCATTTATCGGGACCCATTACTATTTCCTTTCTCTTTCTCATGAGTTCTACAAATGTATCAGTCGTTGGCCCAAGATTTTTATACACATTTACTATTCCGCCCAATGAATGTGTAACTATTTCAAGGCTTTTTCGACTTTCAGCAGGTAGAGTCAAAGCCATGAGATCTCTCTGCAATTTTGCATGAACTTGTTGACACCTTTGTAAGGTGCATTGCGTCATGTTTATTTTCCATGGTATATCAGTAATGTCGGCCGGATAAGTTGTGGCGGGTAGACACCCTTCTTCTTGAATGCAGCGTTCTGCCTTGCGTTTATTTTGACCAATATTTAGAACATTTTTAGTCTCTGCATCAATATATATAAAATTTTGTATATTAGAAAAAACACATGTAAACAAATTTGTACAAATTCAATGAAAAAAATATTGAAATTGATGGCAACCTCGACGTGGTTGGTTAGCATATTCTCCACCTTGAAACTGTTGAGACCCAGAACGACCTTGTTGAGAACCAGACTTAGACCAACCCTGCTGAGAACCAGCACCACCAGGGATTGATTGGCCTCTGGGAGAATAAATATCACCCCCTTCACGCAACCTGCTACCACTTATTGATGGACCTCTAAGGGGATTTGAACCACCATAAACCTCTCGAGAGGAGAGAGAAGTTTCATAAACAAATACAAATTTATAATCAATTGAAAAATACATTCATGTACATATAAATACACACGTACATATTCATTGATTAAATTGCGTTCAAACCGTACCACGACTGAGTGAACTCTGGGTATCAATGGATGGAGTAGAGACCCTTCTCTTCTTATTAGCTCCTAAAAATAAAAAATGAAACTTATTTTAACAACTAATTTAACTCACAAAGTTGATAAAAAATCAATCCCATATGTACACACATGTATGGAGATTTAAGATTATATTTAAATTTACCATGAACAACTCTCGATCCCGATCCTTGATCCTCCCCTCTCGTAGAGATATGGGATTCTATTGATCTTCGTCGTTCATCCTCAATGATATATATATCTACGGTGGACATTTACAATTAATTTTTTAAATAACTAATTTAAATTAAATTCAAGATAAAGTTCATAAAATTAATGTTTAATTTAAAGTGTAAAAAAATTATGTCGATGAATAAATTTTGAAGGAGAGCGTCTCAACACTAATTCATCTTTAAGAGATGAATCTCAAGAATTTTTGAAGAAGAGTGTCTTAAAACTAATTGGACAACTTTGCTAATATATTCATTTTCCTTTGGACGAGTTTGCTAGTTGGAATATTGGAAAGCACATATGTAATCACTGTATTCCCTGGATTGGGATAGCAAGATACTTTTATGCATAATTTCCAATTTTCAACCAAATTTAATGGTTTTATTATCCCTAAAAAACAAATTCAATAAAAATATATATATTATTTATTGACATTTATTGCAAATGCGTGGGAGAAGTGAAAAACTTATATTTAGATATATTCCAGAGATTGACTGTAGGGGCATTTACTAGATATGTCACCTTTCATAAAAGATGAGATCGAGAGGCTACCTGGCCCTTTACAGACTCTGCCTATAGAACTACCATGGATATGAAAATGAGAAACTTCTAATTAGATAGATATTCTAAAGATTGAATGTAGGGGCATTTACTAGATTAGGTTTTAAAACCTATAAGTTTCGTATCAAATCACTTTTAGTTTCAATGGGAAACTTTTATGGCTAATTTGTGTTTTACACGTTGAATATAAAGGGTTTTTTCTCTCTCATTGTTTGAGACCATGGATATGAAAATGAAAAACTATATACTTGGTTAAAACCTATGTTTTGTATCAAATAACTTTTTGTTTCTAAATACTATATACATGTTGACTGTAGGGGCATTTAGATCTATTCCAGAGATTGACTGTAGAGGCATTTACTAGATATGTCACATTTCATAAAAGACGAGATCCAGAGGCTACTTGGCCCTTTACAGACTCTGTCTATAGAACTACCATGGATATGAAAATGAAAAACTTCTAATTACATAGATATTCTGAAGATTGATTGTAGGGGCATTTACTAGATTAGGTTTTAAAACCTATATGTTTCGTATCAAATCACTTTTGGTTTCAATGGGAAACTTTTATGGCTAATTTGTGTTTTACATGTTGAATATAAAAGGTTTTTTCTCTCTCATTGTTTGAGACCATGGATATGAAAATGAAAAACTATATACTTGGTTAAAATCTATGTTTTGTATCAAATTACTTTTTGTTTCTAAATACTATATACATGTTGACTGTAGGGGCATTTAGATCTATTCCAGATATTTAATATAGGGGAATTTACTAGATATGTCACTTTTCATAAAAGACGAGATCCAGAGGCTACCTGGCCCTTTACAGACTCTGCCTATAGAACTACCATGGATATGAAAATGAAAAACTTCTAATTCTAGATCTATTCTAAAGATTGAATGTAGGGGCATTTACTAGATTAGGTTAAAACCTATATGTTTTGTATCAAATCACTTTTGGTTTCAATGGAAAACTTTTATGGCTAATTTGTGTTGTACATACATTGAATATAAAAGTTTTTTTCTCTTTCATTGTTTGAGACCATGGATGTGAAAATGAAAAACTGTATACTTGGTTAAAAACTATGTTTTGTATCAAATTACTTTTTGTTTCTAAATACTATGTACATGTTGACTGTAGGGGCATTTACTGTAGGGGCATTTAGATTTATTCCAGAGATTGACTGTAGGGGCATTTACTAGATATGTCACCTTTCATAAAAGATGAGATCCAGAGGCTACCTGTCCTTTTACAGACCCTGCCTATAGAACTACCATGGATATGAAAATGAAAAACTTCTAATTAGATCTATTCTAAAGATTGAATGTAGGGGCATTTACTAGATTAGGTTTTAAAACCTATATGTTTTGTATCAAATCACTTTTGGTTTCAATGGGAAACTTTTATGGCTAATTTTTTTTTACATGTTAAATATAAAAGGTTTTCTCTCTCTCATTGTTTGAGACCATGGATATGAAAATGAAAAAATATATAATTGGTTAAAACCTATCTTTTGTATTAAATTAATTTTTGTTTCTAAATAAGTTATATATACATGTTGAATATAAAAGGTTTTTTTCTCTCTCATTGTTTGAGACCATATATATGAAAATGAAAAACTTCTATTTAAATCTATTCTCTAGAGCTATGGCTAATTTGTGTTTTACATACATTGACTCTTAGGTTAAAACCTATGTTTTGTATCAAATCACTTATGGTTTCAATGGGAAACTCCTATGGCTAATTCAAGTGTTTTACATGTTGAATATAAAAGGTTTTTTTTTCTCTCTCATTGTTTGAGACCATGGATATGAGAATGAAAAAATTCTATTTAGATCTATTCTAGAGATATGGATAATTTTTGTTTTACATGTACATTGAATATAAAATGCTTTTTCTCTCATTGTTTGAGTCCATGGATATGAAAATGAAAAACTTCTAGATATTTAAAACTACTCAAGAGATTGATTGACTTGTAGGGACATTTACTCTTAGGTTATTTAAACCTATGTTTTGTATCAAATCACTTATGGTTTCAATGGGAAACTTTTATGGCTAATTCTTGAGTGTTTTACATGTTGAATATAAAAGGTTTTTTTCTCTCTCATTGTTTGAGACCATGGATATGAAAATGAAAAACTTCTATTTAGATCTATTCTAGAGATATGGCTAATTTGTGTTTTACATACATTGAATATAAAAGGTTTTTTCTCTCATTGTTTGAGACCATGGATATGAAAATGAAAAAATTCTAGATATGTAAAACTATTCAAGATATTGATTGACTTGTAGGGGCATTTACTCTTAGGTTAAAACCTATGTTTTGTATCAAATCACTTGTGGTTTCAATGGGAAATTTTTATGGCTAATTTGTGTTTTACATGTTGAATATAAAAGGTTTTTTTCTCTCTCATTGTTTGAGACCATGGATATGAAAATGAAAAACTTCTATTTAGATCTATTTCAGAGATATGGCTAATTTGTGTTTTACATGTACATTGAATATAAAAGGTTTTTTCTCTCATTGATTGAGACCATGGATATGAAAATGAAAAACTTCTAGATATTTAAAACTATTCGAGAGATTGATTGACTTGTAGGGGCATTTACTCTTAGGTTAAAACCTATGTTTTGTATCAAATCACTTGTGGTTTCAATGGGAAACTTTTATGGCTAATTTGTGTTTTACATGTTGAATATAAAAGGTTTTTTTCTCTCTAATTGTTTGAAACCATGGATATGAAAATGAAAAACTTCTATTTAGATCTATTCTAGAGATATGGCAAATTTGTGTTTTACATACATTGAATATAAAATGTTTTTTCTCTCATTTTTTGAGACCATTGATATGAAAATGAAAAAATTCTAGATATTTAAAACTATTCGAGAGATTGATTGACTTGTAGGGGCATTTACTCTTCTAGGTTAAAACCTATGTTTTGTATCAAATCACTTATGGTTTCAATGGGAAACTTTTATGGCTAATTCAAGTGTTTTACATGTTGAATATAAAAGGTTTTCTTCTCTCATTGTTTGAGACCATGGATATGAAAATGAATAACTTCTATTTAGATCTATTTTAGAGACATGGCTAATTTGTGTTTTACATACATTGAATATAAAAGGTTTTTTCTCTCATTGTTTGAGACCATGGATATGAAAATGAAAAACTTAAAGATATTTAAAACTATTCGAGAGATTGATTGACTTGTAGGGGCATTTACTCTTAGGTTAAAACCTATGTTTTGTATCAAATCACTTATGGTTTCAATGGGAAACTTTTATGGCTAATTTGTGTTTTACATGTTGAATATAAAAGGTTTTTTTCTCTCTCATTGTTTGAGACCATGGATATGAAAATGAAAAACTTCTATTTAGATATATTCTAGATATATGGCTAATTTGTGTTTTACATGTACATTGAATATAAAAGGTTTTTTCTCTCATCGTTTGAGACCATGGATATGAAAATGAAAATCTTTTAGATATTTAAAACTATTTGAGAGATTGATTGACTTGTAGGGGCATTTACTTTTAGGTTAAAACCTATGTTCTGTATCAAATTACTTGTGGTTTCAATGGGAAACTTTTATGGCTAATTTGTGTTTTACATGTTGTATATAAAAAGTTTTTTCTCTCATTGTTTGAGATCATGGATATGAAACTCTTAGTTCTATAAGCTAATTTTAGTCTCATGAAGTTAAAATTTCTTTCATTCATACATTCATAAATAAAAGGACAGTCGAACAGTCAGCCACACAATGACAACTGTTTTACTGTTTTCTTGGAGACTTAACTGTTTCTTGTAAAAGGATCTAAGGATCTCCTCTAATCTCTAATGAAAAACACTTATTTTACTTTTCAGAGAACGACATGCTTGCACGCTTAAACGTTACTTGTTCAACGATCTAATCTTCAATGAATCACAATGATTTTAATTTCCAAACTATTGTTTTCTTTGCTTCTAAACTCATTTTCTCTGCAACTAAATAATGAAACACTCTGGTTCTATATTTTGGGGATTCTCCCGCATTTATGATGCAATGTTGATGTTATATAACAAAGATGAGCTGCCAAGGACACAAGCCTCTACTGTTGTGCTGTGGAACAACATGAAGAAACTCTCCTATCATATATTCTGAAAAATATCTCCACATTTATGCTGAGAATTTCACTAATCTATAAAAAAAGAGGAGCACTGTGCCTCAGCAGCCACCAACCTCTAATGTTTTGCTGTGAAACTCCCATAACCTAATGCCTGTAATTCTAGCCCACCGCAGCAGATCCTGCCATATTTGGTTAGTGATATTTTTAATTAGATCCTAAGCTGGATAAGAAACCAGGTGAGTAAACCAAATTTCAAAGTGTTTTGATATTTTTCGAAAGTTTCCAGATCACTTTCCAACCAATTTTAGGGATTATTTTCAGGTAATCACATAATTCATAATAAAGATAGAATCAACTTTCGGACATAACAGATGCAGTACATTTAAGTATATCTACAGTCATAATAGATGCTGCTAATAACAATCATAACAGAGGCTGATAACAGGACACACATTGTCACAACAGAGGCTGATAACATGACACACATTGTCAAGTTGATTATAACAGGACACACATTGTCAAGTTTTTGTAGATTGAGTAGTGGATAGGAATGTTGTCATCTTCCCCCACTTAGTTCTAGTTTTGATTGTTTAGTACAGATTTGCATATCATTGGTATGGGCCCAACAAAAAATGGTAGCTGATGAGTTACTCCATTAATGGTAAGTATTAAGGTAGTAGTCAGTGGGAAATTGGAACATTTAAATAGCGTTTAAGTTGAACTGTATGTACAGGTATGAAATCAGATATTATAAATTTTTATGTTTTACTTGTGAAATTAGACTTCATTTTGAAAGGTTGGAGAGTTATAACACACGTTAAACCTGAAGTCGCAGCCAAAAAAACAGAGACAGGGCCAAAAAAAACAGAGACAGAGCCAAAAAAACAGAGACAGAGCAAAAAAAAACAGAGACAGAGCCTCTCTCATTCATAAATTCCCTACTGGACGCTGAAGACGTACCTGGACGCTGAAGATGCTGAAGACGATGGAGACGCTGAACTCACTGCAGAGGACGCTGAAGTCACAGAAAAGGACACTGAAGACATCGCAGAAGACCTTTGCAACAAAAAAATCAATAGAAATTACAAAATCAAACAAAAATTAAAACCAAATTACAAAATCAACACAAATTAAAACCAAACTAAAAACAACAACAACAAAAAAACTTACAAAAATTTAACATCTTACCTCCTTAAGCGCGAGAATGCTTGACAGAATGCGCGCACGAGAATGCGATAGATAAGAGCACGCGAGAATGCGACAGATAAGAGCGCATGAAAGAATGCGAAGTGAGCGCGTGAGAATGTGATAGATAAGAGTGCGAGACAGAATGTCGGACAAAAACGAGCACGCAAATGTGAACAGAAACCCGAAAAAGGTTACAGACGATATATTTATAAAAAAATAGTTCAGCCGAACTTCTAGTTCAACTAAACTTTTATTTCCGGTTTTCCAAACTTAGGCAAAAAATCTGTTCGCCATTGTTGTCAGTATAGCGTCACTGTAAATGACAAACGAAGTTTGGCTGAACTAAATTCAATAGTTCGTCCGAACTCCTGAATTTTTCGGCCGAACTATGACAAGAGTTTGGTCGAACTATGGAGGAAAAAAAATTTCCGCCCCTAATTGTCACAAAAGTGTTACACCTCTTCGCATTTTCACCCTAATATCTTGCTCTATATAATAGATTCCCCCCAACATAATGGAAATGCCCTCAGCAAAATCCTGTAAAACAAAATATAATGTGTCAATATTAACTAAGTTATTAAAAATACAATGATACAATTTGAATAACAAAAAATAGACAAGCGATTTGTTTACATATCTTTGAAGAATCTTCCCCCATGTTATACATCGAAAATGTAAAATGGTATCTAATTTTATCATGTTATTTGGGCGGTTTTGAAAGTATTTAAATGTTTTCAATATTTGGAAGAATATATAGGTCTAGTACTTTTCCCACTAGCTCATAACTTTCAACATCAAAATTATTACTAGCATATAGATATAATTGCAGAGTTTCGTCTTCTATATCTTTAAGAAACCATGCATATTTTGAATGATTCACTTCCGTTGATTTCTTCCAGTATGTAATCAACTTTTTTTTTTTTTTTTGGCTGACATCTACTTCATCTTCAATAATTAAATGAGGTGCAATTCGTCGAAAATTGATTTTTGAAGGCCCACCTGTAGCTTTAGATGATGCAAATGTTGACTTTGGTCCAGAAAGATTGACAGAAACCTTCCTTATTCCATTTTCCTGCAAACATATATATCTACATATAAATTAGTAAATCACAAAAAATAAATATCTTATGTAAACAAAACAAACGAAAAAAAATAAATTAAAAACTAAAACACACCAGAAACATGTACATTGTCTCGAGGTCTATTTTGCATTTAGATTCATCCAAAATATGAAAATATAAAACAAGTTCTTTTAATATATATATATATATATATATATATTTTTTTTTTTTTTTTCCACGACAGAAACTATAAGACAATTTTTTTTTTTTTTACATGTCATCTCCTTAACCCCCCTAAAAAAAATGATTTTTTTTTATAATTTGGGGGCCGATTCTCAGAATCGACCCTCCTAAATTTAAAACAAGTTCCTTAAAAAAAATTTAATTTTTTTACATTTTCTCCCCGACCCCACTATAATTTTTTTTTTTTTTTAATATTCCCAAGGGGCTGATTCTGAGAATCGATCCCCCTGCCTCGAGCACCGTTGGGCTCGGGTGGATGCTGACCTGTGGGCGTGTATTCCCGCAGCATGGGCACCCTAGCCTGAGTGGGCGCGTGCATCGGCCCCCTGGGCAAGCAGGGGGGTCGATTCTTAGCCGATGTGTGCACCCACCCGGGCAACAATGACCACGTGTTGACACCAGGCAGGCCCACCCACAATGTCCATGTTTTTTTTTTTTTTTTTGGTTTTGTTTAAATTTTAGATAAAAAAAATTATTTGATTTTCTATCGTTATCTAGATGTGCCTAACAAACTTGATTCTCATTTATTTTAACAATTTACTAATTTTTAGAATAATTGAAGGGGAACAAACCTTTCAAAAGTGAGAATCTCCCGTTGACAATGTTGCTACTTTAGAAAATCGTTCCAAGATTTTAAACAAAACCTTGAGAAATCTTGATGTGATGTGAGGAATAGTGACAATGAAAGTTCGTATAAAGCGGAAATAACGAAATTTCTTTTCAATGGGGTAAAGTGAGATAAAAACTATAATAAATATTAAAAAAATAAAATCTATAATGAAGTAAACGTTATATAATTTAAGTAAAAATATTTTTTCTTGAAAAAAATTACTAAAAGAAAAATGTGTAGGGAATTTAATTCGAAATTCGGGTCCATATGGAAGAAAGTATTTTAGGAACTAATTTTCAAATAAATCATAGAAATAAAATTTGGAGGGACATATTTCAAGCAAAAATTATCGGCGAAAGTTTTTGGAGGGAAAATTTTATTCTTTAAGCTATATATTATCATTGGGAGAGAGATCATTTGCATCATTCAAAATCTCTTGTTTGAATGTTATGGATTCCTCTGATACTGAAGTTTCGTTTTACGAAGCATCACCATCTTTGTCACATAATAACTATATTCATATTGACGAATATAACGAGAGAAAAATTGACAAAGGGTAGGATGAATATTTTCAAATGAATAGAGATTCAAATTGTCCACTTAGTCCAAATCCTATGGACTATGAGAGCAAAAATGACGAATGGAAAGATTAAGAATTTCCAAAAGATAGAGACTCACAATTTCCACTTAGTCTTAATCCTAAGGACTTTGAGAGAAATAGTGATGAATGGTGGGATGTAAAATTTTTAGTAGATAGAGAATCACATTTTCCACTTAGTCCTAATCCTAAGGACTATGAGAGCAATAATAATGAATGGCCAGATGAAAAATTTTCAATGGATAGAGAGTCACATTTGCTACTTATTCCTAATCCTAAGGACTCTTAGAGTAGTAATGATGAATGACAAGATGAAAAATTTTCAGTGGATAGAGAGTGACATTTGCCACTTAGTCCTAATCCTAAGGACTATGAAAGCAACAACAATGAATGGTAGGATGAAGAAATTTCAGTGGATAGAGAGTCACATTTTCCACTTACTCCTAATCATAAGGATTATGAGAGAAATAGTGATGAATGGCAGGATGAAAAAATTTCAGTAAATAAAGCGTCACATTTTCCACTTACTCCTAACCCTATGGACTTTGAGAGTAGCAGTGATGAAGGGCAAGATAAAGAATTTATAATAAATTGAGAGTCTTAGTTTCCACTTACTCCTAATCATATGGACTATGGGAGAAGAAACGACGAAGTTTAGGATGAAGAATTTCCAATAAATCGAGAGTCAAAATTTCCACATAGTCCTACTCCTATGGAATATGTGAGCATAAGTGATGAATTGGAAAGATAAAGATGGTGAAGAATATCCTCCAATTCAGTATTTCAAAACCACAGATGATGGTATTGAAAATTTTCATGCCGCCAAAGATGGTAATGAATATTTTTCAAACAATGATGGTGGTGAATTTCCTAATTATATTGCAAATATCATAGTAAGAATAGTCAAAATATCAAGTGATTGTTGTAAAAAGGATTGCTTGAAACATATGGATTTCAAATATGCTTTGGCGAAAAGGAAGAAATATTTGTAAATGAATAAAAGAATGCAGAATTCATATTTAGTGGGGCACATGCAATCTACACTGGCAGGGTATGATTATCATATTGGGTCTTTATTTCTCTGTAGAAAGGCTTTCAAAATGATTCATTTAATTGGAAATTTTCATCTATCAAAAATCCAAGATAATTTGGAAAATGATCCTACATATTATTTAGAAGTTCGTCATAAACGAGAGTTTGGGCCACTAGAAAACACTCCAATGTCATGGCTACAAGACTTCTTTTCAAAACATGGAGAGTGTTTTCCAATTAGAAATCCAATACATATTCCAGATAATTTCTTAAGACAAGAAATCTACAACTTATACAAGGAATATGTAGAAAGTGTTGAAGGAAATGGTTTTTTTATTACATATCAATATTTAGTACAGATATGGAGGAGGGACAAGGATGGGGGTTTGTAGTATATTTTCTAATCTAAAATAAAAAAGGGATAAATTTCAAGGAGTAGAAAGAAGTAAGCATTCATAACATTATTCTTTTAAATCGTATAGTGATCGACTAAGAAAATGTATTTATTAAAAATCTATAATGAAGTAAATGTTATATAATTTAATTAAAAATATTTTATTTTGAAAACAATTATTAAAAGAAAAATGTGTAGGGAATTTAATTCGGAATTCGGGTCCATATTGAAGAAAATATTTTAGTAATTAATTTTCAAATAAATCATAGAAATAAAATTTGGAGGGACATACTTCAAGCAAAAATTATCGGCGAAAATTTTTGGAGGGAAAATTTCATTCTTTCAGCTATATATTATCATTGGGGGAGAGATAATTTGCATCATTCAACATATCTTGTTTGAATGTTATGGATTCCTCTGATACTGAAGTTTCGTTTTATGAAGCATCAACATCTTCATCACGTAATAACTATATTCATATTGATGAATATAACGAGAGAAACTATAACAAAGGGCAGGATGAATATTTTCAAATGAATAAAGAGTAAAATTGTCCACTTAGTCCAAATCCTATGGACTATGAGAGAAACAATGACGAATTGAAATATTAAGAATTTCCAAAAAATAGAGACTCGTCATTTCCACTTAGTCCTAATCCTAAGGAATTTGAGATAAATAGTGATGAATGACAGGATGTAAAATTTTCAGTAGATAGAGAGTCAAATTTTCCACTTAGTCCTAATCCTAAAGACTATGAGAGCAATAGTGATGAATTTCCGGATGAAAAATTTTCAATGGATAGAGAATCACATTTGCTACTTAGTCCTAATCCTAAGGACTATGAGAGCAATAATGATGAATGACAATATGGAAAATTTTCAGTGGATAGAGAGTCACATTTGCCACTTAGTCCTAATCCTAAGGACTATGAAAGCAACAACAATTCATGGCAGGATGAAAAAATTTCAGTGGATAGAGAGTCACATTTTCCACTTACTCCTAATCATAAGGATAATAGTGATGAATGGTAGGATGAAAAAATTTCAGTAAATAAAGTGTCCCAATTTCCACTTACTCCTAACCCTATGGACTTTGAGAGCAGAAGTGATGAAGGGAAAGATGAAGAATTTCCAATAAATCGAGAGTCCCAATTTCCACTTACTCCTAATCATATGGACTATGGGAGCAGTAGTGACAAAGGTCAGGATGAAGAATTTCCAATAAATCGAGAGTCAAAATTTCCACATAGTCCTACTCCTATGGAATATGCAAGCATAAGTGATGAACGGAAAGATAAAGATGGTGAAGGATATCCTCAAATTCAGTGTTTCAAAACCACAGATGATGGTATTGAAAATTTTCATGCCGCTGAAGATGGTAATGAATATTTTTCAAACAATGATGGTGGTGAATTTTCTAACTATATTGAAAAAAATCATAGTAAGAATAGGATTCCTCCTAATGATCATGGAAATGCTTGTTGAGAGAATGATGAAATGATGGAGATGTTTCCAACAAATATTGTTTCTAGGAGTAGGAGTAGAGATTTTCGTATCAATCCAAGATGTTTTAGTTGTACAAGGGGTAGAGTAGAATATCTCACGAGAATAAGTTCTATCAGTGAGCTCATTTCAAGTGACTGTTGTAAAAAGGATTGCTTGAAACATATGGTTTTCAAATATGATTTGGCAAAAAGGAAGAAATATTTGTCAATGAATAAAAGAATGCAAAATTCATATTTAGTGGGGTACATGCAATCTACACTGGCAGGTTATGATTATCATATAGGGTGTTTATTTATCTGTAGAAAGGCTTTCAAAATGATTCATTCAATTGGAAATTTTCATCTATCAAGAATCCAAGATAATTTGGAAAATGATCCCACATATTATTCAGAAGTTCGTCATAAACGAGAGTTTGGGCCACTAGAAAACACTTCAATGTCATGGATACAAGACTTGTTTTCAAAACATGGAGAGTGTTTTCCAATTAGAGATACAATATATATTCCAGATAATTTCTCAAGACGAGAAATCTACAACTCATACAAGGAATATGCAGAAAGTGTTGAAGGAAATGGTCGTTTTATTAAACATCAATATTTAGTACATATATGGAGGAGAGAATTCAACGATGTTCATAGACAAGGATGGGGGTTTGCAGTACATTTTATAATCTAAAATAAAAAGGAGATAAATGTCAAGGGTTAGAAAAAGGTAAGCATTCATAACATTATTCTTTTAAATCATATAGTGAGGAACTATGAAAATGTATTTATTAATTGGTTTATTTTATGTTATGTGTAGATTCCATTGTTAAAGCCATTCAAGAGCATCACGAACAACAAACAAGTGAAAGGAAAAAGTTCTACAAGCATTGAAAGAAGTGTTATGATAATCCAAATAAATATTTAGGTTTGATAATTGATGGTATGGACTAAAAGTAAACACCTATACCACATTGTTTTCACACACCACAAATTTTTCAGAGAACAATTTTATCCAGTTTCACTTGGTCGGTTGTATGGCCTTTGATGCGAAAATGTCGCCAAGGGTTTACTTTAGAGCTCCAAATATTCATATGATGGAAATGTGACAATAACCATAATTCATGATGTGCTTTCTTCTTGAAATTTTGTATCTACAATTAGACAACACTTGTCATGAAAACAAAAATTTGATTGTTTTTGGATATCTAAACATGCTTGTTGAATTGAGAATTTTTCATAATGTAAAGGTTGGTTTCCTTCTTGTTGGACACACTCATGACCATATTGATCATATGTTCAATCGTTTTTCAATAAAATTGAGGAGGAATAATGTTGGGAGCTTGCCATCATTAATTGAATGTATTAAGAAATCATATATGCCAGAGACTATTTTTAATGTGTTAGAAGAAACTGTTGACATGCGAAGGTTTATTCTCGGATTGCATGGTGAGGAGAAATGGTTTGAAAAACTTAATGAAATTAGCTTCCAACATCAATTTCATATCAAACAAATTGATGGGAAAAAACTTATATGGGGCAAGAAGTATTCAACTACTGCAAAATAGGTGTCGTCATCAAGCTTGGAATTTTTGAAGTTCATTCTAGATCATCCAATATTTGCGTCAAATATATTGTTATTACAGTCAGTTGGTGAAGTTCATGATGCATGAAGGAAAAAGAGAGATATAGATTATTCTGAATGCCTCTAAGAAATTTAAAAAAACATTAGATATACATATGATTACTTTGATGTTCCTGATTCAGTTTGGCGGAAGTCCTTTTTCAATGACCAGAGTGATATACTTTCTGTTGAGATTCAACAAGATGATGAGCTTAGTGAAAATTAGTCACCTTCATTAAGTGGGCCCGTAGGCTATTTTTAGGTGTAACTCTATTTTTAGACTATGTCTATTTTTAGACATGGTGATCATATTTTAGAAGTTGCAGGAAGCTATCAGTGTGGATGGTTGGTCAAGTTGGAAAAATAGATGGAATTCTATTTTTAGAATACTGGGCGAAGTCTATTTATAGATCATGAATATAAAATAGAAGTGTCGATTATTATTAGCTCTTAATAATAATCCGCTAATAAACATTAATTTATTCTCTTGGAGCACTTAATTTCAGTGTATAGATTTGGAAAATCAGTGGGCTGAAGGAATTACACAATTCCTAGGGTTTACTGGTGGTTCATGCATGGAGGACTCAATTAGAACTGAAGTGGCAAAGTTATGACAGAGTTAGAAGAGTAGTTCATGGAGTTGTTATTCAGTTTAACTCAGTTAATGGAGTTAAAATCAGTTGAGATAGTTGTATCTAGTCTAACTGAATGATACACTAGTGAGAGTGGAGTGAATTAATTAGTTAATTAATTCAAAAATAATAACTCATTAATCAACTAAAAAAATGCAATAGTTAACTACAGTGCATGTCAGTTCCAGTGGAGAGATAGGTGAAAGGGAAAGATGGACTATCTGTTGTGACTATAGTGATGCATTGATTGCACCACACACATATTGGAGTTACCAATGAGGATTGCGCAGTGCAAACAAGGTAGATTTGAATTCATTCAGGGGTCTTCTTTAGCAGGGATTGCGCAGTGGAGACATGCTGTTAGGTGGCAAGAAATCAGTGCATGGATTTGCAAATTTCTTTTGATTAGTGTGTGACAATTTATTGTACTGAGAGCTTGATGTACTAAGCTTTGTATGAGATGGTTACATGATCTCCATGATACATAATATATGATAGTTGGGGTTTTTAGTTTCAGGATTTCCCATTAAACAACTATGTTATGTGCGATTTTTTTTATTGCTTCATGTGTTTGCAATTGAGTTTTTAAATTTCTGCAAATAATTAACAGTGGAACGATTCTGTATTTAGCAAGAAGATAAAATATTGTTAGATCAGGAGAATCTAGATAAATACATGCATCTTGTATATAATTTCTACATGGTATCAGAGCAGTGTTAATTATTGAAGATTGCAATTGTGAAGAATTGCTAAGTTTGTGCTGGTGGACAATTCGAATTTGCTACAGAAAATTCTTGGTGCGAAAGTTGAGTATACATTGAAATGTATTTCAATGGGTTGCGATTGGAGTATGCCCTTGATGGCAGCTTGAATTACATAGCCTGGAAGGATAGGATGGAGGCGGTGCTGGAGGATAATGGACTGAAGGAGTTCATCGATAGCAATGTTCCTAAGCCGGGTTCTAGCGATGCTACATTACTCGACGTATGGAAAAAGAAGGTAGCAAAGACAAGAAGAATTCTGTTGGAAGGTATGAAGGACCATATTGTGTCCAGCCTTCACGGGAAAGCCACTCCATTTGCAATGTGAAAGGCTTTGACATATTTTTTCCAAAGCAGCAGTGACCAGAGGAAGTTGGCACTGAAAGATAAGTTTAGAAAAATAAAAATGGAGAAGGGCGACAGTATTCCAAAATATCTCAAGAAGTTTGTCCACTGTAGGGATGAACTGGGAAGTGTGGGGATTACTGTTGATGATGAAGAATTGTTGAGATTGGCTCTCCTTGGGCTTCCGAAGAGTTTGAATAGCTACGAAGACTTTGTCAATGGACGGGAGAAACTTCCGGGATAGGAGCGACTTTGGTCGAATCTTGTGCAAGAGGAGATAAGGCGAAGTACCAGGGATGGCTCTTCATCGAAGAATGAAGATGAAGAGAATTGTGCTTTGGTTGCCAAAGCAAGGAAAGGGAAGGGGAAGAAATCCCATCCAAAATTCGAAGTTAAAGGCAATAAGCAAGATTTTTCCAAGGTGAAGTGTTTTCATTGTCACAAACATGGGCATTTCACCACTAACTGCCCACAGAAGAAGAAGAACAAGAAGGCTGCTGGAGCTGCAGCTAGACAGGCCTTAGCCTCTCAATTTGAACTTGATTTCTCTTTGATCGCATGCTTGGTTTCAAGCTCTATGGGATCGGTGTGGTATCTTGATAGTGGTGCGTCTTTCCTTATGATGGGAGACAAGGAGTTGTTTAGTGAATTGGAGGAGAAGGACCTTTAAATGCGTATAGAGATGGGTGATGATGGGACCATTACCTTTGAGAGGGAGTCAGGTAATCCATTTCTATTGAAAGATGTTTTGCATGTTCTAGGTCTGAAGAAGAACATGGTCTCGGTCACAATGTTGGAAGACAAAGGTTATGACGTTGTTTTTAGCGATGGAAAAGCTTTCCTGCGACATAAAAAAATGGGTCAAACCAAGAGGATAGGGATTCAAGTTAAGAATATCTACAAGCTGGAGGTAGATGGATGCGCTACAATTATGGGCAAAGAAGAAGAAGTGGTGAGCCGGGATGAGGGAAAATTATGGCAGAGGAGATTGGGCCATCGTCACCATGGCACTTTGAAGATTTTGCAGCAGATTTATACTGGACTTCCCAAGGGTACTCTTGCGCAGTTAGATCAGTGCAAGGGATGTACTATGGGTTAGTTTGTGAATACCACCTTTCATGAGAAGGAGAAATGTGCTTCGGTGATCCTTGAGAGAATTCACACAGGCGTGTGTGGACCTTTCTCGGTTGCTTCAACAACAAAACACAGGTATTATGTTATATTTGTTGATGACTATTCTCGTAGATGCTGTATCTTATTCATGCAGAAGAAGAGAAAAACATTCTCAAAGTTTTGTGAGTTTAAAGCATTGGTGGAGAAGGAGTAGGGGAAGCAAGTGAAAGCTCTACGGAGCGATAATGGTGGTGAATATATCTCGGGCAAATTCAAAGAATTCTTTAGCAAAGAAGGAATTCGAAGAGAACTCATAGCGCCTCATAATCCACAATAGAATGGGGTCGAAGAGAGGAAGAACAAAACCATCGTGGGTGTTGCACGAGCTATGCTGCATGACCAGGGCCTACCGATGCACTTATGGGCGGAAGCATGCAACACTGCGGTTTATGTGCAAAACCGTTGTCCTCATAGAGTACTTGGCATGAGTACACCTGAAGAAGCTTTTACTAGTAAGAAGCCTGATATTTATCATTTGAAGATTTTTGGCTCATCTTTTTACATTCATGTGACAAAGGATGCTAGGAAGAAGCTGGATTTGACTACAGAAGTTGGGATATTTGTGGGGTACATAGAAACACCCCATAATTATCATATGTATTTTCCAGATAGTCGGATGACTGTGGTGCGACGGGATATAAAATTCAATGAGGTGAAAGCCATGAAGTTGTCGCTTGAGAGGGAGTTACACTTGCATGCAGAGGAGGAACTTCTTGTTCCCAAAGATGAGCCTCTAGATGTGGATCAACCACAGGAGGAGATTCATGGAGTGGAGGAGTCCACTCATGCAGAACCAAACATCAGACAAGGCATAAAGTGTACCACAGAAGCTGAGAGACTGAAGCTTGATGCGGCACAAAATGTAGGACTCCCTACATCACAACGCAGACAGAGGCAGTCACCTGACTGATTTACTGGATACATGGCTCTTATGAGTAAGTGTGTCGTGACAGAGCCATCTTCTTTTGAAGAAGCAGTGTAGGAGCCCACATGGGTAGATGAAATGGTGGAGGAGTATAACTCCATTTTCAAAAACATTGCTTGGGATATTTTGCCAAGGTCGGTGGGTAAATCAGTTGTAGGATCAAGATGGATATACAAGGTAAATCAAGCTGCTGATGGGAGTGTCGAGAAGTAGAAGGCAAGATTTGTTGCCCGGGGCTTCTCACAGATCGAGGGGATTGATTATGAAGAAACCTTTGCACCTGTCACACGGTATTCTTCCATAAGGACCATCCTTTCTCTCTCAGCACATATGGGTTGGCACATTCATCAGATGGATGTGAAGACTGCGTTCCTTAATGGGATCATTGAGGAAGAGGTGTACATTGAGCAACTTGAAGGATTTGAGATCTTCAGCAGTGAGTCGCATGTGTGCAGACTCAAAAGAGCACTGTATGGGCTGAAACAAGAACCTCATGCTTGGTACACATGGATCGACAACTATTTCACTGGACTTGGCTTCACCAAGAGTGAGGCAGATGTAAACTTGTACCAAATTGTGGTGGAGGGTAAGCTTTTAATCATTGTTCTTTATGTTGATGATTTAATACTAACGGGTGATGAGCAGTTGATACACTCATGCAAGGCAGATCTTGCAAAGGAGTTTCAGATGAAGGATTTGGGCGTCCTTCATTATTTCCTTGGATTGGAAATATGGCAGCGGGAAGGTGAATGGTTTGTGTCTCAGGGAAAGTATGCCCGGGAGATACTGGAGAAGTTTCACATGCAAGGCTGCAAGCCTATCGACACTTCTCTTCTAGAAAATTGGAGGAAAGAGGATGATACATCGACAGAGGTAGTGGATGCCACTATTTATCGACAGTTGGTGGGTTCGCTCATGTATTTAGTTAATACAAGACTAGACATATACTATGTGGTGAACCAGATTTCACAAGCGATGGTTAAGTGTACCAAGCTCTTTTGGAAGGCAGGAAAGCATGTCCTAAAGTATCTCAAGGGAACATCTGAGAATGGCTTATGGTACAGACAGACGGACGGGGTGGATTTGCATGGGTTCACGGATGCAGATTGGGCAGGCAGCCCAACGGACAGAAAGTGCACATCAGGAGGGATTTTCAGTATCGGATCTACAATAGTTTCTTGGTACATCAGGAAACAAATATCCGTGGGACTCAGTTTAGCGAAAGCAAAATACATGGCAGTAAGTCAAGCTGCATGTGAGGCTATCTGGATGAGGAAGATCCTGGTTGGTTTGTTTGGTTCACATTTAGATCCTACAGTGATACATTGTGATAATCAGAGTTGCATTAAACTCTCGATTAATCTTTTGTTTGATGATAGATATAAACATATTGATATCCGGTATCATCATATCAGAGATTGTGTGCAGTGGAAGATCATGTTGCTTCAGTACATTCCTACAGAAGATCAGGATGCAGATATCCTGACGAAGGCGCTAACCAGGAGAAAATTCGAATACCATAGGGGTAGGATCGGGGTGAAGGATAATTCCTATCTTGTTGAGAGGGAGTGTTGACATTCAACAAGATGATGAGCTTAGTGAAAATCAGTCGCCTTCACTAATTGGGCCCATAGGCTAATTTTAGGTGTAAGTCTATTTTTAGACTGTCTATTTTTAGACATGGTGATCATATTTCAGAAGTTGCAGGATGCTATTTGTGGATGGTTGGTCAAGTTGGAAAAATAGATGAAATTATATTTTTAGAATATTGGGAAAAGTCTATTTATAGATTGTCGATCTAAAAATAGAAGTGTCAATTATTATTATCTCTTAATAATAATCCGACAATAAACATCAACTTATTCTCTTGGAGCACTTAATTTCAATTTACAGATTTGGAAAATCAGTGGGCTGAAGGAACTACGCATGTCCTAGGGTTTATTGGTGTTTCATGCATGGAGGACTTAGTTAGAACTAAAGTGGCAAAGTTATGACAGAGTTGGAAGAGTAGTTCATGGAGTTGTTATTCAACTTAACTCAGTTAATGGAGTTAAACTCAGTCGAGCTAGTTGTATCTAGTCTAACTGAATGATACACTAGTGAGAGTGGAGTGAATTAATTAGTTAATTAATTCACAAATAATAACTCATTAATCAACTGAACAAATACAACAGTTAACTACAATGCGTGTCAGTTTCAGTGGAGACCTAGTGGAGAGATTAGTGAAAGGGCAAGATGGACTCTCCGTTGTGACTATAGTGATGCATTGATTGCACCACACACACATTGGATTTTCCAATGAGGATTGCACAGTCCAATTAAAGTAGATTCAAATTCATTCAGGGGTCTTATTCAGCAGGGATTGCGTAGTGGAGGTAGGCTATCAGGTGGCAAGAAATCAGTGCATGGATTTGCAGATTTCTTCTAATTAGTGTGTGACGATTGATTGTATTGAGAGCTTGATGTACTAAGCTTTGGATGAGATTGTTACATGATCAACATGATACATAATATATGATAGTTGGGGTTTTTAGCTTCATGCTTTCCCGTTAAACAATTGTGTTATGTGAAATTGTTTTTATTGCTTCATGTGTTTGCAATTAATTTTTTGAATTTCTGCAAGAGATTAACAGTGGAAAGATTCTATATTTAGCAAAAAGATAAAATATAGTTAGATCAGGAGAATATGGATATATACATGCATCTTGTATATAATTTCTACACATTCAATACCAAGAAATGAAGATATGCTTTTGAAGACTCCATTTATTTTGTAATATTCCTATTTTAATAGGAATATTCAATTTCATTTTGTTTTCTTTGTTCAAAGAATAATTATGTAAAGGAGGGTCAAAAACTCCTAATAAAAGAATAAATACATGCCCAATGTGAACAGAGGAAAATCAGGGTTGTCTTTATAAAATCCACTTGTGTGTGAAGCAGGATTGAGCCATTTGACTGGGTCAACAGGGCCAAATCACAACACAGTCCAGATGCACTGAACCTCCTGGATGATCAGCGCAGTTCTAGAAGGAGGTCCTCCATGTGAAAAGGGTTAATTGAATGAAGGTGGTTTATGTTTTTGGCAAGCTTTCATCTTATAAAAGGAAGGGGAAGGCAACTTGTTTAGGTTGTTCATGATTTTATTTCTGAATTACTATCTATTTAAACAAACAACTTTCTTGGCTGCTTAGCCTAGATTTATTTGGAATTTCCTGTTTAGGAGTTTCATCTCTTCCCATTGAGGAGCTCTTGGGAGAGCTTGTATTGCTTGTCCACTATCTGGTTGAAGACCAAGCTTCTACTTTCAGCTGCAACGCAGATCCAGTGAGGGTTTGCTTTCTTTTGTAAGCTGCAGCAAATGGAACTCTAGATCTATCTAGATCTAGCTTATATTGGAGCCTCTTCTCAGTGAGTGTGTATTTTAACCTTCTACAAGAGTGCAGCCATTGTTTGAGCTTTAGTTTTTATCTTGGCATTAGGCCAAAGGATTCTACATCAGCGTCTGCACAGTTCCTTGAAGAGACTGCGTCCTTTTTGTAGGCAGAGTTGCAGTGGGGTTTTTGCATCAGTTTGGAGGAAAGATCTATGGTGAAAGGGACCCTTCCCTTCACTGTGGTGATCCATGGATTGGCCAACCAATCCATGTTCATTTCATATCTAATCTGTTTTGTATCATATGCTTCAGAAATTTTTGAAGATTACTGCAGATCTGTGGCTTATATCTTAGATCTATTCATTGATATTCATCTTTTGCTGATATTCCTAAGGGGAGTGTAAAGAAGAGCCTATTTGGCATATGGATATGTAATAGATGTATAATTTTATGTAAGGATCTGCCCTTGATCTTAGATATAATGAAATACTGCTTCAACCCTATGTAAATGACGCTGTCAAGTTCTTCAGTCTTAAGATATTGTGCAACACCTCTATTTTGAGGGTTTATTCATGTCAAACCTCTGTTTTTCTCATGTACATTGTATGACCTGGTTTAATTATGTTTACAACCTATTTCATCTAATAGATTTAGAAAATCAAGCTGCTTAAGCTTCAGTAAATTCTGCATTAGCCAAGCCATGGAGATTGAGCCTTTTTTAGCCTTGTCGGGAGAGGGAGACCTGTTTAACTTATCTATAATGATTTTTTAAGCTGAAATTTGGTATGGGAGTCCCTCATGACCTAAGATAACAGATACAACCCTCAATTTCCTCTGTATTTACGCAGATTTCTGAAAATAACCTTTTTAGGGCTTAAATCATTGTTTTCCCCCACTTTTGGTTGAAGGGATAGATCACTTTCCTTGCTGCTGCATATATTACTGATAGAAAAGTGTTTATTAACACCTCCCATGCGTTATTAGCCTACTGCTACTCCAATACAATGTTTATATATTGCTGCAGTCCCTCATTCAACATTTATCAAGCCATACTAGGTGTGGGAGGTCTGTTTGCCTCACCTAGTTTGTTTGGTTTTTGATCTCCTCTTGGAATTGGGTCTTAGATTATTAGATATAAGGAATCCAAGGGATGATATGGGTTTCTGAAGCACACATCCTTGAAAAATGTGTTTTTCAGGCCTATTTTGCTGAGCAGTCCCTTTTGGGATATTATAGTGGTATCAGAGCCGAGGTCTCATGGTCGAGACTCATGGAGTGTGGTGGGTTGTAATATCCCATGTGCGGGTATGGCCCGCAGCCACATGTTCGTTTCTATGTAATGAGGGGTGCGGCGTAAGGGCCCCCGCCCTGAGATGCTCCGGTGGGGTTAGGCCCACCCTTAACACCCTGGGATGCCACCCTCACTAACAGTTCAAGATTTTGGTGTAGTGGTTGGATCTACAGTGGTATCAGAGTAAGATATTTGGCTCAGCCTGTGGGTTTCAATCCAAAGTTCTATAAAGAGAAACAGTAGAGAACAAGATGATGGAGAGGATGAGATTACTCTCATCGATTTTCAGATCTAAGAAGAGCCTCTCCAAAAAGGTTAAGCATAAAAAAGAAGAAAGCTGCAGTGAGACCTCTAGAAGGTTTCAAGAAGAAGAAGGAGGACCAGACACTTCCTATTCTCATAGAGGGAGTGAAGAGCAAGAGGAGCACTTAGAACATGAGATTCTAAGTAGGTACTTGACAGAGTACAGGTGTCACTCTAGAGCCTTCAAGGAGACTCTAACTTTTCCTCAATCCATCCAGATGAGGGAAGAGAAGAGACCTTGCAATAAAAGGGTGATAAAGAGATTTGAGGGAGATAAGTCCTCATTATCTCTTGATAAGATTTGCATCAGCACTATTACAGCATTGGAGGAGCCGCCTTCAACACCTGCAGTTGAGGAAATCATCATTGTGAAAGGGAGAACTCTTGCAGCCATGCAAGGAGTTCCCAAAGTCCAGCAAGAGCAGTAGGGTTGCACTGCGCTGTCCAAGAGCAGCAGTGAAGAGTTAAGGACCCATTCCTCATGGGAACATGCAGATTCCAGCTTCATTCAGGAAGCCATGGAGGAAGAGATGTCAAAGGGTAGACATCTTGGGATGAGAAACTCTTTCTCCTCTCCAGATGACACTCTCTAATTGAGCATGCCACAACTCAAAGAGAGACTTCTACTTGCAAGAGATACAAGGCATCTTTGGTTTTGGAAGGCCATGCATGAGGAGGAGGTCTCATCAGAAGATCCCATTGGAGGTGCACTTCAACATTTCAGGAGGTGCAAAGTCCTTCAAAGGTTGGAGAAGCATGGTTTCCTACCTTGGGAGGATACCCAACAATGGCATAATGAGATCCATCATCCACATTGGGATGAGTGGATGGAAGTATGGAGAAAGAGGTTTCAAAACCCCTTGTAGACCTATGATACAGGCCAGCGAGAAGCATGGCTGCACTGGTTGTTTTTGGGTGAGTTTGGTCACTACCCAGAAAATTATATTTCTTTAACTCATGCCTTGAGTCTCAATGATAGGATGCATAAGAATAAGGCATGGTTGTTGTGGCTGTTAAGAAGAGAGTTTGGACATCCTATGTCAAATCTTATGTCCATGTATTTATATTTGTTGGAGATATGTCTCATGTGCTCACATGTATTTATCTTTGAGATGTATTTCATGTATGAATATTGCTTTGGGAGGAAGGATAACTTCCCCATGATGTATAAGGGAGCTGGTTTGTACTATGTTGATGAGGCATCTCACATGTCCATCATTATATTATTGCTCCATGATCTGCATTTTGATAATGCAAGAAGGCAACAAGAGTCCTTGTTTCTATGGCTATTATTGAGAGAGTATGGGCTGGAATCTCTCCATACTCATCATGATGTTTTAGAAGGAATGTATGGCACATTGTCTTGTTATTTTGATCATGTACAACTGATATATATTGTTTTGTACTGCTACCTAGTAGATGAGCACTCATGCACAAATAGTACCTTGTTGGAGGACAACTTGCCACATGACATTCTCAAGCAACAATTGGAAGAACTGTGCTGTATCCCTTGGGTAGACCATTGGTATCACGGGACCATCAAAATTTTTCTGATTTGGATGCCAAATGGTGATGAGGTGCCTTTCCTTTTGGATGGGATGGTTGGGACCAAGATTGTTTTCAAACTCAGCCACTCCCTTGATGGGCTAAGGGAGGTCTTGCAGCATGATGGGTGCTTCCCTAAAGCACCAAATATACATTTCACCTTCATCCATGGTGGGATGATGAGGGTAGAAAGTGAGTGGTATGTAAACCACTTACCACATCTAGATCTGAAGCAGGGAGGAGATGACCTGCGCTGGTTCCAATTGGGTGAGTGTGGATACCACCCAAAGTTTTTGATTTTCTTGTCTCATGCCTTGTATTTCAAGAAAGGGATGCATAAGAAGGAGGCATGGTTGATTTGGTTGACAAGAAGAAAGTATGGCCACCCCATGATGAATTCCATGTCCATACATTTTCTTATACCTATGATTTATGTACATGTATTTCTGTTTAGAATGAATATCATAATCATGTATGTACCTTGGGTTGGGGAAGAATGTAACCTTCTCATGAGTTGGTATGAGGGAGCTTGTTTATATCATGATGATAATGATGCTCTGATCGTTGTTGGGAACATGAGAGGAGGGATGACACATTGGTTGAGTGTGTCCTTTGGGAATGAAATCTCCCATATTCATTCATGCTTCAAGAGGAGGATAGAACATTGTGTGGCTGCTACATTATATCATTTGTTTTCTTATTCTAGAAGCCATATGTTGGGCTTATGTCATTGGAAGAACTCTCTCACTTGGGAAAATTTGAAACAAAACATGTGTTGTTTGAATCATATTCAGCCAACACCTATTACCCTCTACTATTTCAAAACTTTGAAGAAGATTTTTGTGGCAAGAAGGTGGTGGGATGGCCACTTATTGTACTATGATTTGAGGCAGCAAGATGAAGGACAACGTTGGTCTCAAGGGAGGGACTATTGTAACCATCCAATATATCATATGACACGTAATCCACATTTCCTTTGGAGCACATATGGTGAAGATACTCTATTCACTATATGCATGGAAGATTGGGCAAGGAGGCTCACTAGAATCCATGAAGGGAATCATGAAGTTCCAAGTCTCTTTTGGCTTCGTGAGGATTATATTATTGCAGCCCAGGATCATCAGCTCCATATTTATCATAAAGGGAGGGAGAGACAGTGTGATTTGAGCATTCTTATCTCTCATTTCCAGCCATGGAGCACCTACACATTGCATATGGTGGGGATTGGTGACTATTTCTTTGAGCTGTCAAGGATGGCCCACTTGTTTGGAATGATAGCATGGAGATTGAAGTTTCTCATGGGGGTTGAAGTACCCAATGTTTATCATCTCTCATGCCTTGAATGGACCAATGGAAAACATATGATTCTTTTATGTATCTCTCATTACTTCATGATGACAGCTATTTGGTTCATCCACCAAAGGCAGACTTGCATTCTTGGGAGGAGACAAATCCATTGGATACCTTGCAAAGTCCTTGTGATTTGCTTGAGGACAAGCAACATTTTAGAGGGGAGGAATGTAATATTCCTATTTTAATAGGAATATTCAATTTCATTTTGTTTTCTTTGTTCAAAGAATAATTATGTAAAGGAGGGTCAAAAAATCCTAATAAAAGAATAAATACATGCCCAATGTGAACAGAGGAAAATCAGGGCTGCCTTTATAAAATCCACTTGTGTGTGAAACAGGATTGAGCCATTTGACTGGGTCAATAGGACCAAATCACAACACAGTCCAGATGCATTGAACCTTCTGGATGATCATCGCAGTTCTGGAAGGAGGTCCTCCATGTGAAAAGGGTTAAATGAATGAAGGTGGTTTAGAGTTTTGGCAAGCTCTCATCTTATAAAAGGAAGGGGAAGGAAACATGTTGAGGTTGTTCATTATTTGATTTCTGAATTGCTGTCTGTTTAGACAAACAACTTTCTTGGATACTTAGCCTAGATTGCATTGGAATTTCTTGTTTAGGAGTTCCATCTCTTCCCATTGAGGAGATCTTGGGAGAGCTTGTATTGCTTGTCCACTATCTGGTTGAAGACCAAGCTTCTACTTCCAACTGCAATGCAGATCCAGTGAGGATTTTCTTGCTTTTGTAAGCTGCAGCAAGTGGAACTCTAGATCTATCTAGATCTAGCTTATATTGGAGCCTCTTCTCAGTGAGTGTGTATTTTAACCTCCTGGAAGAGTGCAGCCATTGTTTGAGCTTCAGTTTTGATCTTTGCATCAGGCCAAAGGATTCTACGTCATCATCTGCATATTTCCTTGAAGAAACTGTGTCCTTTTTGCAGGCAGAGTTGCAGTGGGGTTTTTGCATCAGTTTGGAGGCAAGATCTTTGGTGAAAGGGACCCTTCCCTTCACTATGGTGATCCATGGATTGGCCAACCAATCCATGTTCATTTCAGATATGATATGTTGTGTATCATATTCTTCAGAAATTTTCGATGATTACTGCAGATTTGTGGCTTAGATCTCAGATCTATTCATTGATATTCATCTTTTGCTGAGATACCCAAGGGGAGTGTAAAGAAGAGCCTCTTTGGCATATGGATGTGTAATAGATATATATTTTTATGTAAGGATCTGCCCTAGATCTGACATATAATGAAATATTGCTTTAGCCCTTTGTAAATTACGCTGTCAAGTTCTTCAGTCTTAATACAGTGTGTGACACCTCTATTTTGAGGGTTTATTCATGTCAAACCTCTGTTTTTCTCATGTACATTGTATGATATATATCATAGACCTGGTTTACTGATGTTTACAACCTATTTCATCTAATAGATTCAGAAAATCACGCTGCTTAAGCTTTAGTAAATTTTTCATTAGCCAAGCCATGGGGATTGAGCCTTTTTTAGCCCTGTCGAGAGAGGGAGACATGTTTAACTTAGCTAGAATGATTTTTTAAGCTAAAATTTGGTATGGGAGTCCCTCATGACCTAATATAACAGATACAACCGTCACATTCCTTGGTTTTTACACATATTTCTAAAAATAACCTTTTTAGTGCTGAAATCACTGTTTTTCCCCACTTTTGGTTGAAGGGATAGATCAATTTCCTTACTGCTGCATATATTACTGATAGAAAAGTGTTTATTAACACCTCCCATGTGTTATTAGCTTGATTATACTCCAATACAGTGTTTATATATTGCTGCAGTTCCTCATTGGACATTTATTAAGCCATAATAAGTGTGGGAGGCCTGTTTGCCTCACCTAGTTTGTTTGGTTTCTGATCTCCTCTTGGAATTTGGTCTTAGATTATTAGATCTAAGGAATAAAAGGGCTGATATTGGTTTCTGAAGTAAAAATCCCTGAAAAATGCGTTTTTCAGGCTTGTTTGCTGAGCAGTCCCTTTTGGGATATTACATATTTGGCCACAAAATGTGTCAAATGAACAAGAGGAAACAAACATTCTTGAACAACAACAATCAAAAGGTATTATTAATTCTATACATGTGGAGGAAAGAGAAATGTATATTGGTTCCAGAAGATCTCGTGCAAAACGTGAAGCCATGGAAGACCTTTAAAGGGGTTTAGTACAGGATATTAAGGAGGTTTGCATGATCGGAATCTTAGCACAGGAAGAACCACATGGCTATCCATTCTAGGTTTCCAAGGTTATAAATGTGATTATAGAAATTGAAGATGTTAAAGGTGTTAAAGTACATTGGTATGCCACAAACACATGCCTATTCAATGGTGTGTACAAGCCAAAGATGGTAGTTGATAAAAAAATTGGTGGAAAGAGAAAAAAAAAGGGTACAAATATAAATCGTCATCGCACAAACCTCTTAAAATTGGAGGAAGTTGGCACACTTGTTTATGAATTCAATTTAACAAAGAGAGGAACTCTTCACTCTAGGACGATAGAGATTCTTAAGAGTTTTCCACCACAAGAAACAATGTTGAGATGGCAACCTATTGAACCCAGTCACAGAACTAGAAGAATTTTGAAACCTCAAGTGGTGGGCATGCATGTTGACTAATATGGGGCACTAGTTGATGAAATAGAAGAATATGGAACATCTTCATCTGCATCCAGTCATTCATCTGAAGATGTGAATTTGATGGTGTGCAAGAAAATATGAGTGATTTTGAATAATTGTGTAAGACAATTGATATAAATGATGTTTGCATTGAGCAATGAAAATGATATTTTAGCTTCCCTATGATCTTACATGAAGTTATGAGTCATTTTTATGTTTTATGGATTATATGTTTTAATTATGATGAATTAATTTCTAAAATATTCACAATGCAACAATAACTTGTAGAAATAATTTATGTTTCATTGGGTTATTTTAGTCATATAATTTGTTCATAATATCATGGTTGAAATATGTTGAAAAGTTAATTTTTTTTAATTCTATGGGTGAAAAATTGTGAAATATATTTTTTCTTTAACATTATGGTTGAAAATAATTATAATTTTATGGATTTTTAGTGTCATGATATTATATGTTAAATGACATGTATACAAATTATTAGAATTTTAATGTGTTTAAAATCTCATTATTTTATATTTAACGTCATTACTAAAAATATGTTGAAATTGTACCCGGAAAATAAAAATGGCATCCTAGAACCAAAATTCATGTGTTTTTTCCATTTATTTGGCACATGAAAATTGGTTCTACTACCGTTTTTTATTTATTTTTGCAAATTAACCCTGAAAAAAAAAAACCTCGTTCCAGAATACACACTTTTCATTTTTGGGTTGTTTTTCATGTTTTTTGGGTTTTGTTTGGATAGAGTTCCGTTTTTTGTTTATAGTTCCCATTTCAAAGTTTATGTTGTTGTCCATCGAATGTAGAATGGTCGGCCTTCTATAATCCAGAGAGGAGGAATGACGTTTAAAAAGTAGAGCTGTTTGGCTTAAGAGTGGGGATGAAAATACAAATTTTTAATTTTAATTTTAATTTATTATATATATATATATTTTTAGGCATTTGCAAAGGGCCAAAAATTTGTGAATACCACATGGAGTTTAAAAGACGACCAAGATACTAAGGTATCTTATTTCGATGGGTTATAGTCAATCTGGGTAAAATTTTTGCTGAGGACTAATTTATAGCTCCCCGGGTTTCATCTATTGTAGAAGTAATTCAAATAGCCTAGTTATTTTCGTGTATGATAGATGAAGATGAAAATAGTGCATTAATGGAGGGAGTATCTATGGATGAGCTTAAATAAATCCTTCACAACGTTCAAAGGGACAAAAGTCCTACTCTAGATGGTTGGGGGTGATTGTTTTTCTGAATCTTATTGAATTTCTCGGTCAGGATTTGCTTGTGGTCATTGAGGAGTCGATAAAGGAGGGTTGCATATTCCAAAATTTTAACTCCACTTTCATAGTCCTCATTCCAAAAACCAATCATCCTTTCTATTTTTTCGATTTTTTCCTATTTCTCTTTGTAATGCTATTTACAAAGTTATAGCCAAAATTATTTTTGTTAGAGTCAAACCTATCCTTTCCAGATATGTTTCTCCTGAAAAATTCGCTTTCCTTCAAGGTTGTTAGATTCATGAGGCCATTGGTGTGGCCTAAGAAGGCCTTCATAACCTCAAGTCTCAAATCAAAATGGGTTGTTATCACTAAATTGATACTGATGGGTTGCTTCAACAGTCAACCTAGAGTAACTCTTTCAAACCTACTTTTTGCTGAAAATTTAACCTTTCCAGCCTGAGAGGGTTCCCTCAAAGATAAATATGATTTTATTTAATTGAATTTCAAAAGATGGCTAACTCTGAAATAGTGTTTTAAGTTTGTTTTTATGCAGGTGAAATAAGTGGAGAAATCACTACCATTGGGCATATTGAGTTGGTGTAAAGAACTCAATGAAATGTGAACTGCTCTTATGGAAGCTGAGGCATATAGATGTTCTAATGGAAAGATAAAATTCACAACATTATAATTGTTTGCAGGAAGTTAGAGCATGTAATACATCAATTCTAAGTAATCAAACATCAAAATACTAAAGATAAAATTGAAGAATACATAAGACAAACACTCATGAAAACATCAATGAATCTCTAGTGAAGAGAAGAAAGCTACCACTGTATATTACTAATGAAAACGTTTTACAATAGTAGGTCTATAGTAAACATCATTCAACCCTCTCTCCTTCAATAATATGCCTATCAATAGGCTTAGGCATATTTACATTGGGTCTGCCAACAATGCTGGACCTTCGAATCATTCTGTTGACACCTAATCTAACTAAAAGCCTATTACAAGGAGATAAAACTGACAACATCTATTTATAGGACTTAGAAACCTAATAGGACTCTACAACATCTTTATTACAACAACTGACTTTAAAACTGAATATTTAGATTGATAAAGTCATGTGCCTAGGTGGCATTGACCATGAATAAAACATAATTTCTCCCATCAAGTCAGGATACCTGTATTCCTAAATTTTAGGAGGTGGTGTCATAATGGTTGATGAGCGCCTCCATGATGAGCTAGAAAACTGAAATGATTTGTAGATGACCATGACTCGATCAAAACATTCACCTGATGAATCCTAACCTTTCCACGTGGTTGGATTATCTCAAAAATACCATCAAAACTTGAAAATTATGCAAAAATTTCTTCACTACAGAAACAGGGGACTTTAGGCAAGTCCGTGGCGAAAGTTCATAGCACCTTTGACTTTGACCATTTCTGTAAACTATCTGCTCCCTTTGCTGATATGAGGTTGTTTAATAGGTTAAAATAGCCAAACACATGCCTTTACTTGTCTCCTTCAAGCTAACACTTGTGATAGACATCCAAAAATAATCTACATCGAGTTCGTAGTGTTTTTTGGGCTTTAAGCCTAAGACAGGCTACGAACTTGCCTAATTGGTAGCAGAGTTGAAAATTCTGTTTTATTTCTTCAAAATTTTCCCATGGCTCTGCAAGTAATAATCTGAAATGATTCAAAAAATATCAAAAAGGTATTTTATCCTTCTTTCAAACTTTAGAGGCTTCACCCTTGGTAGCAGAGGCTTCAGTTTCCACAGGTTCATCTATGATTGTTATTATTAAAAATTTTCTCTTGAGCTTTGATTGTATCATCTCCATCTGCTCTTATAACTCTTTCACTTAAATTTTAAGTTTCTTTCTCCCTGTCTGCAACCAAATATTCTTCTTTCTCGTATGTTTTATTACCTCGCGTAGCGGAAGGGTCCTCTTCAGCAATTTATTTGTGTTGGTCAAAACCTCATCATAGTGATTGATTTGCTCATTTACCTTTTATTTGAACTCTTCCACCATTTTTCTTTCTAGCTTGGCTTCCTCCAATTCCAACTTTGTTTCAATAACTTCCTCCCTGGCTTCTCTCATCTTCTCATTCAAAAGTTGCAGTTCAGATTTTTCCATGACTTTCTCTTTACCTTTCCTCTATTTAATTATTTCTGTCTTTGCCGGAGATAAGTCAATGATGTATTTTGCACAAGTTGTTTTCCTTTTTCAGTCACTTCAGTCTTTTTGCTAGCCATGAAACCTCTGGAAAGCTGCAATTTGGTAAGTGGTTTTCTTGGATTGAATACAAAACCAACATCTTCATTTGAGAAATCAAGTTTTTTGGCAACTAGGCCTTTCTTTTCCTTCTTGCTTCCTTTGATATCCATAAATTTGACCAATGGATTTTCTTCTATATCTATGGTTTGAATAATGTCTTCAATGTTGCCTTTCCCTATTGTTTGGCTCCTAGTTATTCTTCCACTCTTTTTGATGGGCTCGGACTTCCTATTTGTAGGTGTGGGATGTCGAACTTCTGTTTCCCTTGCATGCTCTATTTCAACATCCATGGGCTCTACAATGGGCTCAATTTCCTCTTCATTTTCACCTCTTTTTCAGCTATAGGTTTATCACTCTTGCTTGAAGGAGTGGCTTTTGATTTAGGTGTCTTCTTGGGTGTTAATGCATCTAATTCATAACCACTAAGAAATAGGAATATGGTCCAATCTTTATTCAAAATTTTCAACTTTTCCAAAACCAGTAGCTTGATAAATTTATGATGAAAAATTGAAGTTTCACTACCTTCTCACCTAGCTTGAACTTTGTTTGACATCTTGCCTAGGCTTCTAATTAATAAAAATGGAAGGTCTAAAGGTTGCTTACCAGTGAAATGTAGCAAGATTCTAAAATGATACTGATAAATCAAATGGAACCTCCCTTCACATGTGAAGTATTTTTTAATTACAAGCAGTAGTTTGGAGTAGTTTTCTTTAAGGCAACTCCTTCGGATCGAATATGTCATATCCACTCCAATGTGTTCAGGTTTCATGTATTCATAAAATTTCTGTAATTTGAACTTAGTGGCTTTAAACCACTCTTCTCCCATCGTTAGAATCTTTGTAGCTTGGGAAATTGTTTCAGGAGACACCATAAAACTCAGCACAACCACCTTTGATGCAGTGCCCATGAAATTCACTACAAAGTGCTTTCAAATCTAGGCGTGAAAACCTTGTAATTTCTGGCAGAACCTCATGCGCCCAGCACTGATGAAGGCTTTTGAAAAGCAAGGATCCTTATTCAGTAATTTTATATACATGGGCTCATACCTGACAACCGAGCCTCGTTTATTAGTCTTCTTCTGCATGGCCATCTCTCTTAACACTACGATGTCCTTGATCATATGACACCTGAAAAGAAAAAAATTGTACATCAAGGTGCTTGCAGACAAAGCTGGACTTTTATGAAGATGATACAACAACTAAATTCAGAGGTAATAGGGAAATATTTTAGACAACAGCTCTGAAGGATGAATTTAAAAAGTAAGTTTCGAATTTGAGAGAGATAAAGACAAATGAGAGAGGTTAAGTGAAATGATGGATGAAAAATGATGATCACACATGTGGCATGATTCCATATAACTAATCGTGTGACCTCAGATTGACCCATAACTATTTAAAACTTGACACTGACACCCTTTTCTTTACCGATGCAAAAAAAAAAACATTATTTCATAGTGCTTTTCGTTATAAATCTGGAAGATTCGCTATGGACTGGTCAGGTGAGTCCGTAATGAAAACAACCTGTTTTCTTTTAATTTCATTGCGGACTCAGGAAAAGACAGAAAGGTGGAAAAAACCAAATTTTAAACCAATGCATGGATATTTTCATGGATTTTTATGGATTTGACCATGATGGCATGACAAGTGGGATTGTTGAAACTTAGGAATATGACCAATTCACAAAATTTTATCATTTCATGAATTAATTTGACAAGACAATAAACCCTATGCTAAATGACTTTTCCTAATCAAAAATGAATTTTATTGGTGATAACATGGGCCATTGTCAAATTTGACTTATCCAAAGCCTACGGTCAGGTAAATTGGATTTACATCAGAATCTTACTCATTCATATGGGATTATTTCTTGATTTCATTAACTAGGTAATGTCATGTATACATTGTATTTCTTTTTTTTTAGTGATCAATTTTTCTACTTCTCTCTTCTTCAATGCTTAATGAGGCTTGAGGCAGGGTTTCCCCTTGTCTCCTTTGTTGTTCCTTCTGGTGGTGAAAGGATTGATTCGCCTCATTGGTGATGCTAAAAGAAGAGGGGTTTTCAAAGGAGTTATCATTTCCAACAACTTATCTATTACCCACTTGATTTTCGTGGATAAAAATATTATTTTATGTAATGGGGATGTTCATGATTTTTCAATGTTAGTTGATTTATTAACACTCTTTGGGCGTTCCATAGGCATGTCCATTAATGTTGAAAAATCATCAATAACTTATCATAATATTTTTGAGATGGAAATTCGTCACCTATCCAGTGTCCTCCTGTATTTGGTTAGGCATATGGATCAGGGCTTAAAGTATCTGAGTTTTCATCTAAAGCTAAATTTTTATGTCAAAGAAGACCATGTCTGTCTTGTTGCAAAAGTGTACGATAATCTGAACCGTCAGAGCCGTAGGTGGATCTTTAGAGCGGGTCACGTGGTCCTTCTTAAATCCATATTGGAATTTACTTCGGTTTATTGGGTCCCGCTGGCCTAGATCCCTAAATGTATTTTGGAAAAAATCAAGAGAATTTGTTCGTTTTTTCTTTGATCCGTAAAGAATGAAAAATGGATCTTGTTGCGAGTTAAGTGGGAGTTGATTTAGTTGGATTTATTTGGTCTTAAAAATATCTTTCTGTTCTTAATATCCCTTGAAACAAAATGTAAATGGTGTTTTTTCACTACAAACAATCTATGGATCACGATGGTTAAATAAAAATATATTGTGCCTTCCTCATTGCAAGACTAACTCAGGAATTCGATCAAATATCTCCATTATATGGAAGGTTTTTCTTAACACTTTTGACATTATTGGTAGTGGGATAGCTTGGCAATTTGGCAAGGGTGATATGCTTTGTCTTATTTAGGATCCCTGGATGGGTTGTGACTTGATATAGAGACTTCTTCCCCCTATGGCTGAATATCTCCGCGATCCTGGTTACTGTATGTTGGCAAATGTTTCCAATCCAAATCCTTCCTCCTTTTGGCACCAAGGATGGTTATCATCTGATGACCTAGGAACTGTGGATAAATTTTGGGCTTGTTGGAATGATTACATTCCATCCCTTGGGGACAATCACAGTCACATTATGGATATGCTGGATGAAATTGTATGGTGCATATCTACTGCTGACATATACAAGCCTAAATTGGGTTTTGTTTCTCTAATTGGTGATACATTTACCCTGGAATATTGATGGTGGTGGAAGGTTATTTGGGGGGCCAAATTCTTTCCCAAATTAAAATAAAAATATGTGGTTCCTCATGATGAATAAGGTTCCTACTTGGGATTTATTATAAAGGAGGTATATGGTTGGCCCTGGATAGTGCCATATTTGTTAAAATAAAAGGGAAAATACTTTCCATTTATTCATGGAATGTACTTGTTTTTTTTTTTTTCCAGAATCTTTGGACGTTATGTGGGTCTTCTCTTGGAAACTCCATTCCTTGGTCTGAGCCAAATTTGGAAGGTGCTTGGAATTCATGGCATGGGGGTCTGTTTATCTAGGAACCACTCAATTTTCTTGGTCAAGTCTTATGTCCCTTCTCACATTGTTGATGAAGGGTTGACCATATTAAGCCATTTTCCCTAGGAAAAGAATGGTTCAACTCCTATGATGATCTTTGCAAAATCTATTGATCACTCTAATCCATGGGGCTACTTTGATGGAGCATCCATGGATAACAATTTCCTATGTGGGGGAAATTTTATTCTATTCCTCTCTTCTAATTCTTCAAAGTTAAGATGGTACAAGGCATGGGCACCAATAACAGAGTTGAGCATCTTGCATGCAAAAATATGTTTTTCTTTGAAAAAGAGCATGGGTTCTCGCATATTCATATATTTGGGGACTTAGCACTGACTATCAACTAGAGCAATGCCATTATATCTTGCAGGAACATTTACCTTTGTCCTATTTTAGAGGATATTATTCATATTGCACTCTTTTGATGCATTCTCTTGTTCATACATTTACAGGGAAAGGAACAATGGTGTTGACAACTTATCAAAAGATGGAATTCATTTGGAGAAGGATCTGTGGGTCATAGCTAAGAAGATCTAAGATCATATGGTGGAGTCCTCTCAACGCAACCATGAGATTCAGTTTATGTTTCTCTTCAGATGTCAACTTACTTCCTATCATGTTTTTGCCATGCTCAATTAATGTTAGAAATTATATTTTTTTCTCACCTTCAATGGATCACTGTTGTACATGGTGTACATGGTTTTTTCAACTTATATTTGGGACCTGTGGCCTGTTTTTGTTCACCGTGTCTACTAGTGTTTGTGGCAGTTTCAATGCTTATTATGGGATCCCCATTTTTGTACAAATCCTCGGTCTTGTTTCTATAGTTACAATATGTGATACATTAGCAACATGATTTTTTGGGAAAATTTTATAATTTCCCAACAATGTTTATGTTTTTCTTTAGTTTACTACTCCTTAGAATGAAGTCCTGTATATACATAATGTGATTGTATTCATCTCTTTATAAATGAAATTATGTGTCTTTTTCTTGAAAAAAATAAAAAAATTATTAATTGATAGAGAAAAACATTATATATTATTTGTTTGGAATTTATTTACTCATTCAATTTGAATATGTTTAATTATTAAAATTAAAATACAACGATGAATTACATGCAATTTAATAATTTTAAAATATTATGTTATACTAATTTACATGCAATTTAATAACTTTAAAATATTATGTTATTTTATTAATATAGTTAAAATACCAAATGTTAAAATATAAACAAGGGCTACATAGTAGCTATTACTTGCCGCTTAATTTAAATATAGAAATATTGCAATTTGATAAATAAATGATGGAATTTTGAATATATATATATATATTAGTTTTATAAAATATTGTGATTATAACAATAAACCATGACTAAAATGAGGCACTCAACATTATAAAAATGGTCTTCAATAACTAGAGAAATCATTTGATGTATTATATTGTTTTGAAATATAGTTAGTAATATATAATCATTATTAGTTATTTCTTTTAATGTTTTGAAATATAGTTAGTAATATATAATCATTATTAGTTATTTCTTTTAATGTTATTATTTTAAATGATTCTTAAAAAGATAAATTTTCCATATTCTAAAATATTTCTTAAATTTAAATTATTAAGTTATTTCTAAATTATTAATTTATTTATGTTCATCTTTTATTATCCAATTCTACTGTGACATTTTGTTAAAGATGGAAATTGTATTAATAAGATTTTACATGGTTATTTAAATTTGATTTAAAAAATAAAATTAGAATATTTTTTTAAAGTAGAATAAAAAATTATGGAAAGTTGGTAATTTTATTGACTCAATTATAACATCTTTCAAGAAACTTGAACATGAAAAAAATTGTTAGAACTAAAATCGTTCCATAAAATAAATTTTGAATATTAATAAATACAATTTGAATATATATATTTTTTTTCACAATGTCGGTTGCTGGTTGATATATTCAAAAGAAAATTGGAGGGAGACGGATCTCCAGTTTTACAATATGGCTTTGGTGAATACAGAACCAACAACAGTTGCAGATTATGCCAAATTCTGATTTACATTTTGCTTCCGTCGCTGTGCAGAGGAAAGAGGTAGTATAGATTCTGACAAACTGCCATAAAATGAAACAGATTTTACACTTCATAGTTTAGTTTTGCAGATATGCCGCTTTTGCCGCCTGTTGAGAGAGAGGTAGCGCTGCTTAGCTAATTCAAAAGGAAATTTGCTTGATGTACTTTGACTTTTCTTCGGAACAACTTGTGTAACTGACAGGAACGAATCCAAAGTTGCAAGAGGATAAAACCTGGGGCAGAGGAACTCTGTCTGTGCGAGCAGATATGCAGATTTCATGGGGCAGTGTCCAAGGTGCGTTTGAGATTGGTAGAGAGAAGATGGAAAGAGTTCAGCTGGAGTAAGTGAGCATTCATTTGAGCACGAAGTGTTAAGAAAACAAAGGGCGCAGAGCTTAATGGGTTTTAAAGAGCTTAATGCGATCCAGAGAGAGTTAGAATTTGTTGCAGAGAAGGTTACATCAATGGGGGTCAACGCCATTGGACAGGAGGCAGGGGTTTGAAACTTCGCAGAGGAGCTGGGTAAAGGACTCCAGAGTCCACGATCAATGGTCTGCTGTGGGGTGGATCTGCTTAGGGAGTAAGTCCAGATCATGGCAAGAATAAGTGTTGGTCAGAGCCATTGCACCTAAGGGTACCAGCGGAGTGGGAACATGCTTTATTAGCCAAATCGTCAGCAGATTTATTGAGAGATCGAAGGACGTGGTAATAATGATTGCCATTCATCTGTTGATCCAAAGAGTGGCAACACTCAATAATTTGCTGCAGGGGCAGATTTTGGGCTTTTCTGTTACTAATCATCAGACCAATGACAATGGAAGAGTCTCCAATTATAATAGCCTTGGTTATACCAAGTTTCTGTAGCTGGAGAAAACCTTGAAGGAGGGCGAAGGCTTCAGCCCTGTTGTTTGAAGCAGAGCCCAGACCCCATTCATACTCAGTTAACACATCTCCATTACCGTTGCAAATAAAACCTCCAGCCCCAACCCTTCCTGGATTAGATTTGGAAGCCCCATCGAAAAAAAGATAGTGGATATTGCAATTCCTGAGCCAACGAGCAAATTCTTCCTCTTTCATCCTAATTTTCCATCTACATCTGGAGCTATTTCTGCTATTGGGATCACTTCTGTTTTGTTCTATGTTGCTTCTGTTCAGAATAGGGCCAATGTAATTCCTTTCTTCGACATTTAGATCCAACACCTTCGGATTCCCATGACATTTTGTGGACAGAACTTCCAAGTTGAGGTTCCAAGCTTTATTGTAGAGTTTTCTAACATTAGTTTCTTTACCTTTGAAGATCATTCTGTTTCTTGCCAGCCAGATGTTCCAAATAAGGGTACAGGGCAAGGCATTCCAGACCCGTCGAGCTGTGTTGTTTGATTTTTTCCCCCACGGATAGCTTTTTTTCCATATGTGAAGCACTTCAGAAATGTTAGTGCCCGGTGCCCAAGGGGGGTTGTGACTCCGTAAAGCTTCCTTCCAGCAGGCTGAAGTAAAAGGGCAGTCTATAAATAGATGCTGGCTTGTCTCTTCTTCACTTTGGTAGTTTGGACAACGAGATGGTCCATTTATTCCTCGCTTTCTGAGGTTCTCTGCAGTGAGGGCTTTCCCTCTTAGGAGGATCCATGAGAAGAATTTGATTTTTGGGAGAGTTTCTGCCTTCCAAACAATTCTCCAGTGTGCCCAGATTGCCATGGGATACTCGTTAATGCAGATCTGGTGATAAGCAGCCTTAATAGTGTAGATTGTGCCTGAAGGATCCCATTGAAAGTCATCAGCAAGGTAGCGCTTGGAAGGGGCAATACCATGAAGGTAGACTTTCAGGTTGTTGAGATTGATTTCTGTATCTGCAGGTATGTGAGGGAAAGTCCAACCTTTCTAGGTCTGAGAGTGGGCTTCCCATTGTGATATCTGGTCCAGAGTTTGAATCCCTACACTGCTGAAGAGAGCAAGAATCTGTTGAGTTCCAGGACTTCGACTTATGGGCTGTTGCCCCAATACTTTATCTTCCCCAATTCTGATGTAGCTACCGCCTTTGGGCACTTTGGAAGTGTTTTGAGCAAGAAGTGGTATAGCTTTCTTACACATCCTCCAGATTTTTGAGCACGCTTTGTTTGGGAGCTCATGATCTAAGAGCTGGTGCCTTGGGTAGTCGAGATATTTTTTTTCTAGAACTGTTTTCCACCAAGCATTCCTACCAGATATAAGTCTCCAAACCAGCTTGCCAGCAAAGGCAAGATTTAGGAATTTAGAGGATCTGATTCCCAACCCTCCATTCTCACATAGCTGAGTGACCTGCTTCCAGCTTACCAAGTTGTATTTCTTTTTTTCAGTTCTCCCTCCTTGCCAAAGAAAATGTCGAAGGAGAGCATCCATTTTAAATTGAAGATTGGCAGGGGCTTGTAGAAGTGTAAAACAGTACAAGGGCAGGGAGGAGAGGCCAGCTTTGAGGAGAATTATGCGCCCTGCAGGATTAAGCCAAGAGGTGCCCCAATGCTTTATCTTCCTTTTCATCTTATCAATAATAACTTCCCAGGAAGTAGCTTTCAAGTTGTCGGCACTCACAGGCATGCCCAAATAAGAAAATTGATCCTAATTCAGCTTACAAGGAACCCCAAAAGTTGCAGAGATCCTATGGAGAACTTGTGCTGAAGTGTTCCACCCATAAATACAGCTCTTAAGGTAATTTATCAGACCTCCCGAGTAGCTCATATATTTATCTAGGAGAGCTTTAAAGCGGCGGGCAATGATGTTTGAGGCTCCCCCCATTAGAAGAGTATCGTCAGCAAACTGAGAGTGATTGATGTTTTTGACTCCATTGTCAAATTTGATCCCTGTGATGAGGCCCATTCTACGATTGTAATCCAGAGCTCTACTAAAAGATTCAGCCATCAAAATAAAGAGATAAGGAGAGAGGGGGCAGCGTTGTCTAAGACCGCGGGAGGATTGAAAGGATGGTCCAGGTCTGCCATTGAGAAGAGGGGAGATCCAAGGTCCTGTAATGCAAGCTTTGATAAGGCTGATAAAGGAAGAGGAAAATCCCATCTTTTCAAGCACAGCAAGAAGGAAAGAGTGCCTGACACGGTCAAAAGCATTGGCTAAGTCTAACTTTAAGATGAAGCCTTTCTCATTTTGGATTTGACTGGAGTGAATAGCCTCTTGGACAAGAAGAATGGAGTCCGAGATTTGCCTATTGGCCATAAAACCCCCTTGGTTTTCAGATATAAGAGTGGGAAGGATAGGCTTTAGGCGAGTGGCCAAGATTTTTGTCAAAATTTTATATGAAGAGTTGCACAAGGAGATGGGGTGAAAACGAGAGAAGGTCAAAGGTTGATTTTTTTTAGGGATAAGGGCAAGGTGGGTAGCATTTGTGAACCCTCCGATTTTGCATTTACGTTGGATCCATCTTAGCATCTTGAAAAGATCTTTTTTAATTATTCCCCAGTACGATATGCAGAAGCAGATTGGAAAGCCATCTGGTCCTGGGGCTTTCTCTGGCTGAAGGGCCCAAATGGCATCATGTATTTCATCTTCATTGATTTCCTTAGTCAAATCTGCATTAATATCATCATTGATTCCTTTGGGCATATGCTGTAGGAGGTCTGAATAATCCTCTATATCCTTGGTCTCGGTTAAAAGATTGTTGTAATAGATTGAGGCAGTTTGCTTGACAACTTCTTGAGTTTTTTGAAGGTAGCCTTCCTCATCATTGATCATGGTGACATTATTTCTGACTTTCCTGATTGTTGCTTGCTTATGGAAAAAAGCTGTATTTTTGTCTCCACCTTGAAGCCAGAGTTGTCTTGATTTAATTCTCCACTTCTGTTCTTCTTCTCTATTAACCCGGTACAACTGATAATATAAGTCATTTTCTAATGCTTTGTCCTCATGGGACAGCCTGTTCTCCTCTATTCTCCTGTGATTTTCTTTCAATTTATTTTTCAGCTCAATTTTAACAGTTTCTGGTTCTTTGTAATGCTGCTTCACCCAATCCTTCAAGGCATGTTTTGTATTCTTCAGTTTGCGTTCCCAAATAAACCCCGGTGATCCTTCTATGTGATTTTGCCAAACTGATTTGACAATCAGATCCACAATGGGATTGCTGCGCCAAAGAGGGTTGTATTTGAAAGGCAACGGCCCCAAAGGACAATGTGCTTCAAGGATAATGCTAATGGGGTAGGGATCGGAAGCTAAATAAGGCAGAATTGCAGCATGAGCAGTAGAGAACTCAGAGAGGAAAGAAGTATTTACCAGAATTCTGTCAAGGCGCTCCATTATGTTATCTTTGCCCAGCCTGCGGTTGTTCCAAGTGTACCTCCGATTTTTTGGGATGATATCTACTAAGTCACACTCTTGCATAATGTTTTCCAGCTTTGCTCTATTAGGATCATGTGTAAATATGCCTCCTTTTTTTTCATTGGCGTGTAATATAAGATTTAGATCACCCCCAAAGATGATGTTTCTGTTGTCTTCAAATACAATTTGAATATTAATAAATACTATTTCATTTGATAAAAATGTTAAATTTTAATTACTAATAATATTTGATTTTATATATAATTAAAGTTAAATTTTAATTAATAATATTTGATTATATATAAAATAAAATTTACATGGCACTAAAAAAATATAATGTTACTTAGCTATATTTATAATGGATAGGTATTGTTGTGAACATTATTTATGTTTAAAGTGTTTTTGGTATTGTAATAAAATTTAGAACAATTTATAATTAGCAAAGAGCTCATATAACTTAGATTAGAAAAAATAGGTTAACAACCCAAAACTAGAAACATATCATATGGAAAGAATTTTACATCATCATAAAAATAAAAATCTATATTAGATTATCCCTGCAGCTTAGTAAATGATAGTGAAATTATAGGAACATTATGGATATATATTAAAATAATTATTTATTACGTTTTGTAAATGTACTTGTGAAACTGAATATCATAGAAGCAGAGGGATGTGCGAAAATTATTTAATACTAGTACATCAGAAAATTTCAATTTCTTGCTTATTTTGAAAGAAGATTTAATTAACTATGCATAAAATAGGGAATCCAAAACATGTCTGTGACATTAAAAAAATGTTATTAAGTTATATTCTTTAATGAGTTAGAACCTTCATAGATCATACTGTGTATATTCTACGTTCACACAAGATCTGTACTGAATATGAAAATTGTAATAAAAAATGATTATACAAGATATATATATATATATATATATATATATATATATATATGAATTTGTACATTTAAATCTAATTTTTCTATTTCACTTTAAATAGTCAAAAGAAGTAGTCTGCACCAACAAACAACTGGTTTATACCATCACAAGGCGATAATGATATACAGTAAGCTTTAAAGTTCTTCCTGAAGGAAATCCCATACGAATAAAATGTTACAGTCCTTGTCCAGTCCCAACATGATACAATTCTATAAAATAGTACAAATCTGGGCGGAAGAGATTTAAGGAACTATATTTCTGACATATATAAAATTAATGACTAGCTACATTCCATCCCATATATACCGGAATGCCGAATAATCAAATGCAGATGAGAACCAACCTGGTGCAAAAACCCCATAGTAGTCAAACAATTAGGAATTGATGCGTTCAAGGAGTATATCTAGATGTGCTCCATATATAAATTTAAAATGCCTTACTTGTAGACACCAAAAAAAGAAAGTTAAAAGTGAACTTCGCTTTTCTATGAATTAGAAATTACAGAGTTTGACATATCATGGTACTTTAAATCAATAAATCATGATGGGAAAAATTAAGGTCTGGAGCTAGCTAGAGCAGGGTAGCTAGAGCAGAGGAACTGGTAGCTATTACGAGGTAAAGACTAAAGACTATATTGCATTGCAATTATTACCTTTGTTTATATGTTATTCTTATGGAATAATTTGTTGAATCTTAAATTTTCTTAAATTTCAATGTTTATATGAAATCAATCACATCATTAGAAATGAGAGCCATATATGAAATTTCAATGGCTTTCAATATCGTTATATGAAATTACATCTAAAATGAAACCCATATATGAAAATTCTAGTGCCAGCCATCGAATAAATTACGGTGTCTATGGTTATTAAAAAGACAGCGCATGCCCTCACATATTTGTGAATGAAATAGTCATGTGCCCACTGCAACATATCTTTTCACAATAGGTGAAATATAACAACATCAAAAGAAACACAGTTTGATTCTCTGGCCATATTAACAATTGGAACGAAAGCAATGTTCTGTTATTTTATGATGAAATTTCTGATATGTCATCAATCTATAAACTTACCTTCAAGGTAAGTTTATATTCCTACATTTTGAGTTCCCTCGAGCAACGGATTTTTTTTTGGCATAAATATAATTTAAAACATTTTAGGTCTTACTGGCCCCATAAGCACACAACTCTCTGCAAACAAGGTGAATGAAACAATGACGAAACAATTCAATTATCAGTAACAAAAGTAAAACCAAGAAGCATTGATCACTTACATGTTTCACATTGCATGCACACGCAATAGCAGCAGCAGGCCCAAAAGGCAACAAGAAGTTAATCTTGTTGTGGAGTAAGACCACAACTATGCTCCTCCATACACTACATCTTAGCCCGCCAAAAATTGAGGAGTGGTGCACATCATCCAGTGATGCATCAACAATACTGTTTAATTTATGAGCTTTGTTAGCGATAGTACGCACAAGCCTTTCAGCCTCACATTCATTTTCTACATAGGCCATATCAACCATCTGCAAAAACAACCAAGCAAAATGAATAATCCATAAAAGACCAAAACCAAGTTCACTAGATCAATGAAACATGGTTTATGTCAACACGGTTTCTTAAGTCTCAAATCTTAAGTCGGAGAAGTTTAAAGGGAACTACTCTAGGCACCTAAAACACATAATCTCTACTTCAAACTAGGGAAGAGTAAAATTGAATCCTACTCCAAACTAGGAAAGTGTAAAATTTGAATCAAATTTCACTTTTAATTTATATGTTATTAAAAAGCTACTGTGCATTATTTTTTATTTTGATTTTTGAATGCTAAGGGTTCAAACATAGAGTCATGTCTAAGTTTACTGGGCAATGATGTTCTCTACATGGCTTGGATCAAGGGATGTGTCAGTTGGTTACAAATAAAACATGTAAATATAATAAATTGGAATAAACTATATCTGGTGACGGTGTAAATGGAATGAAAAGGGGCTGTGATTGAGAAGCAAATTGAGATGCTGACATTGCAATGACCCAATTTCAAATCCTAGCGGGCGTGTTCCATATGCGTGGGTGCTTGGAATTCCAGTTTCAAATGTTGGCAAGCGTGCTCCATATGCCTGGGTGTTTGGCATTTTTGCCATATTCATGTAATGGCCTTGACCTAGATGCATTTTTGATATAGCCTGACGAATAAATAATGGTTGAGGATCCTGTTAACGATAATAGAGGAAATTACTAACTTTTCCAATGGAAAAAAACTGTAATGGAGAAAAGGAGGAAATTGGATACTCTTCAGGTGCATAAATAACTAAAAGTGGTATTCTGCAAACCTAACACACAGAATATGGCAGTTCTAGCAAAACAACCGGTGTGTTAAAAATTTTCCATAGCTAAATTTCCCATCTGTCCACTGGAAGCACATGTATTGACACACATGTTAACAGTATATACAATAAGCAGTCTCTAAATCATCTTCAATTTAGGTGGATAGTTGAAACATGTATGAACAGTAAGAAAAATATAATTCATGAATCCCGCTGGTCCTAACCTGGAAACCTGGTAAGAATAAAACCATAAACTCAAAAACTGAATTACCCAAATTTAGCACTCTAAGTCCTTGGCTTCCTGAAACAATTAAACAATTAAACATAAAACTTTATCCTTCTCATTAAACTGGTTATAGAAAGGGGGAAAAAAAAAGAAGAGGCCCAAGATTATTTACTTCATATTGATTTTGATCTCTATTTGCATGTGTTGACTTTGGAACATCGGCCATTTGTACAGAACTCTTAGCTGGCAGCCCCTCCCAACTGTCGATCATACCCTGCCAGAAAAGGCAAGAAAATTGTCAAGAACTGTACACATGTAAAAATACCAATATCATGAAGTCACTCGCTATTGACATAATCCATTCAGGTATTGGAGATGCCACTAGATATATATAATCAAACACGAATGCTCTCTTTGGGCCGAACATCCAGAATGGGTTTCAGTTTCTCACACACAAAAATAGTAGAGAACGAAAATCCCAGAGAAGTCTACCGTGAAGCATAAGATATATAGAAGAATGATCTCCACGGTATACACTGTCAAACTGCTGGCTGCATTTGAAGAGATACAGTCACATATCAAAACTTTGAGATGCATATAACCAACAACCAAATATTAAAGGGAGTAATAACTGCGTCTACCTAACTTGCTCAAATTTATGGGTAAAAGTATTGTTACCATTCTTGATTGAAAGGAAACCAAAAAATTGAGGATTCCCTACACCAGCATGACTGTGAAATCACATACTCTGGAGTAGGATGCCTCCAAATTAGGTTGCCAGCAAGGAGCAGAAAGAAATAAGTTATAATCATAATAAATATTAGCAAATGAGTAACCGAAAATGTCATAAATCTTAAGCTAACCTGTTAGGTCCCTATATCACTAGTATAGTCCCTTATTATTGTTAGTGTAACCCCCTTATTGTTATTATTGAACCCTTGTAACCCCCATTTTGTTATTATTGTGCCCTTAAATTAGTATTGTTAGGTCGAGTTTAGGATTTTGATATTTAGGATTACATTATGGCCCCATGGACTCATATATATAGAAAGGAGGTTTTGTTCATTTGTATCATCCAAGAATTGTTCATTTATGTAATGTATTGGAGGTTTCCCCCTCGAAGTGGCTCATTTCTAAGACGTTGATATCTCTTTTCTTCTCTTTTTGGAGTTGGTTACACAACATTTGGTATCAGAGGTTTGGATTCTAGGGTTTCGCTGCTCCAAAAATTCATCGTGGCAGTTTCGCTATAAATTTTTTTCTACGAAGCTTCAGAAGCTGAAATTTTTAGGGTGCGAAGCTGAAAACTTGAGGAAGTTTGTTTAAAAATTTCAGAGCTTGGTTCGCAATATTTTCGGAGATATGATCTGTGGAAGTTAGGTTTTTTTTCAGGCTCCTAAACAGGTCATCGTGGAATTTTCGCTATAAAAAATTTTCTACGAAGGTTCAGAATCTGAAATTCATATGGTGCGAAGCTGAAATCCTGAGGAAATTCGTCCAATAATTTCAGAGCTTGGTTCGCCATATTTTTGGAGATATGATCTGTGGAAGGTAGTTCTTTTTTAGGCTCCTGAATTTCATCGCAAAGAGGTGATCGTGGGAAAAGTTCAATAACTCTCTCTCTGGGCATCAGATTGGAGTGCCATAAAAAGTGTTCACAAGTACATAGACTGTAGTTTCTTGGCTATCAATTTCAGAGACAAAGGACGAAACAGTGACACGTGGCTAGTCGTACAAGTTCGCTCTACTGAACCAGTCCATAATTAGGTCATTGTGGGAGATTGGACACAACTTTGTCTTGGAGAATCCAAATCAGGTCAGACCTGTGGATTTCAAAAGATAATTCAAAGGTCTAATTCAATGCTGAATTTCAGATATTGAAGAGCTGCAATCACAGAGATAATACAATTTCAAAATCGAGCTCCTCAAAGCAAGTAAAAGGTGTGTATTTTTTTTCCGAATTGCATAAGTCTTGTTTGAAGAATCAAGTTGAATTGATTGCAAGGGCCTATTGTAGAATAGATATCAATATTGGAGTCTAAAATGGCCCCTAAAAAGAATTCGACACCCATTAAGCCTTTAGAAGGCTCTACTATGACTCATGAAGACGAAGAATGGCAACATGACATATCAAAATTACAAGAGCAAGTGCAACAAATTTTGCTCTCGCAAAGAACAACAAAAAATGAAATGGAAGTTTTGAAGAAGGGCGTGGAAACTAAGATGGATGGTTTGAAGAAAGGCGTGGAAGCTAATATTAATGATTTGGAAGCTAAGATGGATGGCATGGAAGTGGGCATGGAAGCTAAGATGGATGACATGGAAGCTAAGATTGATGAAAAAATGAAAGACAACATGGAAACCATGAAGAAAGATCTAAAAGTAGACATCGAAAGTTTGGGAAAGTTGATACAAGAAATGTTTCCTAATGGTGAAAAGATAGTAGAGGAAACTCATGATGAGAACAAAATAAATGTTAATCGTGATTTCATAACCTCTAATGTTGGCGGGAAGAACCACCATATTCCAAAAATGGATATGAGGAAGTTTGATGGAAAGGATCCTGTAACATGGATACTACGGATGGAGCAATATTTTGATCTCCATAATGTGCAAAACACACAAAAGGTACGCATTGCAACTTTACATTTAGAACAAAATACATTTGTATGGTATCGATGGCTTTGCTCCGTAAAAAAATTGTCACTTGGTCAATTTTTACGGAGGAAATGATAGCACATTATGAGGATACAAAGAGCAACACCTTCTTTAGCCAATTGATAAATCTCAAACAAAGGGTTTAGTGGGGCAGCACATTGAGGACTTCCAAAAATTGAATATAAGGGTAACTGATATTCCAGAGGAACACAGGATTGATCTCTTCATAGGCACTTTAAAGGATAACATCCAACATGAAGTTCGCGTTTTGGAACCCGATTCATTGGAGAAGGCATTCAGGTTGGCAAGAAAAGTTGAATGTAAAATTATGGCGACAAGGAAGCCTACCACTCAATTCTATAAAGAAGGAAGTGTTGCTACGCCTAGATTTCCACAACCTATAAGGTTGACACCACAACAATTGGAAGAAAAAAGAGCAAAAGGGCTTTGCTACAGTTATGATAGCAAATACACTAAAGGTCATAAGTGTGCTGAGAAGAAATTATTTTACATAGATCGTGAAGAGGAAGAAGAAAATGAACAAGAAGAGGATATACACCAGGAACCAGCCCCAGAAGAGGAAGAAATGAATCCGACCATATCGTGTAATGCACTGGCAGGAATTACCACTCCTCAAACTCTCAAGATAAAAGGACAAATCAAGAAGAAAAAGGTAATAGTGTTGATTGATTCAGGTAGCACCCATAATTTTATTCATTGTAAGGTAGCCAAGGAATTAAATTGTTTCCTATACCCAGCACCAGAATGTCAAGTGATGGTTGCAAATGGAGGAACTATAAACTGCTCTGGAAAATGCCATAATATCAAGCTAACCATGGGGGAATATGTATTGACTAGTCCAATGCTTGCCATTCCTATGGGAGGTGCTGTTGTTGTACTAGGAGTACAATGGTTACAATCTTTGGGGACGGTAGCTTTTAATTTTCAAGAACTTTTCTTGAAATTTTTTTCAGAAGGAAAGGAAGTCGAATTACGGGGTATTGAAGGGAAGCCAGGAAGGATAATAAGCTCTAATGTCATGACAAAGCTTCTAAAGAAAGAAAAACGAGGCGTAATTGCACAATTATGCTCCCTAGAAGTTCCGACATCAAAATCATCTATTTCTGCAGATCTCCAACAAGTCTTGGACAATCATTCCAAGGTGTTTGAAACTCCCAAAGGACTCCCACCTATTCGTGATCATGATCATGCTATTCATTTGATTCCAGGAAGTGTTCCTCCAAACATCGAGCCTTATAGATATCCTTACTTCCAAAAGAGCGAAATTGAACGTATGATTGCAGAAATGTTAGAGGCGGGTATAATTCAACCTAGTCAAAGTTCTTTCTCTGCTCCTGTAGTATTGGTACACAAGAAGGCTGGATCATGGCGAATGTGTCCGGATTATAGGGAGCTCAATAAGCTCACCATTAAAGACAAATTTCCCATTCCTGTGATTGATGAATTATTGGATGAATTACATGGAGCAATTTGTTTTACCAAGTTGGATCTTCGTTCAGGATATCATCAAATTAGAATGAAGACTGAAGATATTCCAAAAACAGCATTTCGAACTCATGAGGGTCATTATGAATTTTTGGTCATGCCTTTTGGTCTTACCGATGCACCTTCTACATTTCAAGGGTTGATGAATTCCATTTTCAAACCCTTCCTTAGAAAATTTGTGCTAGTATTTTTTGATGATATACTAATCTATAGCAGGTCTTGGAAGGATCATGTTGAACATGTTGACAGGGTGCTCAAACTATTGCGGGAGAAACAATTATATGCAAAAACATCCAAATGTTTCTTTGGAGTACAAGAGGTGGAATATCTGGGTCATATTGTATCTCACGAGGGCGTTAAGGTAGACCATAACAAAATTAAAGCCATTAAGCAATGGAAAGTCCCCACAACAATAAAACAGTTGCAAGGATTTCTCGGGTTAACAGGGTATTATCGCAAGTTTGTTAAGAATTATGGGAGAATAGTAGCACCTCTAACAACATTATTGAAGAAAGATGCATTTTCATGGACTCCTGAAGAAACTAAGGCCTTTGAACTTCTTAAAGAGGCAATGTGCCTAGCACCGGTCTTAGCTACACCAGACTTCACAAAAACCTTTATTGTGGAATGTGATGCCTCAGGAAATGGAATTGGTGCAGTTTTAATGCAGGAAGGAAGACCCATTGCGTTTGAAAGTCGTCCAATCAAAGGAAAGTATTTACAGAAACCTATTTATGAGAAGGAAATGTTAGCAATACTGCATGCACTAAAGAAATGGCGAACTTACCTAATGGGAAGACACTTCAAGGTAAAAGCTGATCATGATAGTCTTAAACACTTTTTGGAACAAAGACTATCATCAGAAGAGCAGCAAAAATGGGTCACAAAGATGTTGGGTTATGACTTTGAAATAATCTACAAAAGAGGAAAGCTTAATGTTGTTGCAGATGCACTCTCAAGAAAGAATGAAGAGGTGGAAGCATTGCTTTGTGCCATTTCTATTATCCAACTAGATTGGATAATTGAAGCAAGAGATGAATGGAAGAAGGAAAAAGATGTATGGACACTCATTCAAAAGTTGCAGCAAGATCCTAGTACATATGATACATTTAGTTGGAAAAATGATTCCTTATGGTACAAAGATCGCTTATATCTTTGTAAAAATTCCCAACTAAAACAAAAGATTCTTTTGGAATTGCACACTTCTCTTTTAGGAGGACACTCGGGATTTTTAAAAACTTACCACAGGGTGAAGAAAGAATTTTTTTGGGATGGCCTTAATCTGATATTCAAAAGTTGGTGGCAGAATGTTTGGTTTTCCAGCAGAATAAAGTTGAAACAATTAATACCCCGGGTCTTCTACAACCTTTATCCATTCCAAGTCAACTTTGGGAGGATATTTCAATGGATTTTATCACAAGATTACCTAAGTCTGAAGGAAAGAGTCTCATCATGGTGGTAGTTTATAGACTTACCAAGTATGCACACTTTTGTACATTATCTCTAATCTATTTAAATCAAATAACGGTTACTTGCTAACTATGGATAAATTAAAAACTACATGAAGCCAAGGTTATTAATGGCTTGTGGAATCATTTTCACAGAAATTTTGGACGATTATTTTCTTCTTTGGTACTCATTGCTCATAGCTCATCTTCCTCATCTCAGTCATTGGTGTTGGTCATAAATAGTGTGGAAAGGATATCTTGTTGTTTTATATGTGATAAAAACATGGGTAGTGGTTATATTGCGATTGTGGTATAACACTTCCTTCCATACTGCAGCAAAAATGACCCCATTTATGGCACTTTATGGATATCATCCACCATCCATCACATCATATTTAGGAGAAAATTCGAAGGTTCAAGCAGTGGAAGATCACATCAAGCATCAGCAAGAAGTTCTCCAACTCTTAAAGGATAACCTGAATTTGGCACAAAATCGAATGAAACAACAGGCAGATCAACATCGCAGCGAGAGAAGTTTTGATGTAGGAGATTGGGTATTTTTACGGCTACAACCATATAAACAAATGTCCCTCAAGCAAACTAAGAAGGATAATAAATTATCGCCAAAGTACTATGGTCCTTACAAGGTGTTGCAAAAGATTGGTACTATGGCATACAAATTGGAGCTTCCTGCTTCTTAGCGAGTACATCCAGTTTTCCATGTTTCATGCTTAAAGAAGGTTATAGGTGAAAATCTTCCAGTTCAAACAATATTTCCAGAACTTGATGAGGAAGGAAAAATCATATTGGAACCTGAAGCGGTCACAGAAAAAAGAACTCGACAACTACGGAATCGATCAATTTCAGAGTATCTCATCAAGTGGAAGAACTTACCCACTGAAGATTCTACATGGGAGGATGAGAATTTTATACGAAAGCACCCGGAGCTACTCAAGTGTTGAGGACAACACTTTTTTGAAGGAGAGGGGCATGTTAGGTCCCTATATCACTAGTATAGTCCCTTATTATTGTTAGTGTAACCCTCTTATTGTTATTATTGTACCCTTGTAACCCCCATTTTGTTATTATTGTGCCCTTAAATTATTATTGTTAGGTCGGCTAGGATTACATTGTGGCCCACTAGGATTACATTATGGCCCCATGAACTCCTATATATAGAAAGGAGGTTTTGTGAATTGTATCATCAAAGAATTGTTCATTTATGTAATGTATTGGAGGTTGCCCCCTCGAAGTGGCTCATTTCTAAGGCGTTGATATCTCTTTTCTTCTCTTTTTGGAGCTGGTTACACAACATAACAAAAAGCTAATAACAAGAAGATATTAAGCCACAGGTTATCAGAAATCCACGATAATGTAGAGCTAATAGGTAGCAGTGACTCGATTCACCTGAACTGCGAGTTCTATTCCCAACCAAAATAAAAAAGTGCAAGCTGTGGCTCTCAGCAGAAACCCAAAGAGAAATGAGCACTGTAGATTGAACTATTTAAACCGCAAAATGCTTTAAACCCTAAGCGATCATCACCATACAAGTGTCACTAGATCGAGAACTTCACTTGGATCACGACCTTGGAATTGGAAACAAGAAATATCACGTGAAGGAGCACTGGAGGAATTAACACTACCTCGAATTCATGACAGAGTTAATAAGGTAGGTCTCTAGTGCACCTGGAGGAATTAACGCTATCTTGCAATTAGAATTCATACAAGGTTTACAAGGGCGGATGAAATTGTACTCATTAAAGTTTGAGTTGCCTCGTACAACTGTCACTGGCAGATCTTACAACTTTTTCGTACACCATTTGCAATAATAAGTGAAAAATTGCGACCAATAGAATGTAAGAAAAATAAATTTAAATAATTTAAATAAATAAGAAATAAGAAATATTAATGTTTAACTATTGAAAAATCATAAATTTTTTTGCTCATAGACAAATTAATGTCTAGTCACAGGAAAACCTAATGCATAATACCTATTGGCGACAGGTATAATACCATTTATTATTTTATTATCATATAAACCTTGTGACTGAATAAATAAAGTAAACAATGTTAATATAGCTGTGATGTGTATAACAAATAATACCAACAATAATATATTATATTTAACAAAAAATGATAACCCAGAAATAAGTAAAAATAACAAACTTACTTTAGAAATTCCTCAGACATTTCCTCCATTGATAATTCTCCTGAATTTACACGAGATAGTATTGTTTTGACACGTTTTTCATCTGTCACTCCTTGCATTGATCTCCAAGGTGTGATAGTCATATCTTCTAGAAGGAGCTCCATTTCAGGACCTAATTTACTGTTGGTACATATCAATGGTTTAGAATTTTTAACCTTCTGACTTTTGATGCCAACGTTCTCTCACAACTCAAAAATATGATCAATCAATTCCCATAGCTCTCCATTTCTAAATTCCAACTGGAAAATGTTATCCATACATCTGAATATTTCATAATTTACTTTGCCACTTTTGAACTTATTTTTTCTTCAATTTGATAGCCGATTTCCATACAACATTCCTTCCAAAATGCATGATCAAAATTTGTCTTATAACCACCACATTTTTCTTCAAATTCACTATGAATAAATATGACCCTTTCGATGAAATTCATAGACATACTATACTCATTATCTGAATTATGATCCCATGCCAATAACTTTTCTTCTGTATATGTTAAACCAACATAAATGATACATTTCATTGTTTCAAAACGCTGGTTATTGGGATATTCATCCATCAATTTCCTTTGAACTTATATAGTATGGTTGCCCCTAAGTACATAATATTTGTATTCAAAACATTTTGACTTGTCAAATGATTCTTTGTTAGGAACCTGACTTGGATCAACAAGAAGAACATGATCAACCTGATGTGCAAAATGGTTGTACCTCATCAATGTTTTCAAGTTGTGAACATGCAAATGGTGTGGATTTCAAATTTGATATTTGAACTGTCCTTCATTTGCCTTGTAGACTTGAATGTCATTAAGTTGAAATGGCCGACCACCCTCAATTAAATTTGTCTTCACCAAATGATGTCGAATGGCATTTTGTTTTGTTTTAATAATGCCATCCTCTAAATCAACTGCTAGTGTAATGGTTTCCCTGCTTCCTTTTGAGTTTTCACTAGGACCTTCACTGTTGTCCATGATTTTTTTAGAATGATAATTTTTTTGTTTCTTCTTCCTATTAGTTATGATATTTTCTTCAACCGAAACAATCTCCTCATCACCAACTAGAAGGGAGACATTCTTGGACATTTTTGTTTTTGTTTTTTATGGCTCTTCTCCTTTCTAGCATCAGTTATAATCTGATCTTCATATATGGCAACACATTCTTCATCTTTAGCTTCAGCTTCAACTTCAACTTCCTCATTTTGAAAAGTAATATGTCTACCTTTACTAGATTTATCCCTTTGATTTAATCTTGTAGCATCGTGAAGTATTTTTTTTTTCCATATCTTCTTCTTCATGTTCATGGAAAATGGAGACAAAATTCATAATATCTCGCTCTATATAATAGATTCCCCCCAACATAATGGAAATTTCCTCAACAAAATCCTGTAAAACAAAATATAATATGTCAATATCAACTAAGTTATTAAAAATACAATGATACAATTTGAATAACATAAAACAGATAAGTGTAAATAAAAATACTTACAATCTTCTATGCAATATTTTGTGTTATTTGTTTGCATATCTTTGAAGAATCTTCCCCCGTGTTATACATCGAAAATGTAAAATGATATCTAAGTTTATCATGTGATTTGGGCGGTTTTGAAAGTATTTAAATGTTTTCAGTATTTGGAAGAATATATATGTCTAGTACCTTTCCCACCAGGTCATAACTTTCAACATCAAAATTATTACTAGCATATAGATATAATTGTAGAGGTTCGTCTTCTATATATTTAAGAAACCATGCATGTTTTGAACGATTCACTTCTGTTGATTTCTTCCAGTATGTAATCAACTTCTTTTCTTTTGTGCCAACATCTCCTACATCTTCAGTAATTAACTGAGGTGCAGTTCGTCGAACATTGATTTTTGAAGGCCAGCCTGTAGCTTTAGATGATGAAAATGTTGAGTTTTGTCCAAAAATATTGACAAAAACCTTCCTTGATTCCATTTTCCTACAAACATATATATCTACATATACATTAGTAATTCACAAAAAATAAATATCTTATGTAAACAAAACAAACGAATTAAAAAAAAAAAAAAAAAAAAAAAAAAAAAAAAAAACCACCAGAGACATGTACATCATCTCTAGGTCTATTTTGCATTTAGATTCATCCGAAATACGAAAATATAAAACCAGTGCTTTTAATATATATATATATATATATATATATATATATATATATTTTTTTTTTTTTTTTTTTTTTTTATTTTTTATTTTTTATTTTTTATTTTTTCTCCCGACAGAAACTTTAAGACAAAATTTAAATTTTTTTACATGTCATCTAGTTAACCCCCCTAAAAAAATGATTTTTTTAAAAATAATTTGGGGGCCGATTCTCAGAATCGACCCTCCTAAATTTAAAATAAGTTCCATCAAAAAAGTTTAATTTTTTTACATTTTCTCCCCGACCCCACTATAATTATTATTATTTTTAGTATGCCCAAGGGGCTGATTCTGAGAATCGACCCCCCTGCTTCGAGCGCCGTTGGGCTCGGGTGGACGCTACCCCGTGGACGTAATAACTATATTCATATTGATGAATATAACGAGAGAAACAATGAAAAAGGGCAGAATGAATATTTTCAAATGAATAGAGAGTCAAATTGTCCACCTAGTCCTAATCCTATGGACTATGAGAGCAACAATGACGAATGGAAAGTTTAAGAATTTCCAAAAAATAGAGACTCACAATTTCCACTTAGTCCTAATCCTAAGGACTTTGAGAGAAATAGTGATGAATGGTAGGATGTAAAATTTTTAGTAGATAGAGAGTCGCATTTTCCACTTAGTCCTAATTCTACGGACTATGAGAGCAATAGTGATGAATGGTCGGATGAAAAATTTTCAATGGATAGAGAATCACATTTGCTACTTAGTCCTAATCCTAAGGACTTTTAGAGTAATAATGATGAATGACAAGATGCAAAATTTTCAGTGGATACTTAGTCCTAATCCTAAAAACTATGAAAGCAATAACAATGAATGACAGGATGAAGAAATTTTAGTGGATAGAGAGTCACATTTTCCACTTACTCCTAATCATAAGGATTATGAGAGAAATAGTGATGAATGGCAGGATGAAATTTTTTTAGTAAATAAAGCGTCACATTTTCCACTTACTCCTAACCCTATGGACTTTGAGAGCAACAACGATGAAGGGTAAGATGAAGAATTTATAATAAATCGAGAGTCTCAGTTTCCACTTACTCCTAATCATATGGACTATGGGAGAAGCAGCAACGAAGGTCAGGATGAAGAATTTCCAATAAATTGAGAGTCAAAATTTCCACATAGTCCTACTCCTATGGAATATGTGAGCATAAGTGATGAATTGGAAAGATAAAGATGGTGAATAATATCCTCCAATTCAGTATTTCAAAACCACAAATGATGGTATTGAAAATTTTCATGCCGCCGAAGATGGTAATGAATATTCTTCAAACAATGATGGTGGTGAATTTCCTAATTATATTGAAAAATATCATAGTAAGAATAGTATTCCTCCTAATGATCATGGAAATGATTGTTGAGAGAATGATGAAATGATGGAGATGTTGCCAGCAAATATTGTTTCTAGGAGTAGGAGTAGAGATTTTTGTATCCATCCAAGATGTTCTAGTTGTACAAGGGGTAGAGTAGAATATCTCACGAGAATAATTTTTATCAGTGAGCTCATTTCAAGTGACTATTGTAAAAAGGATTGCTTGAAACATATGAATTTCAAATATGCTTTGGCGAAAAGAAAGAAATATTTGTCAATGAATACAAGAATGCAGAATTCATATTTAGTGGGGTACATGCAATCTACACTGGCAGGTTATGATTATCATATTGGGTATTTATTTCTCTATAGAAAGGCTTTCAAAATGATTCATTCAATTAGAAATTTTCATCTATCAAGAATCCAAGATAATTTGGAAAATGATCCTACATATTATTCAGAAGTTCATCATAAACAAGAGTTTGGGCCACTAGAAAACACTCCAATGTCATGGCTACAAGACTTGTTTTCAAAACATGGAGAGTGTTTTCCAATTAGGGATACAATACATATTCCAGATAATTTCTTAAGACAATAAATCTACAACTTATACAAGGAATATGAAAAAAGTGTTGAAGGAAATGGTCGTTTTATTACATATCAATATTTAGTACAGATATGGAGGAGAGAATTCAACGATGTTCGTAGACAAGGATGGGGGTTTGCAGTATATTTTCTAATCTAAAATAAAAAAAGAAATAAATGTCAAGGAGCAGAAAGAGGTAAGCATTCATAACATTATTCTTTTAAATCATATAGTGATTGACTAAGAAAATGTATTTATTAATAATCTATAATGAAGTAAATGTTATATAATTTAATTAAAAATATTTTAGTTTGAAAAAAATTATTAAAAGAAAAATGTGTAGGGAATTTAATTCGAAATTCGGGTCCATATTGAAGAAAATATTTTAGTAACTAATTTTCAAATAAATCGTAGAAATAAAATTTGGAGGGACATACTTCAAGAAAAAATTATCGGTGAAAATTTTTGGAGGGAACTTTTGGAGGGAAAATTTCATTCTTTCAGCTATATATTATCATTGGGAGAGAGATCATTTGCATCATTCAACGTATCTTGTTTGAATGTTATGGATTCATCTGATACTGAAGTTTTGTTTTATGAAGCATCAACATCTTTATCACGTAATAACTATATTCATATTGATGAATATAATGAGAGAAAAAATGACAAATATTGATGAATATTTTCAAATGAATAGAGAGTCAAATTGTCCACTTAGTCCTAATCCTATGGACTATGAGAGCAACAATGACGAATGGAAATATTAAGAATTTCCAAAAAACAGAGACTTGCAATTTCCACTTAGTCCTAATCATAAGGACTTTGAGAGAAATAGTGATGAATGACAGGATGTAAAATTTTCAGTAGATAGAGTCTAAGATTTTCCACTTAGTCCTAATCCTAAGGACTATGAGAGCAATAGTGATGAATTTCTGGATGAAAAATTTTCAATGGATAGAGAGTCACATTTGCTACTTAGTCCTAATCTTAAGGACTATGAGAGCAATAGTGATGAATGACAAGATGAAAAATTTTCAGTGGATAGAGAGTCACATTTTCCACTTAGTCCTAATCCTAAGGACTATGAAAGCAACAACAATTAATGGCAGGATGAAAAAATTTCAGTGGATAGAGAGTCACATTTGCCACTTACTCCTGATCATAAGGATTATGAGAGAAATAATGATGAATGGCAGGATGAAAAAATTTCAGTAAATAAAGCGTCCCAATTTCCACTTACTCCTAACCCTATGGACTTTGAGAGTAGCAGTGATGAAGGGAAAGATGAAGAATTTCCAATAAATCGAGAGTTCCAATTTCCACTTACTCCTAATCATATGGAATATGAGAGCAACAGTGACGAAGGTCAAGATGAAAAATTTCCAATAAATCGAGAGTCGAAATTTCCACATAGTCCTACTCCTATGGAATATGCGAGCAGAAGTAATGAATGGAAAGATAAAGATGGTGAAGGATATCCTCCAATTTAGTATTTCAAAACCACAGATGATGGTATTGAAAATTTTCATGCCGTCGAAGATGGTAATGAATATTTTTCAAACAATGATGGTGGTGAATTTTCTAACTATATTGAAAAAAATCATAGTAAGAATATGAATCCTCCTAATGATCATGGAAATTCTTGTTGAGAGAGTGATGAAATGATGGAGATGTTTCCATCAAACATTGTTTCTAGGAGTAGGAGTAGAGCTTTGCGTATCAATCCAAGATGTTCTAGTTGTACAAGGGGTAGTGTAGAATATCTCATGAGAACAAGTTCTATCAGTGAGCTCATTTCAAGTGACTGTTGTAAAAAGGATAGATTGAAACATATGGATTTCAAATATTCTTTGGTGAAAAGGAAGAAATATTTGTCAATGAATAAAAGAATGCAAAATTCATAATTAGTGGGGTACATGCAATCTACACTGGCAGTTTATGATTATCATATAGGGTCTTTATTTGTCTGTAGAAAGGCTTTCAAAATGATTCATTCATTTGGAAATTTTCATCTATCAAGAATCCAAGATAATTTGGAAAATGATCCTACATATTATTCAAAAGTTCGTCATAAACGAGAGTTTGGGCAACTAGAAAACACTCCAATGTCATGGCTACAAGACTTCTTTTCAAAACATGGAGAGTGTTTTCCAATTAGAGATACAATACATATTCCAGATAATTTCTCAAGATGAGAAATCTACAACTTATACAAGGAATATGTAGAAAGTGTTGAAGGAAATGGTCGTTTTATTACATATCAATATTTAGTATAGATATGGAGGAGAGAATTCAACAATGTTCGTAGACAAGGATGGGGGTTTGCAGTACATTCCCTAATATAAAATAAAAAAGGGATAAATGTCAAGGGTCAGAAAGAGGTAAGCATTCATAACATTATTGTTTTAAATCGTATAGTGATCAACTATGAAAATGTATTTATTAATTGGTTTATTTTATGTTATGAGTAGATTCCATTGTTAAATCCATTCAAGAGCATCACGAACAACAAACAAGTGAAAGTAAAAAGTTCCACAAGCATCGAAAGAAGTGTTATGATAATCCAAATAAATATTTAGGTTTGATAATTGATGGTATGGACCAGAAGAAAACACTTATACCACATTTTTTCACACACCACAATTTTTTCGGATAACAATTTTATCCAGTTTCACTTGGTCGGTTGTATGGCCTTTGATGGGAAAATGTCGCCAAGGGTTTACTTCACAGCTCCAAATATTCATAATGATGGAAACCTAACAATAACCATAATTCATGATGTGCTTTCTTCATGAAATTTTGTATCTACAATTAGACAACACTTGTCATGAAAACAAAAATTTGATTGTTTTTGGATATCTAAACATGCTTGTTGAATTGAGAATTTTTCATAAGGTAAAGGTTGGTTTCCTTCTTGTGGGGCACACTCATGACCATATTGATCATATGTTCAGTCTTTTTTCAATAAAATTGAGGAGGAATAATGTTGGGAGCTTGCCATCATTAATTGAATCTATTAAGAAATCATATATGCCAGAGCCTATTTTTAATGTGTTAGAAGAAACTATTGACATGCGAAGGTTTATTCTTAGATTGCATGGTGAGGAGAAATGTATTGAACAACTTAATGAAATTAGCCTCCAACATCAATTGTGTATCAAACAAATTGATGGGAAAACACTTATATGGGGCAAGAAGTATTCAACTAATGCAGAATAGGCGCTGTCATCAAGCTTGGAATTTTTGAAGTTCATTCTAGATCATCCAATATTTGCGTCAAATATATTGTTATTACAATCAGTTGGTGAAGTTCATAATGCACAAAGGAAAAAGAGAGATATAGATTATTCTGAATGCCTCTAAGAAATTTAAAAAACCATTAGATATACATATGATTACTTTGATGTTGCTGATTCAGTTTGGCGGGAGTCCTTTTTCAATGACCAGCGTGATATACTTTCTGTTGAGATTCAACAAGATGATGAGCTTAGTGAAAATCAGTCACCTTCATTAAGTGGGCCCGCAGGCTATTTTTAGGTGTAAGTCTATTTTTAGACTATGTCTATTTCTAGACATGGTGATCATATTTCAGAAGTTGCAGGATGCTATCAGTGTGGATGGTTGGTCAAGTTGGAAAAATAGATGAAATTCTATTTTTAGAATATTGGGCAAAGTCTATTTATAGATCATCAATCTAAAAATAGAAGTGTCGATTATTATTAGCTCTTAATAATAATCCGACAATAAACATCAACTTATTCTCTTGGAGCACTTAATTTCAGTGTACAGATTTGGAAAATCAGTCGGCTGAAGGAATTACACAATTCCTAGGGTTTACTGGTGGTTCATGCATGGAGGACTCAGTTATAACTGAAGTGGAAAAGTTATGACATAGTTGGAAGAGTAGTTCATGGAGTTGTTATTCAGTTTAAATCAGTTAATGGAGTTAAAATCAATTGAGCTAGTTGTATCTAGTCTAACTGAATGATACACTAGTGAGAGTGGAATGAAGTAATTAGTTAATTAATTCACAAATAATAACTCATTAATCAATTAAACAAATATAACAGTTAACTACAGTGCATGTCAGTCCCAGTGGAGAGATAGGTGAAAGGGCAAGATGGACTATCCATTGTGACTAGAGTGATGCATTGATTGAACCACACACACATTGGAGTTGCCAATGAGGATTGCGCAGTGCAAGCAAGGTAGATTCAAATTAATTCAAGTGTCTTATTCAACAAGGATTGCAAATTCGAGGCAGGCTATCAGTTGGCAAGAAATCAGTGCATGGATTTGAAAATTTCTTCTGATTAGTGTGTGACGATTGATTGTACTGAGAGCTTGATGTACTAAGCTTTGTATGAGATGGTTACATGATATCCATGATACATAATATATGATAATTGGGGTTTTTAGCTTCAGGATTTCCCATTAAACAACTGTGTTATGTGCGATTGTTTTTATTTCTTGATGTGTTTGCAATTGAGTTTTTAAATTTCCGCAAAATATTAATAGTGGAAGGATTATGTATTTAGCAAGAAGATAAAATATTTTTTGACCAGGAGAATCTGTATATATACATGCATCTTTTATATAATTTTTACATGGTATCATAGCAGTGTTTATTCTTGAAGATTGCAATTGTGAGTAATTTCTGAGTTTGTACTGGTGGACAATTTGAATTTGCTGCAGAAAATTCTTTGTGAGACAGTTGAGTATACATTGAAATGTCTTTGAATGGGTTGCGACTGGAGTATGCCCTTGATGCCAAATTGAATTACATATACTGGAAGGATAGGATGGAGGCAATGATGGAGGATAATGGACTGAAGGAGTTCATCGATAGCGATGTTCCTAAGCCGGGTTTTAGCGATGCTGCATTACTTGACGCATGGAAAAAGAAGGTAGCAAAGACAAGAAGAATTCTATTGGAAGGTGTGAAGGACCATATTGTGTCTAGCCTTCACGGGAAAGCCACTCCATTTGCAATGTGGAAGGCTTTGACATATTTTTTCCAAAGCAGTAGTGACCAGAGGAAGTTGGCGCTAAAAGATAAGCTTAGAAAAATAAAAATGGAGAAGGGCGACATTATTTCACAATATCTCACAAAGTTTGTACATTGTAGGGATGAACTGGGAAGTGTGGGGATTACTGTTGATGATGAAGAATTGGTGAGCTTGGATGTCCTTGGGCTTCCGAAGAGTTGGCATAGCTACGAAGACTCTATCAATTGATGGGAGAAACTGACGAGATGGGAGCGACTTTGGTTGGATCTTGTGCAGGGGGAGATAAGTCAAAGTACCAGGGATGGCTCTTCATCGAAGAATGAAGATGAAGAGAATTACGCTTTGGCTGCAAAAGCAAGGAAAGGGAAGGGGAAGAAATCCCATCCAAAATCCGAAGCTAAAGGCAAGAAGCATGATTTGTCCAAGGTGAAGTGTTTTCACTGTCACGAACATGGGCATTTCGCCACTAACTGCCCACAGAAGAAGAAGAAAAAGAAGACTGTTGGAGCTGCACCTGGAGAGGCCTTAGCCTCACAATTTGAACTTGATTTATCTGTGATCGCATGCTTGGTTTCAAGCTCTATGGGATTGGTGTGGTATCTTGATAGTGGTGCGTCTTTCCATATGACGGGAGACAAGGAGTTTTTTAGTGAATTGGAGGAGAAGGACCTTTAAATGCATATAGAGATGGGCGACGATGGTTGATACAGTGCGACCGAAATTGGGACCATTACCTTTGAGAGGGAGTCAGGTAATCCATCTCTGTTGAAAGATGTTATGCATGTTCTAAGTCTGAAGAAGAACTTGGTCTCGGTCGCAATGCTGGAAGACAAAGGTTATGACGTTGTTTTTAGCGATGGAAAAGCTTTCCTGCGACATAAAACAACAGGTCAAACCAAGAGGATAGGTATTCAAGTTAAGAATCTCGACAAGCTAGAGGTAGATGTTTACGCTACAATGATGGGCAAAGCAGAAGAAGTGGTGAGCCGGGATGAGGGCAAATTATGGCACAGGAGATTGGGCCATCTTCACCATGGCGCTTTGAAGATTTTGTAGCAAATTTATACTGGAATTCCCAAGGTTACTCTTGCGCAGTCAGATCAGTGTAAGGGATGTACTATGGGTAAGTTTGTGAAGACCACCTTTCATGAGAAGGAGAAATTTGCTTCGATGATCCTTGAGAGAATTCACAGAGACGTGTGTGGACCTTTCTCGGTTGCCTCAACAACAAAACACAGGTATTATGTTATATTTTTTGATGACTATTATCGTAGATGCTGGGTCTTCTTCATGCAGAATAAGAGCGAAACATTCTCAAAGTTTTGTGAGTTTAAAGCATTGGTGGAGAAGGAGTAGGGGAAGCAAGTGAAAGCTCCACGGAGCGATAATGGTGGTGAATACATCTCGGGCGAATTCAAAGACTTCTGTAGCAAAGAAGGAATTCGAAGAGAAATCATAGCACCTCATAACCCACAACAGAATGGGGTCGCGGAGAGGAAGAACAGAACGATCGTGGGTGGTACACAAGCTATGCTGCTGTAGAGCTATAAAAAGGGTCTCTTTCACCTCTAATTACCTCACATTAATATGTCAACCTGAGAGCGTTTTGTCATTACAAAGAGTGACTCAATCCGAGGCTCATTCGTCAGAGTAATGCTAGTAGTACAGTGCTTAAGAAATACAAGAGTAAACGGATGCTTAACTGAAATCAAATTACTTTAAAGAAATAAAATCACACACTCAGAAAACTTAATAACTTATCAGTCAAGGGTTCGGTAATGATAAACCATCCCTTCAGAAACTGATGGAAAAGGAACTAAATCATAGATCACGAGCCTGGGAGCTAGACAGTGACTGCTACTGCTCACTACAGCCTTAGATCATCTCTCACAGCAAACCATCAAATGCAGATAAATAGAACAGCAAAGGAAATAAAGGATTAAACCACAATTCTGAAATGGAACAGCAACTCTAAAATGGAACAGTACTGATTCAGTAGAAACGCACACAACACAAATGTTAATATAACAGCTCTATAACATAACAGTAAGGATATGCGATTAACTCTTGAAAGGAATAATAACGCAATGCGGAGTTAACACACAAGTCTAGCTGTAGAAACTTCAATGATTCAAACTTGAACAGAGCATGTAATATGAACTTGTAAAGCATATCAAATAATCAAATAACAATAATAAACAAACCACACAGAAGCGAAGCTGTAATGGTACAGAAGCAAGTGTCCTTCGGGGCCGGGCCCTTAGCCTCCAAGGATACACCGCTTTAAGTTAACGCAGACGCGAAGATGGAATAATCACCAAGCTTTCATTAATGCATTGATCAAAAATACATCGAACCAGTTCTCAACGAAGCTTAATAACCAAATCTGATGTTTTACAGAAGATTACATAAAATGTATCCTATCTCGCTATTAACTATATATTAGACTAACAGTGCTGTCTCTTTTTATAAAGACGACGGCAGAGATGTCCAAGCAACTAGATAAATAAAGCAGCGATCCCTCAGGATCTTCGATCCTGAGGGATTCGCCAAACTGTTGACTCTTCATCCTGTCTTTGCTGTTGCGCTGAGCTGGTGTCCTCTCCTTCTTTCCCGAGCCGATTTACTTTGATCTGTTTCCCTATGTTTGCGTTCGGTTCTCGTCCAGAGAGACAGCAGTTATCTCCACTTTGTCCTTTCCTTTGGAGCGGCAACTCTTCGCTTTCTCCTTTTCCTGTATAGAAAATAACCATTATCAGTGGCTAAGTTATGCACATCAATTCTCACATGTTTTGTTATAGTTCCTTATTACTTTCCAAATTCATGATTCAAAAGGTTCACAAATTCTATTAAAAAGCCACTGAAATAATCATCAAAAGCATACCTTTTTAGTACTCCACACACCCCCCTGCTTACCTTGTTTCATGTCCTCATGAAAACATTGTAGTTGACATGTAATGCAGTGAGAGAGTATGCTGGAGAAGGAGTTTCATGTGGAGGCCTACAACCATGTTGAGTGATTAAATAATCAAAGAACTGACCTGCTTGCCCCTCAGGCATATCATACAGGGCCCGGTATCCATGTGCAGGATGCCAAATAATTGGAGCGCGAAATCTATACCCTAACCAAGATGACCCTGCTTTCAGAATGCTCTGGCCATAGAGATTCAAACGGTCAGCATCTAACTCGAAGTTCTCATACTTAAATGGTTCTCTGAGCTGGATGTGTGGATCAGAGATTCGATATCGAAATTTGGCTGCATTAATGGCCAAGTCTTTGATGGAAAAGAAATACTCTAAACTCTCTTGAATGAGTGCCTCATGCATAGGCCCCAATGTTACAATGACACCTGGAGTCCTTATGTGGTTTATATGAGCTGTCCATAACTGTACTGGGTTCCTAGGCTCAGCCCTAACTCTTAAATCTAGACCATTTTCTTGACTCTGGAAGGTATCATAGGCTTTCAGCCACTTAATCTGATTAGCCTCGAATGAAATGAATGCTTGGAATTGAATATCACCAATGGAGGGACCAGGGTTCACTTCAGTCTCCTGACTTAGCACAAGGTCGTGTAAATAAAGTTCACACAACAATCTCTGGACTTTCACTCCATAATGTTTACAGAAGTCGATAAAATCATTGACATTGTTGATCTGTATAGGGGTGCTTGCCTTAACAGCTTTTATTTGTAATTGTAAATATCGTTCTAATAGAAACAGAGCATAGTTTTTAGCAGGAGCCCTACATGCTAAAACATTATTATATAAAGAACACAAGTCATTCATCTGTTTGATAGTAGTATCTAGTTTACAAGTTACTTGTGTGACTTCCTCTTGTTCCTTCATCCATCCTTCAAAAACCTGTCTTTTAGATTGACTGACATCCCTTAGTTGCTGCTGCAACTCTTCATATTTTTCTAGGGGAACCGTTTGCTCTTTAAGTTGCTCCACTTCTTGCTGTGCTTGTTTCACCATCTTGTGCAAGGATTTTGTCTTTGGATCTTTCTTCCATGCATCAGTGGAGGCCGAGAGTTTTACCTGAACCTTCTTGTTATGCTGTTTGGAGTTCAGGACCCTGATTACCCCTGAGGGTGGTGCCTCCGTCTGAATTTGCTTATCATCCTTTTCTGTCTTAATCGGAACGGCAGTTGGATCCTCAGGGTTTTGGTCAGCAAGCCGTTTGTTGGCCCTCTTCTTCCTTTTTACCTTCTGGTTCTTTTTCAAAATCCTAATTTGTTGTCTGAGCTGGGTTATCGTGTTTAACAATTTAGTTCGTTCCTTCCGCAACTTCTTGATTTCCATTGTTTCATTTGAAGGAACGACAGTCTGTCGATGGTGGACTGGATCATGACCAGTTGCTAACTCTTCCTCCTGGGGTTCTTCCTCACTGCTCTGCTCCGGCTGTTCTGGTGTATGCACCTCAACTGGTTTTGATTCTTCCTCCTGGGGTTCTTCCTCTAGATTTTCCTCTTGTGACATGGGAACAGATTGTTCCCGTTCAGTATTTTCTTCCTCTTCATCATGAATGGGCATGTTCTCTTCTTGAAGTTGGACGTGGGGATTCTCTGAACTAGAAGGTTGACCGTATTTACTCATATTGGCTAGGATGGCGGCCAAGTCATCTTCTCTTAGTAGGTCTTGTAATGGGCTATTCTCCTGCTGTCCCATTTCTTCCTCCTGTTCAGTTTCTGCTTCTTTTTCTGTTCCCGAAGGCTCAGGTACTTCTTCTTCGGGTTGCTCATCTTCAATTATTACTGGTTGGCTGGTGCTTCCCTGAAGCTGTTCCAGCCTTCCCCTTATTCGAGCCAACCGGGCTGACTTTCTGGGTTTATTTATGCTTCCTCTCATCTGAGCTAACCGAGCTGATTTCCTGGGTTCCTCTGGTTGCTCGGGTGAATCAACAACATGCTTTCACTTTGCGGATTCTTGGTGTGTCTCTGGTTGTTGTGATGTACTAGCAACATTTTCTCTGCGTTTTGCCGGTTGTTCTGGTGGGTTTATAGAATGTCTACGTTTCGGGGATGGTTCTGTCGATCCCCCTTCAATCAGTGTAATGAGCTCTTCCCAGCTGCTCTGCTGCTAGGTAAGACTATAACTAACAACAAGTCGAATTAACCCGTGGTGACTAACAATTGCCTCTACGTGCTGTGCCCTTTTCATACTTTGTGCAGCATCATGCAATAACGAGTTTAAGAGTGCCGGTAAATTCACAGAGCATTTCTGTTTTAGAACAGCTAAAAGTTTAAGGTGTCGTGGTCTTACCACGTCTTTTCTTCCTTCGCAAGTAATGTAGCTCTGTACTATTCTTGCTAGCTCCGTCCAGGGTTCGCCTAGGGTCGCTGGCAGAATTCCCTTCCCTTTGATTGTCAAATGCTGGCCTTCATCCTGGAAGATGTCGATGACCTTCTGTAATCGTTCCTTTTTGAATGTCCATACCGGTCCGGTAGCTGGTAGTCCTGAGACTTCTGCAATTATGGCATCAGTGACCGCTATTCGTTTCCCTCTTACTATGGAGTGGTCATCTTGTAAATTCTGCAAGAACTCCATTGCTACTGTCTCATTACCCTCCTGTAAGCGATTGAAATAGTTCAACCATCCTGCCCTTTCCAGGATTTCTCGGGCAGCAGCAGAGATCGTTAGCTGTTGAGGCTCACTACGAATTGCCTTTCCCCCCATGATTTCGCCGTGATTTCTAAATGGAACAGCAAAAAACGTTTTCGGTTTGAAACACAGAGAGCAAGGTTTCGCGAAAGAAAACACAGAGTATGCAACAGTGCAGCAAAAACAACTTGTGCGAAAAATAAAAATAAAAATATGCCATGCCGTGAAACCATGCCAAACCGTCGTAAACTAATTGTTTCGAATGGTGAATTGACACGTAATACAGTGAATGATGAGGTTAACCTCCCCCCCCCCGCAGTGTGATAGGCTGTCCCAGCCGGCAAATAAAGGAGCGGCACCCAGTTTGCAATCAAGTCAGAAAGGAACAGCATGTGGATTTATGCCATGTTGAAAAAGGACAACAGATTACCGAAATCGAGGCGGAGGATGGATCGCGTGTTATATAAGAGGCTACTGTGTTATGATTTGAGGCTGATGGATAGGGCATGTATCATACTTTCCAATCTTAAGCGGTCATGGTCACCTCCGTTGCCATGATTGGTAATGATAAATATTCATGCGGTGTATAAATCGGGAAATAACATATGATTAGTGCCTAGGATATAAAAACAAAAGAGTGTTAATATCTTACCTATTGGTGTAAGCAAGGTGACTTCGATACCATTAACATTACTCTACTGCCAACAGGTGTCCATAACCTTGGCAGAGTTGTTTTTCACCCCCGGAACCATGATCCTGTGTGTATACTTAGGACTGTTATTATGTCAGAATGTAGACCATTATGCTGGCTTGGTGACCAGTTAACCATAATGCCATTCACGAGGAAAGAGAGAAACGTGGGCAGGCCGGCTCGTGATGAGACCTCCTGTTCCAAGGTTTGTTTATTTTGATACACCTTTTGGACCATATCCCTGGTGTGGTGGCCAGAATGGGAACGCCACTTCACTTCCATCCTCCTGATCATGGTAGGCTGGCTCTCGATGAGACCCCCTATCCTGCATTTGACATTTGACATGCTTTTTCTTTTTCATAGAATTCTTTTCCTTATTTATACACAAAGGGTGGTTCAGCACTCCTTAAGAGTAGGAATGCTGGAAGAAGTCTTATTATCTCAATAGGAAGATATAAACTCTTTGCTCTTATTCCCAAGTACTAATAAATTTTTTTTTAAGGGAATTAGCATGATAAAGATAACCAATCAGGGCAAAATTAGTAAAACCATGTCAACAAAAGGTAAGAAATAAGTATGTCCTTCCAGTTGTCCTCTTATTGATGCAGAGCCTTATAGATATAGCGATTTATGATTTGCAGATTTTCGGTATGTTGTGTTTTTATATTTCATCGCACAAATACATAGTTGAAGCTTGAAGACTAGAAAGAAGACGGGCAAAAAGCATCCTCAATTTAAATCAGCAAAAGAGATCAAAAGTATGCTAATGGTGTTCCGTTGGAAAAGAGACAACGATGGATAATAGAAAAAGGAACAAAACTGCAAATGCCGTTCCTTTTGGAGAAAGGAACGGCAATCATACTATCAAACACTCAATATGCCATTCCGTTGAAAAAGGCAAAACAGAAATAAAAGAACGTTGTTTCTTTGAAGGAAAAGGAACAGTGGTAACCAAAAGGAACAGCGAGAAACGTAACAATATCGTTTTTTTTTTTTTTTTGAAAAAGGAACAGCAGAGATCCGAATGCTGTTCCTTTAGAAAAGGAACAGCAGAACAAGCAAAACCAATATGATAAAAAAACATACATATGCTATTAGAAGAGCAAAAATCAAACTTTGTGGGAGAAAAAGGAACAGCAAAATGACAAGAATTTATTCAAATCAAATTTATGTACAAGAATCACTCAAAAACAAAAACTTTATGTACAAATTGCAAAAAGAAATAGAACCTTAATGAATTACAGGTGAGGAAGATTTCTCTTCCTCTCCTAAGATCTCCAGATCAGTATCTCGGCGTAGCTGCTGGCAGAAGGATTCCCGAGTAAGTGGTTTACGGTAGAGACGGACTCGGTGGCCATTTACCTTGAATGCATATCCAGAACCGTCAATAGTGATTAGAGTAAGAGTTCCATTGTCATGTACCTTCTGGATTTCGTATGGTCCCAACCATCGAGTCTGAAGTTTTCCAGGGAAGTCCTGAAACCGAGAATCGTATAATAGAGCCCAGTCTCCCTCGTGGAAGACTTTGTTCTTAATGAGCGCATCATGCCATTTGGCTCGCTGCTGTTGAATTAATGCTGTATTTTGTAGTGCAGAGAGCCGAATTTCGTCTAATTCATTGATTTGCTGTAGTCGATTGAGTTGTGCCTTAGTTAAATCTAGGCCAACTTCCTGTGCTGTACGCAGTGTTTGGATTTCGAATTCTATGGGAAAAATAGGTTGTTTTCCAAACACTAGTTGATAAGGTGAGTAACCAGTGGTGCTCCTCCATGTGGTTCGATAGGCCCAGAGTGCTTCAGGTAGTCGGGTAGCCCAGTCACGACTATGTGATGCAATGGTTTTTGTTAGGATTGATTCTATTATCTTATTGCTACTTTCTACCTGCCCATTCGCCTGTGGGTGATATGGAGTAGTGATCTTATGCTGGACATGATAATTGTTAAGTGTTGCAGCTAATTTATGCCCAACAAATTGTGGTCCTCCATCCGTAATTATTTCCCTAGGAAGGCCATAACGAACAAATAAAAGGAACAGGAACTGTATGACAGAGTCCTCTGTGGCTCTTGGTAATGCTTCTGCCTCAACCCATTTGGTGACATATTCTGTTGCCACCAAAATATATGTTTTCTGATTTGATGAAGGGTTGATGGGTCCAACGAAATCCAGAGCCCACCGCTCGAATGGTTCGATGACTAACCGTGGTTTCAGAGGCATCTCATCAGCTTGACCAGGTCGTCCTGCTCGCTGGCAACTGTCACAGGCTTGGACAAACTTCTTTGCATCTTTGAAGATCGTAGGCCAGTAATATCCTGTCTGCAATACTTTATGTCCAGTCCTACGCTCAGCGAAGTGCCCCCCACACGGTCCATCGTGACAGGCTTTTAGGATGTCAAAGATTTCATCCTCTCTAACACATCGCCCGATATGCATGTCTGATCCTGTGTGAAACAAATAACCTCCAATCCACGAAAATCGAGAACTTTTCTGAATAATCTGCTTACGCTCATTAGGAGTTAAATGTTTTGGTAATTTACCTACTGCAAGGTAGTTGGCAACATCAGCACACCAGGGTGTTTGAACAGCAATAGCAAACAGGTGCTCATCCGGAAATTGATCTTCCACTGCTGCTGCATCGCTTGATTTTGGTATTCTTGAAAGAAAATCGGCTACAGGGTTTTCTTTGCCAGGGCGGTCCTTGATTGTGATGTTGAATTCCCGCAATAAGATTAACCATCGAGTTACTCTGGCATTTGTGACAGGCTTATTTGCTAAATATTTTATGGCAGAATGATCTGTATACAAGATAACAGGGTAGCCTGTGATATAATGTCTAAATTTATTGACAGCATGTATTACAGCTAGAAATTCTTTTTCAGTGACAGTGTAATTCAATTCAACAGGGGATAAATTTTTGCTGATGTAATATATAGCATATGGTTTTTTATCCTCTTCCCGCCCAAGGACTGCACCAATGGCTGTATCTGAGGCATCAGATGATATCTGGAATGGTAGGTCCCAGTTTGGTCCTCGAAGGACTGGGGCTGTGGATACAAGCTTCTTTAGATCCTCGAAAGCATGGTCACATTTGTCTGTCCAAAGAAAATCAATGTTACCAGTCAGTGCATATAAAGGAGCAGCAATGTGCGAATAATGCTTTATAAATCGTCTATAATAACCTGAAAATCCAAGAAAACTGCGTACCTCTGTTTGAGTAGTAGGAGTGGGAATAAGCAAAAGTATTTGGATTTTGGCCGGGTCTACCTGAATGCCGGCTGCTGAGACATAGTGTCCTAGGATAAGTCCTTCAGTCATCATCAAGAAACATTTCTCATTGCTTAAGCAAAGTCTAGTAACAATGCAGCGTTGTAGGACTTTCTCTAGGGTGTCTAGAGCTGGATCAAAGTCATCTCCGTATGGTGTAAAGTCATCCATGTAAACTTCAAGTCCATCATTGATTAAATCTGCAAAAATACTAAGGATAGCCCTCTGAAATGTGGCAGGAGCATTACATAAGCCAAAAGGTAAAACTCGATAGGCAAATATTCCCCAGGGGCAAGTAAAGGTAGTTTTATCCTGGTCTTCAGGGGCAATCTGAATCTGATTGTATCCACTGAAGCCATCCAGGAAAGAAAAGAACTTCTTCCCTGCTAAAGTGTCCAATACTTGATCTATGAAAGGAAGAGGAAAATGATCTTTTTGTGTTGCCTTGTTAAGTTCCCTATAATCCACACAAATTCTCCATTTCCCATTCTTTTTTGGTACCACCACAAGTGGAGAGACCCATTTACTATCGGAAATAGGGTAGATAAAATTCACATCTAAAAGCTTCTGAAGTTCAGTTTTTACGACATCTTTTAGATGGGGATTAAGTCTCCTTTGCGGCTGACGCACAGGTCTGGCATCCTTTTCTATGTAAATGTGGTGTGTACATAACTGGGGATCGATTCCTTTCATATCAGGGTAGTCCCATGCAAATGCTTCTTGATATTTTGTTAACAGATGGATGAGCTTTGTTTCTTGTTCCGATGTGAGATTAGCATTGATGTTTAAAGTTTTCCCCGGTGCAATTTCCACAGTTTTACTATTTGCAACAGAAGTGACAGGTATTATTTGATCATGAATATCTTTCAGGGGATCTTCTTCTAATTCATTATCAAATGCTGCTTTTATCATGTGACATTGTGTGCGAGGTTCATTTTGAGTAATGAAATTATTAATGGCATCGTCTTCTGTTTGATCTTTGAAATCGAGTGCCTCTTGTATAGTTAATGGAGATCTGATGTTATCAGTAAGATATGATACAGGGTGCTTATTCGTTTTAATCATTGTGACACTTGGCTGCGCTGGAGGATATAGAACTAAATTTTTGCTATTTGGTCCTCTGGTTATGGTCATATTTCCCTGCCGACAGCCAATGTAGGCATCGACAGTAGCGAGCCAAGGTCTACCTAAAATTAGCGGGTGTCCGTCAAGTCGGGTTTTTGGATTAATTATCAGGAAATCAGTTGGATACTCCCAGGATTCTACAGACACCATGACATCATGTAGAGTGCCCTCTGGTCTAACCACAGATCGGTCAGCCAATTCTAACAGAGTAGAGGTGGGTTCTACAGATGTAATGCCGAGCTTTTGGCAAGTTGTGGTCGTTAAAATATTAATTGCAGCCCCTAGATCAACTAAGGCATTAGACAGGGTCTGACCATAAATTTGAACAGTTATAATTGGGTTCCCGGGGTCTTCATATTTAAGGGGTGTTTCTCTTCCAGACAATAGGTCAGATAAGGTGCCGACTACTTGGACTCTTGGATTATTTGTTATATTCCTCCTTGGTTTCTTTATGCACAATTCTTTTATGGTTTTGGCGTATATGGGAATGTCTTGAATGGCTTGGAGGAATGGAATTTTTATGTACAAGTTTTGTAATTCTCCCAGAATGTCAAAGTCAGGATATTGTATGGGTCGAGGTATGGCTAATCGTTCTGGGAACGGAGGAGAGGATGTGGTTGCTTGGTTATGAGTTTGTTGCTTATTTACATCCTCTTGTTGTGACTGATGTTCTCTGGGTAACTGATCTTCAATATGAACTGTTTTATCTCCCTCAGTTTCAATTATACGCCCAGATCTTAACTGAAGGTCATTGCACTCCCTTAAGTCAGGTCCTGGTTCTGGTGATTCTATGATTTGAATAGATTGGACCCGCCTGTTGTTTGGATTGGGATCGGGTTGGGCTGGGAGTTGCGGCCTCAAGTTAGACTGGGGATTTTGTTGTAAAGCTGGCAAAGTAGGTTGAGGGAGCGGAATAGTTCCAGCTGGGTGGTACATCGGTCTTTGCCAGCTTGTCTGCGAGGGCGAACTTTGTGAAGTAGAGGGAGTCCATTGTGAAGGATACGGGCCATTTTGCCAATATGGTGGAGTGTAAGGGAAATTTGGCCAACCAGTTTGGCTTGTTTGATTCAGCCATGGATTTGAAGAAGGAAATGATTGTGGTGACCAGTTTGTAAATGGGGTTTGAGATTGATTTTGCCACATACCATATTTTTGAGCATTATACTGTGGGTTTTGAAAGAAAGAGGTTGGGTCCGGAAACATACCAGGTTGTTTTGGCTGCCATGGGCGGCGCTGGTTGATCGAATTCACTGATTCTGGTTCTTCTTCTGCTTCCTTATATACCACTTTCAATCCAAGAAGTGAGGGGCAGCTCTCCGTAAGGTGATCTTTCGTACAGATAGCGCATGTTTGGACTTTATCCAGAGGACACTCCTTGTGGCTGTGTTTTTTTCTGCATCGGGGGCAGAAGATTGCCATATTCTGTTCTGCCTCCAGCTGCTTCTGTTTAGCTTGCACAATATCAAGTTGTGTAGTTAGTGTCCCCATAATATCAGTTTTAAAATTTTCTAATAAATTTCCAATTTCTGCACGTGTTACTCCTTCTGCTGATACTTTGTTATCTCTCGCAAACCGATCATATTCTGTCGGTTTTATTCTTGTGCTGCCTCTCGAACTCCTGATACATAAGTCAAGGATGTCAGTAAAATTCTCTTGATAAATATCCCCTTTGCCCATAATGTTTAATGTTTCAATCCATTGTTCCTTCATGCCCCTCATTAATGCAGTTTTTAACACATTATCAGGTAAAGGTAGCGATGCATAAGGAGATCTTTGTAAATTATACTGAAAATGTTCCACATACTCCTCTAATGTTTCATTCGGTCTGGCTGTCATTTGAAATATTTCGTCTTTTAATTCTCTAGACCTACAATAATCCTGGTATTTCTTTAAGAAGGATTCTTTCATTTGATCCCAATTGTTGATAACCCCGCCACCTAGCCCCATAAACCATCTTAAAGCAGCTCCTTTCAATGTAGAGGGAAATAATTTCAATTTTTGGGGATCGGTGGTGTAATCATACCCCCGACATAACACATCAAATTCGAATAGGAATGCATCCGGATCTTCTGATGTGAGTTCGTGAAATGTGGGGATATGCTGAAGAGGGATAGCTTTCATGGGTGCATTTGCTGCAGAATCCACTATAGGATATTGTAATGTAGAGGTTTGAGTGTTTGGCTAGTTTTGAGCGTTTGGTTGGTTTTGAGCCATGGGATTGAATATATGCCAATAACCTTCTGGGATATCTAAGAGGGTATTCCTAGGTTGGGTGGGAACGGTTTTGACAGGGATCTTTTTAATAGCGCTTCCTTTATCTGGAATAATGGGAATACCAGGTGTTTGAGGAGATTGAATCTCTTCAACAATGACTTTCGCAGCACTTCCTTTATCTGGGCTATCTAATGGCCGATTTGTTTCAAGAGGAGATTTTGGTTCCTTGATTTCCCCTGTTTCTCCTTCTCCTTCACAAAAATTGCTAGAGTTCCCTTCCTGCAATAATTCTGGAGTGGAATTTTCAACTTCTTGAAAGTCCTGCTCCTCAGTTTGACTATGCACCTCAGCACAGGCTACAGATGGTGATCCTGTGGCCTGAAGGGAACTAGTAGGCGGTTTAGAAGTGTTTTTCTTGAAGCCTACTGATGGCTGAGACTCTGTTTTCTTATAGATTTCGTCTATGAAGGTCGTTCGGCCAAGGGTCACCGGCCCCTTAGCTTTTTCGGGTTTGGATGGAGGTTTGATATTCTTTTCCGGTCTTTTCTGCTTAGTCATGCACTCAAAAAAATAAACTACCAACTTCTATTCAAACAAGCAAAAACAAATCTGTTAAGAAAGCGGATAATGAGCAGGTCTTTTACATGCTCTGCACGTAGGTTCTTACCTTCCATTTTTAGGATCCAACTCCTCCCTAGCAGGCTTGTACACCACTCTGAAAAAGACAAATGGCTTCACTCTTTCCCCGGCAACGGCGCCAAAATGTAGAGCTATAAAAAGGGTCTCTTTCACCTCTAATTACCTCACATTAATATGTCAACCCGAGAGCGTTTTGTCATTACAAAGAGTGACTCAATCCGAGGCTCATTCGTCAGAGCAATGCTAGTAGTACAGTGCTTCAGAAATACAAGAGTAAACGGATGCTTAACTGAAATCAAATTACTTTAAAGAAATAAATCACACACTCAGAAAACTTAATAACTTATCAGTCAAGGGTTCGGTAATGATAAACCATCCCTTCAGAAACTGATGGAAAAGGAACTAAATCATCGATCACGAGCCTGGGAGCTAGAAAGTGACTGCTACTGCTCACTACAGCCTTAGATCATCTCTCACAACAAACCATCAAATGCAGATAAATAGAACAACAAAGGAAATAAAGGATTAAACCACAATTCTGAAATGGAACAGCAACTCTAAAATGGAACAGCAATAACGATTAATGAATTATGGAACAATACTGATTCATTAGAAACGCACACAACACAAACGTTAATATAACAGCTCTGTAACATAACAGTAAAGATATGCGATTAACCCTTGAAAGGATTAATAACGTAATGCGGAGTTAACACACAAGTCTGGCTATAGAAACTTCAATGATTCAAACTTGAACAGAGCATGTAATATGAACTTGTAAAGCATATCAAATAATCAAATGGAAATAATAAACAAACCACACAGAAACGAAGCTGTAATGGTACAGAAGCAAGTGTCCTTCGGGGCCGGGCCCTTAGCCTCCAAGGATACACCGCTTTAGGTTAACGCAAACGCGAAGATGGAATAATCACCAAGCTTTCATTAATGCATTGATCAAAAATACATCGAACCAGTTCTCAACAAAGCTTAATAACCAAATCTGATGTTTTACAGAAGATTACATAAAACGTATCTTATCTCGCCATTCCCCCTAAACTAACAATACTTGTCTCTTTTTATAAAAACGATGGCGGAGATGTCCAAGCAACTAGATAAGTAAAGCAGCGATCCCTCAGGATCTTCGATCCTGAGGGATTCGCCAAACTGTTAACTCTTCATCCTGTCTTTGCTATTGCGCTGAGCTGGTGTCCTCTCCTTCTTTCCCGAGCCGATTCACTTTGATCTGTTTCCCTATGTTTGCGTTCGGTTCTCGTCCAGAGAGACAGCAGCTATCTCCACTTTGTTCTTTCCTTTAGAGCGGCAACTCTTCGTTTTCTCCTTTTCCTGTATAGAAAATAACCATTATTAGTGGCTAAGTTATACACATCGATTCTCACATGTTTTGTTATAGTTCCTTATTACTTTCCAAATTCATGATACAAAAGGTTCACAAATTCTATTAAAAAGTCATTAAAGTAATCATCAAAATCATACCTTTTTAGTACTCCACAGCTGCATGACCAGGGCCTACCGATGCACTTGTGGGCGGAAGCATGCAACACTGCGGTTTATGTGAAAAATCGTTGTCCTCATAGAGTACTTGGCATGAGTAAACCTGAAGAAGCTTTTACTGGTAAGAAGCCTGGTATTTCTCATTTGAAAATTTTTGGCTTATCTGTTTACATTAATGTGACAAAGGACACCAGGAAGAATTTGGAGCTGACTGCAGAAGTTGGGATATTTTTGGGGTACACAGAAACACCCCATAATTATTGTGTGTATTTTCCAGACAGTCGGATGAATGTGGTGCGACGGGATATAAAGTTAAATGAGGTGAAAGCCATGAAGTTGTCGCTTGAGAGGGAGCTACACTTGCATGCAGAGGAGGAACTTCTTGTTCCCAAATATGAGCCTCTAGATGTGGATTAGCCACAGGAGGAGATTCATGGAGTGGAGGAGTCCACTCATGCAGAACCAAACATCAGACAAGGCAAAAATTGTACCACAGAAGCTGAGAGACTGAAGCTTGATGCGACACAAAATGTAGGAGTCCCTACATCAAAACGCAAACAGAGACAGTCACCTGATCGATTTACTGGATACATGGCACTTATGAGCAAGTGTGTCGTAACAGAGCCATATTATTTTGAAGAAGCAGTGCACGAGCCCACATGGGTAGATGCAATGGTGGAGGAGTATGACTCCATTTTCAGAAACAGTGTTTGGGAGATTGTTCCAAGGTCGATGGGAAATCAGTTGTAAGATCAAGATGGATCTACAAGGTAAAGCAAGCTGTTGATGTGAGCGTCGAGAAGTATAAGGCAATATTTTTTGCCTAGGGCTTCTCATAGATCGAGGGGATTGATTATGAAGAAACCTTTGCACCTGTCACCTGTTATTCTTCCATAAGGACCATCCTTGCTCTCTCAGCACAGATGTGTTGGCACATTCATCAGATGGATGTGAAGACTGCGTTCCTTAATGGGATCATTGAGGAAGAGGTGTACATTTAGCATCCTAAAGGATTTGAGATCTTCAGCAGCGAGTCGCATGTGTGAAGACTCAAAAGAGCATTGTATGGGTTGAAACAAGCACCTCGTTCTTGGTACACACGGATCGACAACTAGTTCACTGGAATTTGGCTTCACCAAGAGTGAGGTGGATGCAAACCTATACCAAATTGTGGTGGAGGGTAAGCTTTTAATCATTGTTCTTTATGTTGATGATTTAATACTAATGAGTGATGAGAAGTTGATACACTCATGCAAGGCAGATCTTGCAAAGGAGTTTGAGATGAAGGATTTGGGCATCCTTCATTATTTCCTTGGATTGGAAATATGGCAGTGGGAAGGTGAACTGTTTGTGTCTCAAGGAAAGTATGCTCAGGAGATACTGGAGAAGTTTCACATGCAAGGCTGCAAGCCTATCGACACTCCTCTTCCAGAAAATTGGAGGAAAGAGGATGCTACATCGACAGAGGTAGTGGATGCCACTGTTTATCGATAGTTGGTGGGTTGCTCTTGTATTTAGTTAATACAAGACCAGGCATATGCTATGCGGTGAACCTTCTTTCACATGCGATGGTTAAGCCTACCAAGCTCTTTTGGAAGGCAGGCAAGCATGTCCTAAGGTATCTCACCGGCAAATCTAAGAATGGCTTATGGTACAAACAAGCGGATGAGGTGAAGTTGCATGACTTCACATATGTAGATTGGGCAGGCAGCGCAACGGACAGAAAGTGCACATCAGGAGGGATTTTCAGTATCGGATCTACTACAGTTTCTTGGTACAGCAGGAAACAAAGATTTGTGGCACTCAGTTCAGCGGAAGCAGAACACATGGCAGCAAGTCAAGCTGCATGTGAGGCTATCTAGATGAAGAAGATCCTGGTTAGTTTGTTCAGTTCACATTTAGATCCTACAGTGATACATTGTAATAATCAGAGTTGCATTAAAATCTCTATTAATCCTGTGTTTCATGATAGATCTAAACATATTGATATCCGGTATCATCATATCAGAGATTGTGCGCAGCGGAAGATCATGTTGCTTCAGTACATTCCTACAGAAGATCAGGATGCAGATATCCTGACGAAGGCGCTCACCAGGAGAAATTTCAAATACCATAGAGGCAGGATCGAGGTGAAGGATAATCCCTATCTTGTTGAGAGGGAGTGTTTAGATTCAACAAGATGATGATATTAGTGAAAATCAGTCACCTTCACTAAGTGGGCCCATAGGCTAATTTTAGGTGTAAGTCTATTTTTAGACATGGTGATCATATTTCAAAAGTTGCAGGATGCTATTTGTGGATGGTTGGGAAAGTTGGAAAAATAGATGAAATTCTATTTTTAGAATATTGTGTGAAGTCTATTTATAGATCGTCGATCTAAAAATAGAAGTGTCGATTATTATTAGCTCTTAATAATAATCTGACAATAAGCATCAACTTATTCTCTTGGAGCACTTAATTTCCGTGTACAAATTTGGAAAATCAGTGGGCTGAAGGAATTACGCATGTCCTAGGGTTTACTAGTGGTTCATGCATGGAGGACTCAGTTAGAACTAAAGTGGAAAAGTTATGACAGAGTTGGAAGAGTACTTCAGGGAGTTGTTATTCAGTTTAACTCAGTTAATGGAGTTAAACTCAGTCGAGCTAGTTGTATCTAGTCTAACTGAATGATACACTAGTGATAGTGGAGTGAATTAATTAGTTAATTAATTCACAAATAATAACTCATTAATCAACTGAACAAATACAACAGTTAACTACAGTGCATGTCAGTTTCAGTGGAGACCCAGTGGAGAGATAGGTGAAAGGGCAAGATGGACTATCCGTTGTGACTATAGTGATGCATTGATTACGCCACACACAAATTGGAGTTTCCAATGAGGATTGCGAAGTGCAAGCAAGGTAGATTAAAATTCATTCAGGGGTCTTATTCAGTAGGGATTGTGTGGTGGAGGTAGGCTATCAGGTGGCAAGAAATCAGTGCATGGATTTGCAGATTTCTTCTGATTAGTGTGTGACGATTGATTGTGTTGAGAGCTTGATGTACTAAGCTTTGGATGAGATTGTTACATGATCTCCATGATACATAATATATGAAAGTTGGGGTTTTCAGCTTTAGGCTTTCCCGTTAAACAAATGTGTTATGTGCGATTGTTTTTATTGCTTCATGTGTTTGCATTTGAGTTTTTAAATTTCCGCAAGAGATTAACAGTGGAAGGATTATGTATTTAGCAAGAAGATAAAATATTGTTAGATCAGGAGAATCTGGATATATACATGCATTTTGTATATAATTTCCACACATTCAAGACCAACAAATGAAGATATTCTTTTGAAGACTCCATTTATTCGGCCACAAAATGTGTCAAATGAACAAGAGTAAACAAACATTCTTGAACAACAACAATCAAAAGGTATTATTAATTCTATACAAGTGGAGGAAAGAGAATTTTATATTGGTTCCAGAAGATCTCGTGCAAAACATGAAGCCATGGAAGAACTTTAAAGGGGTTTAGTACAAGATATTAAGGAGGTTGGCATGATTGTAGTCTTAGCACATGAAGATCCACATGGCTATCCATTCTAGGTTTCCAAGGTTATAAATGTGATTATCGAAATTGAAGATGTTACATGTGTTAAAGTACATTGGTATGCCACAAACACACGCCCATTCTTTGGTGTGTACAAGCTAGAGATGGTAGTTGATAAAACAATTGTTGGAAAGAGAAAAACAAAGGGTACAAATATAAATCGTTGTTGCACAAACCTCTTAAAATTGGAGGAAGTTGGCACACTTGTTTATGACTTCAATTTAACAAAGAGAGGAACTCATCACTCCAGGACGATAGATATTCTTAAGAGGTTTCCACCACAAGAAACAATGTTGAGATGTCAATCTATTGAACCTAGTCACTGAACTAGAAGACTTTTGAAACCTCAAGTGGTGGGCATGCATGTTGACTAATATGGGGCACTAGTTGATGAAAGAGAAGAATATGGAACATCTTCATCTGCATCCAGTCATTCATCTGAAGATGTGAATTTTGATGGTGTGTAAGAAAATATGAGTGATTTTGAATAATTGTGTAAGACAATATAAATGATGTTTGCATTGAGCAATGAAAATGATATTTTAACTTCCCTATGATCTTACATGAAGTTATGAGTCATTTTTATGTTTTTTGGATTATATGTTTTAATTATGATGAATTAATTTCTAAAATATTCACAATGCAACAATAAATTGTAGAAATAATTTATGTTTCATTGGGTTATTTTAGTCATATAATTTGTTCATAATATCATGGTTGAAATATGTTGAAAAGTTAATGTTTTTTAATTCTATGGGTGAAAAATTGTGAAATATATTTTATCTTTAACATTATGGTTGGAAATAATTATAATTTTAGGGATTTTTAGTGTCATGATATTATATGTTAAATGACATGTATACAAATTATTAGAATTTTAATGTGTTTAAAATCTCATTATTATATATTTAACGTCATTACTAAAAATATGTTGAAATTGTACTTGGAAAATAAAAATCGCATCCTAGTACCAACATTCATGTATTTTTTCCATTTATTTGGCACATTAAAATTGGTTCTACTACCATTTTTTTTTTTTTGGCAAATTAACCCTGAAAAAAAACCTCATTCCAGAATACACACTCTTCGTTTTTGGGTTGTTTTTCATGTTTTTTTGGTTTTATTTGGATAGAGTTCTGTTTTTTGTTTATAGTTCCCATTTCAAAGTTTACGTTGTTTTCCATCGAATGTAGAATGATTGGCCTTCTATAATCCAGAGAGGAGGAATGGCGTTTAAAAAGTAGAGCTATTTGGCTTAAGAGTGGGGATGAAAATACAAATTTTTTTTTTTTTCAAGAATTTGCAGAGGGCCAAAAATTTATGAATACCATATGGAGTTTAAAGGACGACCAAGATACTAATATATCTTATTTTTATGGGTTATAGTCAATCTGGGTAAACATTTTGTTGAGGACTAATTTAAAGCTCCCCGGGTTTCATCTATTGTAGATGTAATTCAAATAGCCCAGTTCTTTCCATGTATGATAGATGAAGATTAAAATAGTGCATTAATGGAGGGAGTATCTATGGATGAGCTTAAATAAATCCTTCACAACGTTAAAAGGGACAAAAGTCCTACTATAGATGGTTGGGGGCGATTTTTTTATTTTTAATTTTTTTATTTTTTTTATTTTTTATTTTTTCTGAATCTTATTGAATTTCTCGGTCAGGATTTGCTTGCGGTCATTGAGGAGTCGATAAAGGAGGGTTGCATATTCCGAACTTTGAAATCCACTTTAATAGTCCTCATTCCAAAAACCAATCATACTTTCTATTTTTTCTATTTTTTCCTATTTCTCTTTGTAATGCTATTTACAAAGTTATAGCCAAAATTATTTTTGTTAGAGTGAAGCCTATCCTTTCCAGATATGTTTCTCCTGAAAAATTCGCTTTCCTTCAAGGTTGTTAGATTCATGAGGCCATTGGTGTGGCCTAAGAAGGCTTGCATAACCTCAAGTCTCAAATCAAAAAGGGGTTGTTATCACTAAATTGATACTGATGGGTTTCTTCAACAGTCAACCTAGAGTAACTCTTTCAAACCTACTTTTCGCTAAAAATTTAGCCTTTCCAGCCTGAGAGGGTTCTCTCAAAGATAAAGATTATTTTATATAATTGAATTTCAAAATATGGCTAACTTTGAAATAGTGTTTTAAGTGTGTTTTTATGTAGGTGAAAGATGTGGAGAAATCACTACCATTGGGCATATGGAGTCGGTGTAAAGAACTCAATGAAATGTGAACTGCTCTTATGGAAGCTGAGGCATATAGATGTTCTAATGGAAAGATAAAATTCACAACATTATAATTGTTCGCAGGAAGTTAGAGCATGTAATACATGAATTCTAAGTAATCAAACATCAAAATACTAAAGATAAAATTGTAGAATACATAAGACAAACACTCATGAGAACATCAATGAATCTCTAGTGAAGAAAAGAAAGCTACCACTGTATATTGGTAATGAAAACGTTTTACAATAGTAGGTCTATAGTAAACATCATTCAACCCTCTCTCCTTCAATAATATGCCTATTAATAGGCTTAGGCATATTTACATTGGGTCTGCCAACAAGGCTAGACCTTCGAATCATTCTGTTGACACCTAATATAACTAAAAGCCTATTACAAGGAGATAAAACTGACAACATCTATTTTTAGGACTTAGAAACCAAATAGGACTCTACAACATCTTTATTACAACAAATGACTTTAAAACTGAATATTTAGATTGATAAAGTCATATGCCTAGGTGGCATTGACCATGAATAAAACATAATTTCTCCCATCAAGTCAGGATACCTGTATTCCTAAATTTTAGGAGGTGGTGTCATAATGGTTGATGAGTGCCTCCATGATGAGCTAGAAAAATGAAAGGCTTTGTAGATGACCATGACTCAATCAAAAAATTCACCTAATGACTCCTAACCTTTCCACGTGGTTGGCTTATCTCAAAAATACCATCAAAACTTGAAAATATGCAAAAACTTCTTCGCTACAGAAACATGGGACTTTAGGCAAGTCCGTTGCGAAAGTTCGTAGCACCTTTGACTTTGACCATTTCTGTAAACTATCTGCTCCCTTTGCTGATATGAGGTTGTTTAATAGGTTAAAATAGCCAAACACAAGCCTTTACGTGCCTCCTTCAAGCTAACACCTATGATATACATCCAAAAATAATCTACAACGAGTTCGTAGTGTTTTCTGGGCTTTAATCCTAAGACACGCTACGAACTTGCCTAATTGGTAGCAGAGTTGAAAATTCTGTTTTATTTCTTCAAAATTTTCCCATGGCTCTGCAAGTAATAATATGAAATGATTCAAAAAATATTAAAAAGGTATTTTATCCTTCTTTCAAACCTTAGAGGCTTCACCCTTGGCAGCAGAGGCTTCAGTTTCCACAGGTTCATCTATGACTGTTATTATTAAACCTTTTCTCTTGAGCTCTGATTGTATTATCTCCATCTTCTCTTCTAACTCTTTCACTTAAATTTTAAGTTTATTTCTCCATATTATGTTATTTTATTAATATATTTAAAATACCAAATGTCAAAATATAAACAAGGGATACATAGTTGCTATTTCCTGCCACTTAATTTAAATACAAAAATATTGCAACTTGATAAATAAATGATGGAATTTTGAATATATATATATATATATATATATATATATATATATAAGTTTTATAAAATATTGTGATTATAACAATAAAACATGACTAAAATGAGGCACTCAACATTATAAAAATGGTCTTCAATAACTAGAGAAATCATTCGAAGTATTATATTGTTTTGAAATATAGTTAGTAACATATAATCATTATTAGTTATTTCTTTTAATTTTATTATTTTAAATGATTCTTAAAAAGATAAAATTTCCATATTCTAAAATATTTCTTAAATTTAAATTATTAAGTTATTTCTAAATTATTAATTTATTTATGTTCATATTTTATTATCCAATTCCATTGTGAAATTTTGTTAAAGATGGAAATTGTATTAATAAGATTTTACATGGTTATTTTAATTTGATTTAAAAAATAAAGTTAGAATATTTTTTAAAGTAGAATAAAAAATAAATTATGGAAAGTTGGTAATTTTATTGAGTCAATTATAACATCTTTCAAGAAACTTGAACATGAAACAAATTGTTAGAACTAAAATTGTTCCATAAAATAAATTTTGAATATTAATAAATACAATTTGAATATTAATAAATACTATTTCATTTGATAAAAATGTTAAATTTTAATTATTAATAATATTTGATTTTATATATAATTTAAGTTAAATTTTAATTAACAATATTTGATTATATATATAAAATAAAATTTACATGGCATTAAAAAAATATAATGTTACTTAGCTATATTTATAAAGGATAGGTTTTGTTGTGAACATTATTTATGTTTAAAGTGTTTTTGGTATTGTAATAAAATTTAGAACAATTTATAATTAGCCAAGAGCTCATATAACTTAGATTAGAAAAAATAGGTTAACAACCCAAAACTAGAAACATATCATATGGAGAGAAGTTTACATCATCATAAAAGTAAAAATCTATAGTAGATTATCCCTGCAAGTTAGTAAATGATAGTGAAATTATAGGAACATTATGGATATATATATATTAAAATAATTATTTATTATGTTTTGTAAATGTACTTGTGAAACTGAATATCATAGAAGCAGAGGGATCTGCAAAAATTATTTAATACTAGTACATCAGAAAATTTCAATTTCTTGCTTATTTTGAAAGTAGATTTAATTAACTATGCATAAACTAGGGAATCCAAAACATGTCTGTGACATTAAAAAAATGTTATTAAGTTATATCCTTTAATGACTTAGAACCTTCATAGCTCATATTGTGTGTATTCTACGTTGACACAAGATCTATACTAAATATGAGAATTTCAATACAATATATATATATATATATATATATTTGTACATTTAAATCTAATTTTTCTATTTCACTTTAAATAGTCAAAAGAAGTAGTCTGCACCAACGGACAACTGGTTTATACCATCATAGGGTGATAATGATATACAATAAGCTTTAAAGTTATTCCTGAAGGAAGTCCCATACTAATAAAATGTTACAGTCCGTGTCGAGTCCCAACATGATACAATTCTATAAAATAGTACAAATCTGGGTGGAAGAGATTTAAGGAACTATATTTCTGACATATATAAAATTAATGACTCGCTACATTCCATCCCATATATACCAGAATGCCGAATAATCAAATACAGATGAGAACCAACTTGGTGCAAAAACCCCACAGTAGTCAAACAATTAGGAATTGATGCGTTCAAGGAGTATATGTAGATGTGCTCCATATATAAATCTAAAATGCCTTACCTGTAGACACCAACAAAAGAAATTTAAAAGTGAACTTCGCTTTTCTATGATTTAGAAATTACAGAGTTTGACATATCATGGTACTTTAAATCAATAAATCATGATGGGAAAAATTAAGGTCTGAAGCTAGCTAGAGCAGAGTAGCTAGAGCAGAGGAACTGGTAGCTATTACGAGGTAAAGACTAAAGAATATATTGCATTGCAATTATTACCTTTGTTTATATGTTATTCTTATGGAATAATTTGTTGAATCTTAAATTTTCTTAAGTTTCAATGTTTATATGAAATCACTCACATCGTTAGAAATGAGAGCCATATATGAAATTTCAATGGTTTTCAATATCGTTATCTGAAATTACATCTAAAATGAAACCCATATATGAAACTTCTAGTGCCAGCCATCAAATAGTTTACGGTGTCTATGGTTATTAAAAAGACACCACATGCCCTCACATATTTGTGAATGAAATAGTCATGATGCCCACTACAACATATCTTGTCACAATAGGTGAAATATAATGACATCAAAAGAAACACATTTTGATTCTCTGGCCATATTAACAATTGGAATGAAAGCAATGTTCTATTATTTTATGATGAAATTTCTGATATGTCATCAATCTATAAACTTACCTTCAAGGTAAGTTTATATTCCTAATTTTTGAGTTCCCTTGAGCAAGGAAATTTTTTTTGGCATAAATATAATTTAAAACATTTTAGGCTTTACTGGCCCCATAAGCACACAACACTCTGCAAACAAGGTGACTGAAGCAATGGCGAAACAATTCAATTATCAGTAACAAAAGTAAAACCAAGAAGCATTGATCACTTACATGTTTCACATTGCATGCAGCCGCAATAGCAGCAGCAGGCCCAAAAGGCAACAAGAAGTTAATCTTGTTGTGGAGTAAGACCGCAGCTATGCTCCTCCATACACTACTCTTAGCCCGCCAAAAATTGAGGAGTGGTGCACATCATCTAGTGATGCATCAACAATACTCTTTAATTTATGAGCTTTGTTAGCGACAATACGCACAAGTCTTTCAGCCTCACATTCATTTTCTACATAAGCCATATCAACCATCTGCAAAAACAACCAAGCAAAATGAATAATCCATAAAAGACCAAAACCAAGTTCACTAGATCAATGAAGCATGGTTTATGTCAACACAGTTTCTTCAGTCTCAAATCTTAAGTCGGAGAAGTTTAAAGGGAACTACTCTAGGCACCTAAAATGCATAATCTCTACTCCAAAATAGGGAAGAGAAATTAAATCCTACTCCAAACTAGGAAAGTGTAAAATTTGAATCAAATTGCACTTTTAATTTCTATGTTATTAAAAAGCTACTATGCATTATTTTTCATTTTGATTTTTGAATGCTAAGGGTTTAAACATAGAGTCATGTCTAAGTTTACTGGGCACTGATGTTATATACATGGCTTGGATCAAGGTATGTGTCAGTTGGTTACAATAAAACATGTAAATATAATAAATTGGAATAAACTATATTCTGGTGACGGTGTAAATGGAATGAAAGAGGGTTGTGATCGAGAAGCAACTTGAGCTGCTGACATTGCAATGGCCTAGCTTCAAATCCTAGTGGGCGTGTTCCATATGCGTGGGTGCTTGACATTCCAGTTTCAAATGTTGGCAGGCATGCTCCATATGCCTGGGTGTTTGGCATTTCCTCCATATTCATGTAATGGCCTTGACCTAGATGCATTTGTGATATAGCCTAACAAATAATTAATGGTTCAGGATCCTATTAATGATAATAGAGGAAAGTACTAACTTTTCCAATGGAAAAAAATTGTAATGGAGAAAAGGAAGAAATTTAATACTCTTTAGGTGCATAAATAACTAAAAGTGGTATTCTGCAAGCCTAACGCACAGAATATGGTAGTTCTAGCAAAACAACCGGTGTGTTAAAAATTGTCCATAGCTAAATTTCTCATCTTTCCACTCGAAGCACATGTATTGACACACATGTTAACAGTATATACAATAAGCAGTCTCTAAAGCATCTTCAATTTAGGTGGATAGTTGAAACATGTATGAACAATAAGCAAAATCTAATTCATGAATCCCACTGGTCCTAACCTAGAAACTTGGTAAGAATAAGACCAGAAACTCAAAAACTGAATTACCCAAATTTAGCACTCTAAGTCCTTGGCTTCCTGAAACAATTCAACATTTAAACAGAAAACTCTATCCTTCTCATTAAACTGGTTATAGAAAGGGGGAAAAAAAAAGAAGAGGCCCAAGATTATTTACTTCATATTGATTTCGATCTCCATTTGCATGTGTTGACTTTGGTACATCAGCCATTTGTATAATAATCTTCGCTGGAAACCCCTCCCAACTATCGATCATACCCTGCTAGAAAAGGCAAGAAAATTGTCAAGAATTGTACACATGTAAAAATACCAATATCATGAAGTCACTCGCTATCGAAAGAATCCATGCAGGTATTGGAGATGCCACTAGATCTATATAATCAAACACGAATGCTCTCTTTGGGCCGAACATCCAAAATGGGTTTCAGTTTCTCACACACAAAAATAGCAGAGAACGAAAATCCCAGAGAAGTCTACAATGAAGAATAAGATATATAGAAGAATGATCTCCACGGTATACACTGTCAAACTGTTGGTTGCATTCGAAGAGATACAGTCACATATCAAAACGTTGAGATGCATATAACCAGCAACCAAATATTCAAGGGAGTAATAACTGTGTCTACCTAACTTGCTCAAATTTATGGGTAAAATTATTGTTACCATTCTTGATTGAAAGGAAACCAAAAAATTGAGGATTCCCTATACTGGTGTGACTGTGAAATCACATACTCTAGAGTAGGATGCCTCCGAATTAGGTTGCCAGCAAGGAGCAGAATTATAATCCTAATAAATATTAGCAAATGAGTAACCAAAAACGTCATAAATATTTAGCTAACCAGAAGCTAATAACAAGAAGATATTAAGCCACAGGTTATCAGAACTCCACGACAATGAAGAGCTAATAGGTAGCAGTGACTCGGTTCACCTGAACTGCGAGTTCTGTTCCCAACCAAAATAAAAAAGAGCAAGATTTGGGTCTCAGCAGAAACCCAAGGAGAAATGAGCACTTTATATTGAACTTCTTAAACCGCAAAATGCTTTAAACCCTAAGCGATCATCACCATACAAGTGTCACTAGATCGAGAACTTCACTCGGATCACGACCTTGGAATTGGAAACAAGAAATATCACATGAAGGAGCACTAGAGGAATTAATACTACCTCGAATTCATGACAAAGTTAATAAGGTAGGTCTCCAGCGCGTCTGGAGGAATTAACGCTGGCTTGAAACTAGACTTCATACAAGGTTTACAAGGCTGGATGAAGTTGTACTCATTAAAGTTTGAGCTGCCTTGTACAACCGTCACTGGAAGATCTTACAACTTTTTCGTACACCATTTGCAATAAAAAGTGAAAACTTGCGACCAATAGAATGTAAGAAAAATAAATTTAAATAATTTAAATAAATAAGCAATAAAAAATATTAATGTTTAAGTATTGAAAAAAAAAATAAAAAATCTGCTCATAAACAAATTAATGTCTAGTCACAGGAAAACTTGATGCATAATACCTGCTGGAGGCAGGTATAATACCATTTGTTCTTGTATTCTCATATAAACCTTGTGACTGAATAAATAAAGTAAACAATGTTAATATAGCTGTGATGTGTATAACAAATACTACCAACAATAATATATTATATTTAACAAAAAATAATAATCCAGAAATAAGTAAAAATAACAAACTTACTTTAGAAATTCCTCAGACATTTCCTCCATTGATAATTCTCCTGACTTTACACGAGATAGTATTGTTTTGACAAGTTTTTCATCCTTCACTCCTTGCATTGATCTTCAAGGTGTGATAGTCATATCTTCTAGAAGGAGCTTCATTTCAGGACCTAATTTACTCACTACTACATTTGGCGGAAATTCTGACACTTGGTTCCGACGCTTTTGACCAAATGTCGAAATTTCCCCAAATTTTTTCCATCCCGCCCGAAACCGTCGCTATACCGACGTTTATAGAAAAGTGTCACAATACTGACACTTAGAAAAGTGTCGCAATTGCGACGTTTGGAGGAAGACGTCGCAATTGCGACACTATGGCCCAACGCGTCGCTATTGCGACGACTGCCTCTAAACGTCGCAAGTGCGACAAAATGTCTAAGTGTTGTAATTGCGACGTTTGGAGGCCTTCATCGCAATAGCGACGCCTTTTTCGCCATCGGTATAACGACACTTATATGTGCGCTAAATACAAATACAGAACTTATATGCGCGCTACATAAAAATGATTTTATTGTTTCGTATCCGTCGCAATAGCTACATTAACGTCTGATATCATGCGCACATTCGTGCTCTGATCTTGCAGAACAACATTCGCCCTCAGCTCTTGCAGAACAACATTTGCCCTCAGCATTCGCCCTCAGCTCTTGCAGAACAATATTCGCCCTCAGCTCTTGCAAAATGGTAAGTTCTTACTGTAGGCCCTTCCTCCTATAGTAGGGTTGACACTATTTGGGTTTTCTTGGTCAATTCCATTGGATTGTGTTAGGCTGTAGGGTTCTCTCTAGATGTCAAGAATCAAGATTCAATACCCTCTATTATCTTCATCACCCAATACAAGATTTGAATTTTTCCCAAAGAAACACTTATTAATTTGGCAGCCATTATTTCTCCCTGCTTTAAAAACCCTACATTTAAATGAAAACAAGCATTGCATTTCAACTAAAAAAATCTATTAGTGTCTGGGAAACGTACATGTTCAAGGGCTAACGCTGATATCACGTAGCATTCGCTCCGTTTCTTGGCAGAATAACATTCACCTCAGCTCTTTAAAAACATTCGCTCTCAAGATTCGCCTCAGTTTGCATCGTGATTCGCCCGAGCTCTCGTGTAACAAACATTCACCCTACATTCGGCCTCGCCTGCTAGAACAACATCGCCGCATTCGCCCTCGCCTTCATTAATAACATTCGCCCCTCGCCTGCATCAACTTTAGCTGATCGCCTCTTGTGTAACAACAATCGCCCTCAAATTTCTGCAAAATGGTGTCTTTGTATCGTGTGCCCTTCCTCCCATAGAGAGAGTCGATCATTTGGTTTCTTTTTTTGGTCAATTCCATTAGATTGTGTTAGGCTGTAGGGTTCTCTCTAGATGTCAAGAATCAAGATTCAATACCCTCTATTATCTTCATCACCCAATACAAAATTTAAAATTTTCCCAAAGAAACAATTATTAATTTGGCAGCCATTATTTCTCCCTGCTTAAAAATCCTACATTTAAATGAAAACAAGCATTGCATTTCAACTACAAAAATATATTAGTGTTCAAATGTACATGTGTGCATCACTTGTGTAGGGTATTCCTTTTCCACTTTCACATTATCCAAGAATGTGTGCAGTATAATTCATATTTTTTGTGATTTAGATTATCTTGAAAAAGGAAAGGTAAATTATTTCCCATGGAAAAATAAGGTTTTCCCTTTTTACTACTAGAAATGGTACAACAAAGTTCCATTTCTACCCGAAACTCCTATGAAACAGGAACCAAATAAAGGCCATGTCCTCAATGGACATCATTTGGCTTTGAAAATGGCCATTGCATCGTGTTGTTTCTTATATTACATCACGATAGTTTCTTAGCTCATTTATTGTTTCTTGAGATGAAAAACAACCAAAGAAATTGTGAAGATCCTTTCAAGAAATAAATGACCATTTCTCAATCATATCTCAACTATTTTTTATTTTATTCAGTGGTTTCTTAATTTGAGAGAAATTTGACACTTTTATAAGGAATATAACATAAAAACACAAAATGGGAAGGAATTGATGAGGTAGATGACCTTTAGCTGTTGTCAATTAAGAATTGATAATTACATTTACGTATGTTCGTACTACAAACCAGATTCCTTCCGGAGTTAGGACACAATATATTGAATCAATGTTGAAGCTTCTAACTTCTTATTGGTTTATCAATCTTGAAATTCACACATTGCATGTCTTCATTGCTTCATGTTTGAATAATTTGCAATTACATCTATACAATAGGAAATTAGGAATTATGATTATTATTACTTTATGGATCCGTTAAGTTACTTAAGTTTGGTACAGTTTAGTGGGAATTATTCTGAACCCTAAACACATATAATCAAGGAATTGTAATGACGAAACATTAAATATCAACAAAATCGTTTAAAGGATATTGAAAGGAAAGGTGATGGAAGATAGAAAGTGCCTTACTTAAATTCTTCCAAGGATTTTCATGAAGTTGTCTACAAAGCTCTACTCAAGGCCCTTCAAGATCGTCTCCAACAATGCTATACCACATCAAATTTCAACAATGTTGCTCCAAAATGTCCTCAAGGTCTTCACAACAAGTTTACTAGAAGTTGCTCTGCAATAACATATTCAACAATATTTCATTGTCAAATTGTCTCTTGTTTGGGTGCCTTAATGTGCAATGGGACATGTTTTGCAGACCTAATTCAGTGGCAAGGCATATTTGAAACCTAACCTTCATTGTCCTGTCTTATTAGAAATTATTTCCCTCAGTTTTCATTTTGTATTTTTTGCTAGATATTGTTTTCAAGTTTTTACATTTATAATTTTATTGCAATGTATGTATCGATGAGAAAGTAAAGCAGCAGAACAAACCCAGAGACGCGGATGATCGCTAAAAGAGTGCTTACCAAGAACACAAAGTGCCGCATTGCTCTATCTTTCGTGTATTTTAGTTATTTACATAATTGAAATAATATTAATTTTGTTCAAATATGCGTAGGCACCTAGTCATGGTACGCTCTCGATGATTCTTTGAGGAAGAGCTTTCATCCCTATCTCCGGCGTTGTTCTCATATAAAAAGGCACGAGATGCAAGGTCGTAATTTAATACTTTGATAGACACGCCTCAAACACACCAAACAAGAGAAGATAAACAACTTATGAGCCACCTAGAAAGATACTGCATAGCTGAAAGTCAAAAGGATATTTTTTTTGTTCTCGTACGAGATGAATTGTGATAGTTTGATTTTTAATTTTTATACTAATTAACTCAATAAAAATTTTTGTATGGCATTTTCCGGCACTTGTCAATCCGGTGTTATGGTAGTGGGACACAAGGGAAAGAGATTGCCCAACAACCCTTCTGTACACCCCTACTCCCTTAGGTGCTGCAGAAGAACACACCGCCCACAGCACACCCACCAACCGCCGAACGTGTTGGGTACAAATGATGTGAGGGCCCATATGGCGTCAACTACATTATTGCGTTTCCTAGAGGCCACACGTGTCACCTATTGTGACTATTAATGGCACGTTGTTGGTGAACGATGAAGGTGTCCATAAAGCATGTACAACCTGCAGTAAATTTTAATATTTTAACTATTTCATGCGACTTTTATCTAAACATATTTATCACGATTTTTATTTTTAAACTAATGATAACATATATATATATTTTTTTTTTTTTTGGTAGAGGCACGTAGCTCCACAGTATCCTGGAGAGACATGCTGGTAATTTTTGGCTCAACCACACGCATGGTGGTAATCGTAGTTCCAAACCTCTAAAAAGAACTTGCATTATTCAGAACCCTTTTTGGGTTTTGCAGGCTCGATGTACGTCATGGTTTTAGCGGCAAATATTTGAAATATACCAGGACACTTGTTGTGATTTAATTGCACTTAACCCAGATAAGTACATCCCTTCACAATTCCGTAGAGTGAGTGAGAGCACTCATTTATGATGGAAAAGAGAAAAGGGAAAAGAAAGAAGGAAAAACGCCAATTCAGACCCGCAAGGTAAATTACAATCTCTTAATTCAATAGATTTAATTTCTTTCTAAGTGGTTCAAAATAAAGTGCTGAAGGCCATATCCGACTTAATCTTTTTTTGACGTTAGGTTGCCCGACACCTCAAAGGCAACCAAAGCAGATTGAAAAAAGGGGCCATCACAATAGCTGGGGAAGTGCTACTTGAAATTGGCCGCAAGAATTGTAATTGTTCTACAGCTAAACATCTTATAATTAATTGTAGTATCGCTCTTCCAACGTTTTTGTAATCCTAATAAATATGATTATGCACAAGCATGGACATATGTAACTAGGGTGATGACTTCCGGAACAAACAACAGTGGAAGACAAAAACACGTTTCCATTTCGGCTACTGGCCGAGTTGAACGTCGCACGTTCGGGGGAGTGGGGTCCCAAGATTCAGTATCGTTCGATAAGGTAAAACAACTCTTTCAATATGTTTGTTTTCATCCGCAAATTTAATGTCTAACAACTTTGTTTAAACTGTGAGCAAATACTACCCCCATTTACCAGCAGTAACAACCTCCAGCTTTTAGAGCTACGGTAGATGATCCTTGCCGTGCAACTCGATCATTGTAGGGACCAAAGCGACAATGTTACCATCAAATATGAGGGTCGTGATGGTAATTAATTTCTACTTCTATAATTTTTTCAATTATACCTTGATGGTTGTCCTTATAAAGTTTTTTATGAAATTAATATAGAACACAGCCTTTATGATCTCACTTCTACCGTAGAGGAAGACAGGCAATAAGCCCCACCCAAGCAGTAAACTGCAATTGCAATAATCTCATTGCACTTTTTTTATTATTAATTAACTAGTTCAATGATATTTAAAAACTAACAATTAAAATTAATATTATTTGTTTTTGTAGGTTATGCCTCGTCACCTGATGAGAGTAGACATCGCATTATGCAACTAGGTCAGCGTTTTATAACTGCACCAGGTAACAACTTACTAAATTTTTTATTAATATTACCTAACTAGTTCAATGATATTTAAACCCGACAATTAAAATTTAATATTATCTCTATGGTAGGTATGGCGCCTCGCTGCAACGATGAGACCAGGACATCGCGGGATTAATGCGAATTGAAGCCGGGGCCACACAACCCGTGCAATTAGGTAAATAATTCCTATTGCAATTTTTTTTATTAATATTACCGAACTAGCTCAATGGATATTTAAAACCCGACAATTAAAATTTAATATTGTTTTTGCAGGCTATGCCCCCATCAATAGATGAGACCGTACATCGTGACTACGTGAATTAGGCTAAAATAGCTACGGTCGTAGTAAAGGCACTTAAATAGAGCAAGAAAAGGGGATGATATTACGATGTAATTAGGGAGTTTTAAAAGAGAACAAAAGAAAATCACAACGTAAAATATTGCATTATTATAACATGCAAACGTTACCAATGACCATACTTAAACGCTGCTATACAAAAAACTCATTTACTGTACTATTTTTATGTCGTGGTTAACAATTGCAATGTTTCTACAAATACTTTTTGTTGAAATGTTTTTTTTATTAGTTATTGAATATTTTTTATGCTCATGAAAGTAAAAAATGAAACATAGATTGGGTATTGGGGAATTGAGAGTGATGAGGGGGGGGGAGGGGCTACAAGAGCTTCCACCTTCACGTGGCTGGCCCCGTTTAGTAGAGAATAATTTATTGGAGCGATTAATCTTGGAGCAAACTTCCTCGATTCAAAGTAGCAACAAAAGTCACCTAAGTGACTTAGTTGCTACCTTTATCGGTGGGAGGCTTCAATTTCAAGTTCATGGACTCTGGGTTAAATTGTTCGAAACAAAGAGGAGCTTATTCAGTAATGACATTTTTCAACATATTAAACATTATCACAAGAATGCATCTTAGAGTAAAAACACTACATCAATTACTTGTATTTATTGTATAGACAATGATGATTTTGGGATTGACTGGGCAAAGTTGGGCAGTACAAATCCTCCCCATCATGAGCAATACAACTTGTCAAATTGCATGTCCAAGATATTTTTTCTTGTGCGCTGACCAAAGTTCGTAATGTCACATTTTTGGGCAAGTTCTTTGCTACTCATAATTCAATATTAAGCTTTGTTCATGATTATTATGTAGGTTTTTTGCATGTGTTTTTTCATCTATTTTATCAGGCAATTTCCAAGATACTGTTGTTTACCATGATTTCTCCCATTACCACCCTGGTAGATGAACCAAATTTATTGTTACATTGGTTACTTTATTGTTATGATTTCTCCATTTACGCATTTCCATAGGTTACATCATGTTGTCAATCTCAAAGTTGGTGATGAGCTTTAGTTTCGTATTTGGGGCTTTTCTATTTTCTCCCCATGTCATTCCCGCATCAATTGTTTGAGTGCATGCTAATTTTTCACTACTTGTACCAATTAAGAAGCATGTCAACCTTCTAGTGGTGCCACATTTCACCTATTTTCAAAGGAGAGTTTAGGTTTTCTAACATAGCTCTTTAAATCCGATTCAACACTGCTGAATATTGTCACATAATACTCATGGTTTGGATTGATGAGCATGTTCCCAATGGTTGGTTGATTCATAAGAACTACCCATAGTCATCTTGAGATATTTCGTGTTTTCTTAAGCCTTTTTCACCGTTTTCTAGTGGGTGGGATGGTGTGGGGTGATCCATCAATACTAGTGCCTCGTAGTAGGGAATTGTTTTCGGGGGTATAAAAGGAGCATTTGATGTAGACATCCTATTGGATGCATTCACAGATGGGCACGAGAGGTCAAGAATTTAAATTAAAAATATGTAAACTCTAGCATGGGCAATCAAGGTCACGAGATAATAATTTGTTAAAGATTTGTTTTGTGGCAGCTCTAATATAGTCGTGATTTTCTATTATCTTAATGCAAATATATAGTCCCCGTCCCTCATTAAAATGAGGATTGTGGTTGTATTTATCTTTGGTTACTTTCCTTAATGCTCCGTAAGTTGCCAAAAGTTGCGATAGTTGTTTAGTTTGCCCGTTACAAATTAAAAGTGGTTTTTAGCAATGGGAGTCATGTTTTTTAAGGTTCATATTAACATGAAGATCTTGTAATTCTATATTCGCACAAGAGAAGATGCCCTTCTTTGGGCAAGATGAGCAACAATTGCTACATCTACTCCTTCATTGGGTAACAATGAAAGGGGAAGGTTACAATGTTGATAATTAAAAGGTATACCTGCCTTCTTCAGCTTTTTCTGACCATTTCCTAATCGCTCAAGCGTAAGAGGGACTTCGAGATTATGATGGTGAGGAGAAGGTAGTTAATACAAGAGCTATGTGAAAGGGAGTTGTACTCTTTCCAACAAGGATGGCTCAAAGGACAAAAAAATTGCAGCCAGAGAAAATTATGTTTAAAGGAAGGTCACCTCCACGTGAGAAACTCACCTAAAGGATCTTTCTTCGTCCATCTATATTCGATTTTACATGTGTTATTTTAATTTTTCATGGAGGGTTGTTTTGGCATATGGTCCTGTGCATTCAATTGCACAATTTCATCGAAAGCATTGTCACCCTGTCTTATGGTGTGGTGTGAACTTAAACTTGTTAATCTTGTTGGAGTCACCTCGGGGCGCAAGGGAAAATGTTGTCTCTTTGGAGAGCAAGCATGGTTCTCCAAAATAGTTAATGATGGTGTGACAATAGCTAAGGAGGTATCTACAGATGTGTGCCCAAGCTTTCTTTTTTTAACGTTGTATTAGTTCTCTCTTAAATGTCTTAGATTTGGTAGGCATAATTTGAAAACTCTGAAAGAAAGGAAACATATTTGTCACTCAAAGGGTTCAGAAGGAAAGGGTTATGCACGAGTCAAATTTTATTTTTGCATTTATTAAAATAATGAAATGTATCTCAATGCTATATTTATTTTTTATTGGTTGAATTATGACCCAATTGAAAAGGCTATTGGGCCAAGTAGGTCAAGCCTTTTCCTTTTTGTTGATGTGTTTGGTGTATCTAATCAATTAGCTGCCTTTAAGGTATTTTTATTGTAAACTCCTTTTCATTTTTCATACAAGATTAAATTTTGTGGAATACATTTGATTTCCATGGTCTTGTTAGATCTACAAATATTTGTAGTTGTTTAGTCTTATGGCCGAGGTACTCTTTTACCAGGAAATAGTTGATGCAATATTGTCATTTTAATCTCACTTCAGGTGTTGAGAAGTTTTTGTAAACATTCGTATTCAAAAATTAACACTTGATCCTATAAAGCATCACATGCACTTGAATTCAAAATTCATATTCAAAGTGTGCCGTACAATTCTGCAAAATTTCAAATATTTATGTTGTTTTCAGCCATTATCTTTTTCATGTATTGGATGTCGAAATGTGAAAGATTGCAGGAAACCAACTGGTGAATAATTTCAAGAAACAACCACTTCCAAGACACATTTAGAAGAACAGGCTTATGACAGAAAGATATCCTGATGCGCTGTCAATGTTTACTAGGTTATTTTTGGAGAAAATAACTCCTTATTCCCAGAATAGTGATCTTCAACACAAGTAAATGCCGCAGAAGAGACTGTGACTAACAAACTAAATTGGACCCCAAGGAGAACAGTGTTCACAATCGCTTCCGCATTTTCCCCCAAGCCACTTCCCCGTTCTTTCCTTCCGACCGGGTCTTCATTGACTTCTTTTCGAATATTTATCAAATTCGTAGTATTTGATAAATAAATACTATCCACAATGGTTGACCTCAATTTATATTCCCGACTTTATAACATTCCAAAGCCTTATAACCAATGTTTAACTTTTCAACACTTTTATTTATACCTACGTTTCTTGTTAAATAAATAACTTGCAATGAACTGGCTCTATATTTCACCACCTGTACCACAACAATCACGCTCCGTACTTATGCTAATTATCTCACTAATCGGGTTAATTAAAACAATTTCTATTATACTCCGACCCCACCTATATATATCATTGCCACCCGTATCGTGACTGTTATCCTCCACACTATTAACTCCAAGTTTCAATGCACCACCGATCATGGCCTTTCTCCAAATCAACGATCCCAGCAATTTCGCTTTCGCTTTCTTCCAACGTCGGCTTCTAACGTGCGATGGCACTACAAAACGGTGGTTTTTCCGGGTCACTACCACGTGTTGAATTTCTATGGAATCATTGCTATTAGGAAATACCGCCTACTCCGGCAAAAGTTGTTGGCGATATGGCAACCCGCTTTACCTCCGGTCAGGCTTACATGGTGGTCACCGCCCGGTGCAAGTCCTGTCTCCGCTATCCTTTTTGTTTATTAACCCATGTCCAATCCCTTTGTTAGTTCCGAAAGCACAAACAATCTTGTCTTTTATTAAGCGATTTTTATATTTAAACGTTGTTCACGACCCCCGGTTTCGTTACGTACCTCGCTCGTGGGTGAGTTCGTTGGTGGTTATCCAAAAACTTACGGGAATTGTGCGCACAGAAGAATGGGAATTACCGGTGACCAATCGCCCAAGGCTAAACAATTCTTCACACCAGTAAATGAGATAATTCAATGGCAACTAAAGCAAGTTGTAAAACTGTCAGAATCAAATAATTGACCACAAGACAAGAGGTTTGTCATGGGTAAACTTTCTACTTCCTCTCTCTTCCTCTACTATTCATCCGGCAGGGAATTACACTTATATACACAACATATGGCCTTCGCTTCCCTCCGAGAGGACCGTTCTAGAAAATCAAAAAGGTCTAATTATAATAATTCAACTAACCAACCTGCTCGATTCTCACAACCTAATTAGTTCAATAACACAACACCGAGGTATTGACACTCAGTTGTTAATAACCTACAAATGTTTTCGAACCCTAGCCAACATGTGGACAAAACTCTCATAATGCCAGTGCCCAATGCCCCCGCATCATCGTAGCATAAACCTATTAATGCGTTTTTTTTAAACATAGGAACATTAATAATTACAGCATAATAAGTTGTCAAAGTGATTTGATTATTTGTTCTTAACATGTAAAAATGTTAAATTCCCAAACTTACATCATCATGGCAATTAGTAGATGTGTTATAGGTAGTATGAGAAATGTTACCATTATTCCTTAAGGAAACCCACTTCATCCATTACATTTGCTTTTCTGTGTATAAATATTGCAGACAACTAAAAACATTTGTTAACTATTTTGCCGTACCATTTGATTGTGTTTTGATAAATAGAATTAAAAGGTTTGGTATTTTCTCTCCACTCATATTAAATAATTATTTCCCAAAGTTTCTTGTTACTATTATTTAGAAAACCACAGAAGACGATGAATTTCTTTCATGGACACTTCCGCCACTTTGCTTGTTGTTTGTGCTCAGAGCCTTCCATAAAAAAAAAATTCACATAAAATTTGTCTATATAAATGACCACAAAAATGTAATACTTACCTTTATATTTCAAAGAACTATGTAATAAAGTTCATTGACATATCTTCTAGTCTTTAATACCATGTATATGGAATGGCTACGAATTCAGATATTTTACTATCTCTTTATTTATTATGCAAACTCCACCTTCTTACAAAATTTTAACATTTTCTTCATTCTTCCAAAACATATTTTTTGATCCTCTTTTGAGATAAGCCAAGGAACCCCCGCTCCCACTATCAAGAGACATGGATCCCTTTAATATTTTTTTTATTCTAAATATTCGCGTGCATAAAAATATTCTACATTTGCACCAAAGTATATCTCTTTCACCCCCAATGCTCCATACAGAGTTCATCCCATCCCGAAATTTCAGTTTTTAATAACAATATTTATTATTTTTCCATTATGGCAACCTTCTTCAGCCACTCTAGGAACAGAAATGTAATTGGATATAAATTTGAGCCCTCTATTTTAACATATCATGCACTAAATTCTCTTACCTTTTGGCAACATTATCTCAAAAATTAAAACTTTTCATTTTTTCTCCCATTTTTGTTAATCTTTCAATGAACCATAGCTTCAAAAAATACTTTATGTTATCGTTACATATCTTGACTTTGCTAATTTCCCGTTGATATACTATCCCCATTTTTTATTGCATGTAATATTTCTTCCATTTATTTTTCACGTACTTTCACTCAAATATTTTCTTTGAATTCCTTGCTTTTAAAAGCCAATGATATCCCTTTATTGTGTTAATGTTACGTAAATTTTCATGTCCTAGTGCCTCACACTCTACTATGAATGTTTGACCAAAAGTAGGTGCGTTCCATGTTAGAGAAGACATGGCATCCAATAAAGAAAGAATGCCAAAGTAGCCTCATCATTCCATATAAACATATTTTCTTCAAGAGATTGTGAGTGGACTTGAAATACATGCATAATTCTTAACAAATGATCAATAATATCATGTAAGTTCAAAAATCTTCTAAGAACCTTGATTTTTTCTTAGGAATAGGTCATTTTTGTAATAGCTTGCATCTTTTGAGGCCTCCAAGTTCACTCTTCCTTTAAAACAATATGAACCAAAAGGATTAATTTATTTCAAGCACATTTGGATATTTTCACATAAAAATGATCGTTTTCAACAATTTATATAACTTTTCCACATGTTTACTAGTGTAGACCAAGCGATTTATTATAAATATGTATTATCAAAGAAAATCCAACACACCATAAGATGGGATCAAACAAAATTGTTCTTAAGTTTGTTTCGTTACTTTACTTCAATGCGTATAAACCATAATTAAACCAAATTGTTGCTTCAAAATAGCTTTCCATCGACGTCATTAATTTTGTGGACGCTAAACCAAAATGAATTTCACTAATCTTTTTGGGTCTGAGCGATTAAGACGAGGGAGTTGTGACGTTAATTTCTTATCAAATTCGCTTAATATTTTTTCGTGTCCTGATCATGACCAAGGTTAGCCACCCAAAAATATACGCTTTCTCCTATCCTCTCCGTGACTAAACCATCGTGACATGCTTTGCCGCCATCAATCAAAATCATTAATTCTTTAATTTAGAAATAAAACAAATTGCGCGTCATTAACATTGTTCCACGCGCTAGCTTTAGCTTTCCATGCAAAAATTCAAACCAATTTTTAACGCTATTGACTGCTACTTCCGTCAAGAATTGGTTTAACATATTTCAGTATATCATTATAACCAAAGGTTTCAAGTTAAAACACGTTTTCATTTCCTCGTAAATAGGTATTTATCCCACCGCTAAACTCGAAAAATCGCCTTTAGTTTTAATTTCGATCAAGGTCCGAAAATAAGTTTGTTTTTGGGTTCCTTTTCGTTCCTGCATCCACTATATTCTTAAAACTGTAATTGTGCCTTTTTCCACAAAAACCTCAAATTTATCGTAATCCACAAGAACTAGAACAAGTTCGTATTCTAATGTCGTGCCCATCAATGCCCTCACAAGGACTTGGATTATTTGCCTTTAGCCGATATGGATTTTCAAACACAAGGACTGAAGGCTTCCTTGGAGAATCCTCTTCGAATATTTTTCTCTCACCAGGCAGGAGACAAATTATTTAATGTCTTTAACATTTTTGGACCCTAAATCAAATCTTCCCATGTACCTTTCCCCACCATACTTTTCCCAGTTAATCCAATATTGCTACTAAAACATGATCCCGAACCAACTAGCAGCTTTATCCCCAAGTCAAAATGTCCTTTTTCCCCCAACAACGTTAGTCCATAAATGAAATGCTACAATCGTGTTCCAACAAGCTCTCACCCCTATCCATGGTTGCTCCTGAGAAATCTACTGGTTATCCCATGGAAGAGCAACCGCCCTATGCCAAACCCTTCATAGTTACCGTAGCACCTAAAAACCTCCCTTATGGTTACTTTACCGATGAGGGTAGAACTGTCTTTAACATGATATCTCCATGGGTCGGGCTTCAATACTAGTGAGTATGATGACTGGGCTAACTAGTATTGTTATCCATTTTTATCCTTGGACAACCCCTCTCATTTTCAAGTGATTACTTTGCATCTTATATTGTTTGACAAAATCCATGATTAGTTCATGAGATTTGAGAATGAGAGAGTATTTAAGTATTCTTCGTCATATATCATCTCATGACGATTTTCTGTACTTCGCAAAATTTTTATGTTAAGAAACTTGATGTAAAGGGAATCCCAAGTCACTATCTTTTGTCGCTATTGGCTCACAATTCGATTCTTATTCCCATAATGAGTTTTTCGACTTTTTTGTTCATCCCTGCAACTACCTTGTTGACAGGAGTCTCTCCTCTAAATTAACAATGAAAATCAAGAAAACTCTTCAAAATTTTCCAAAGCATTACAAGATAGGTGACCTGTACCTATATCAAAACCACACAGATATCGTGACATATGGATGTGAATTATGCTCATTCAAACCGCTCAAGTTTATCCGCAATGATACTCTTTGCATTAGAATATATTTGCATATGAATAATTAAGACATAATTCATTTTTTGGTAAATGCAAAGAAAAAGGCTCAACTCTGCAGATCAAGAGCCAATTAGTCCTCATTTCAAATTTTGTGAAGCTGAAAGGAAGCGCTAAAAGACTTTAGAAGACTATCTCTTATCACAAAAAGAGTTTTCATCACAGTTTTATGATTCAAATGGGAACTTTGTCCATGATAGAAGAATGAAAATAAATAGTCACCATACACCCATCAAAGAATCCCAAAAGAGACAACAATATGCTAATATGGGATGAATGGACAGAAGGGACATTGGTTGAAAATGATAGTGAGTAAAGCGAACAATGGAAATGTAATGAAAGATCTGAAAAGACATTGACCTAGAATTGGACAGCATGGACTTTCTTAGCCACAAGACTATACAACAAAATTTGCAGACAGAAGGATAAAGAGAATCTAAAGGAAAATAAAATATTCTCGATATACAAATAATTAAAAATTCATAATGACAGCCGCAACCAAGACTTCTCAAACAAGGTCAAGACAAATTTCCTCCTACTTAGGATCAAGGAGCCGAAATTTCTATTTACAAACCCTCCGAATACAGAAAAGGAAAAAGAGAGAGGTCAAACAACTACTCCTATTGGTATTTCTTCTCGAACAATAAGATGTTAAAAGGTAACTAATTTCTCTAGAAGATGAATTAATGAAGAAATCAGACAATTGTGGAAGAGAAGACAACAAGAAACAGACAAGGGTAGTGGGACATCCACTAATTTTCAAAAACAGAACACAGAGGCAACAAAGTGCATAAATATCTTCTTTTCAAACCTCTATAAAAACCCACTGGGACATCAAAAGAACATTCATCAATATAAAGGTCAGAACGCATCCAGCTTAGACTTCAAGTGTACAACCAATTTAACATACCCAAAACTGAAGAAAGATTATTGATGTTTTCATTTTATGAGCATCTCAATACAGTAAGATGTTAATGAGCTATTTGAAGCTCAAGAAAATAAAATTTCACAAATGACACAGACACGTTAGGGACTAATTTTAGTTCAACAAAGGATATCCATCCTTTAGATTAAATTGAGCTACACAAAGAAACATGTGAGATGATCATTTCTACTCGACGGATAAATCAATGATGACCTACAAGTCATATGGATTTTTGATAATACTAATACACAACAGAAATTTTGAAAAAGTTTCTCCTCCTGTGCCAAGGATAATAGAATCAAAACCTCGGGAGGAAATAATCATTGTTTTGGGTCATAATCCTAAAGATGTGAAAGGTATTGAATAAGAGAAAATATGATGATATTGCAGTTTCTGAGAAACAATTAAAGTTACCTACTTCAAGACATCCAAGTTGCATCACAGAAATCATCAAACAAAATTTCGAGGAAGAACTAATGGATTTGCTCTAAAATTTAATAGAGCAACTTACCTAAATCGAAAAAGAGCTTGAGAATGCATTAAAAGATACAGCAAATATTATATCTACAAATGGTGATAGTGACAGTACAACAACAACAAAGCCACCAAACAGAATTGAATGCTAAGATGAAATAATCAAGTAAATTTGAACACCGATGAATTAACAAAGTCAATGGAAGATACAATATCTTTAAAAGCAATAGAGCCACAAAAAAAGGAACAATTGGCCACTCTAGAACATAAATATGATCTTTCAAAAATGAGTGTTGGTCATAAAACAAGAGAAGTGAACAAATTAGAAAAAAATAGTCAAAGCATTGGAAAAGGATCTCACATTGAGAAAATCTCAAAAGAAATAAATGAAATTTTGGGATAATATCATTCAATCAATAAAGGATGTTTGGTCCTCAATTCGTATAATGGATGAACAAGTATTAACTTAGTTAAAATTGGCTCGGGATGAGATTGAGACGACAAGAGTCGGGAAATATGCCGTAAGAGGCCAATAGACTGGTACATTTTTTGAATACTCGTACTAAGAAACAACTTTCATGTAAATTGGTATTCAAAAGATGTGATCGGAAAATTTTGAAATAAAGAGTTTTTACTAAAAGAACTCTCCGTGCTTAATTTAGAACGATAAAGCCTACATATGCAAGAAGAAATCATTGCCTTCAAGAGAAAGATTGAATATTTTTGTTAAACAGAGTGATCACCCATCCATAGCTTCAAGGATGTTTAATGGACCTTGATAGTTATGTTAAAATTGGACAAATATGCCGATAATAAAGCTAGTTCTTCAACCGCCCATCAAAGAAAGATTGCTTTCATAGTGGAAAACCTTTATTTATTGGAGAATTTATTTTATCTTTATATGAAGTAAATCATTTATTCCTAAATCCCACCCTAATTTTCCAGACATACCGTAGGTCAAGAAACACTAAGAAAGTTAAAAGGACCGCAGTGCTGTTCAATGGGAAGAAATGATGGAACTTTTGTAAAAAATTATCCTCACATAAATTTTTGTTTATTTAACACAAAAGATAACGTATAAAAAGGATACAAAAGGATGAACAAAGGTCGTATACCTAGTAGTGGCGCAAAATATACCGCCAGTAGTGTCAAAATATAGCAAAATAAAGAGTATCGTATTGTTTATAATCTCCATGTGGACCATTACCGGGTTTTATATCAAGTCCCCCGATGTGACATGGGCATTTTTCTATCAACGTTCTGGGTGGACTTCATACTGACGGATATTTGGGTTCCAATTTTTTTACGTGAAAATGTAATGACTTCATGGACTATTTTACTTCATATAATATATTCAAAACATCGTTTTTTCTCTTGTGAAAAAAAATGATTAATGTTTATCACTCTGCCTTCAAAACTAGAGATGTCAAGTTCATGTTGTTGGTTTATTGATATGGTCTCAAGGTCTTTTTATATTTGGGACACATCGTACCTCACATGATTAATGCTTCTGCTTCCAAGGATTTTGGGTACTTTTAATTTGTATTTGGAACAATGGACGCTGTGACTTATCCTGGTTGTTTTACTATTCTACATAATCGCTATTTCCAGCTTTTATAGATGCCTTGGGTATATTTGGATGCTTTTTTATTTGTCGGTAATTCTATGTGGACCGCGATCGATTTTATATCAAGTCCCCTGTGATGACATGGGGTATTTTCTATCAACGTCTGGGGTGGGACTTGCCTTTTCTCGATGGATATTTGGGTTCCAATCTTCATGAAAATGTAATGATTTACGGGATCTGCTTTACTTCAATATATTCGCAACAACGTTTCTCTTGGTGAAAAAAATGATTAATGTTTATCACTCTACCTTCAAAACTAGCTATGCCGAACTATGTTGTCGGTTTATTGATATGGTTCCATGGTCTTTTTATATTTTGGACATATCACACCTCGTTAATGTCATGCTTTTCCTGTTTTGCTGGATTTTGGTACTTTAATTTGTATTTGGAACAATGGACGCTAAGATTTATCCGTTACTTTACTATCTAAGTATATTGCTATTTCACTTTCTTATGATGCCCTTTTATGCTTTGGATGCTTTTCCTTTACTGTCGTATAATTCCATGTGATTCCACATTTGTTTTATATCATGTCCCGATGTGACATGTATTTTTCTATCATTGTCCTGGGTGGGACTTCCACTTTTCAGATGTGGATATTTGGGTTCAAATCTTCGATGTGAAAATGGTAATGATTTCCATGGATCGTTTTACTTCATATAATATATTCAAAACAATGTTTTTCTCTTTTAAAGTTCCATAAATTTTTTTTTTAAATTGGAATTTAGTCATTGCAATTCCGACGTCTTGGTAAGCGTTTTAAATTGCGAAGCATATTAGAAACGTCGAAGAGCGATGTTCAAAACGTCAAGCATCACATTTTTCGTCGTAATTGGTGATAGTTTTTTACGCACGGCCGGAAGAGCGACGTGCCTGGAAACGCTTCGACCGCGATTTCTCACGTGTTGTAATTGTGTGACACAGTTTACGCATCGTCGAAGAGCGACGTTTCAAACATCATACCACATTTCGTCGGGAAGTGCGAAGGGGCCGAGGCAAGGCTCAAGTGCGTTTATCAAACGTTTGAAGAGTGACGCTTGTTTGGCTTGCTTGTGCAAGACTGCTATGCGACACTTTAGTTGCGTCGAATCGCGACGGTATGGTAAACCACGTTTTTGCTCCGCCCTCGAACTCCGCGTTTCTCTTGTGACGACTATGTGTTTGAATATGCGGACATTTGGCCGTCGGAATTTCCTACCAAACGTAGTGTTCAAGTTTTTTTTTGTAAACTAGATTTCAGTTATTTGGAAACCATAGCCCTATTCTATTCTCTTATAGAAACCATATATTTTGGTCTCTAGGGTTTCTAGGGAGTCTAGGGTAAAATGACAAACCCTAGTGAGGGTAGAATTGGTTTTGAGATTCAAACTGTAAGGTTGATGTTTCTAAAATTAATATCAAAATGCTTAGGGTTTGGATTTGAAATCTTTAGGAATTATCCCTCCCTAAAGTATCCCTAGATTTTCAAAATCATGATCATGCTCTTGTATTTGTATGTTTTTCTTGGTGGTACTTGTTAGTAAATGTTATAGGTACATAATGAAGGAAGAAAAATGAGAAAAGATATATTGATTTTATGCCATGAAGATCATGATGAATAGAAATAATGTGTTGGATCCTTGAGAACTTTGACAAAAGTAGACTCATGTGATGTTGGACCATAAGAATGTTAATGCTTTGTTAAAGATTATCATGGTAAGAGGGAGCCCTTCAAGAGGGATCTCCTGAAGGTTTGTATAAGAAGCAATTCAAGGTATGTTTTCAGATTCGTAGCAAGTCTCCATCATATAAAAAAGTATGATTATTTTTCCTTTAAATTGATTTCTCATCTCTAGGGTTTTGCTATATAATCATGAAGATTTGTATATTTTAAATCGACCCTTCTGTATTCTCTTTTTCTATTTATTCACTTTGGTAAAACCTTAGCTTTTTAGGGTTTGTTTGTAATATCTAGGGTTTATGACAAAACCCTAGTAGAGGTTAATATAATATCGTAGGGCATGAAAGTGAAAACCTAGGTGTAAATGCTTACGTATGATTCAAACCCTAACAAGGTCTAGATGTTTAATATCTAAGGTTTAATTTTGAAGTATTGATAACCCTAGATTGATAAATTTATATTCATGCTCTTGTACATATGTATTTGTGTTTGGTTGTACTTGTTGATGAGATTTGTAGGTGCATAGTTTTGAAAAGGTTGTAAAGGTGTACGTCTGCCTCATATTTGATGATGAAATTATGATTATGTTGGGCATGATGGAAATAGGGAACTGTAAGAAACATGATGACATTGACGTTTACATTGTTGATTAAAATATTACATTGTTGACATTTAAAAATAAAGAATTATGCTCTTGAAGGTCGAAGTTATTTGATGATATGATGATGCAAAAATAAAAGAGCATGTTTAGCTAGAAGAATAAAGTTGTTGATGACAGACGTATCCACCTAGTTGAGAAGGAGCTTGGATAAAGGAAAGTATATCCTCCATAGTTGAGAGGAAGGGCATGATGTAAAGTAAAGAGCATGAAGAAAGGATGAGACCGAAGAATAGATAAAGCAACAATGATGGTTATTTTTTTTTTATGAATGGTGAACAAAGACTTTATTGTTTTGAGAAGTGTTGAGGCTGAGTTTGGTGCTACTTGAGAAGTGGGAAAAAGGAAGCTTCCGACAAGCTCTGTTTAGAAATTATGATGACCTAAGCAACATCATAATGGTTGACGACCCCGAATTTTATGCTAGCATATTGGAAGTTTGATACTGGTTGGGGTCATGGAGCTAGAATATGATCTAATGGATGAACATGTAGCTGATGTGTTGATCTCTCCCTGAGAAGTTTGAATATTTGGTAAGCATTCTTGTATTAGTGGATATCTCTAATTTGGTTGAGAGGGAGAGATGAGTACGTTAGGTTACATGCCCGTATGATGGCACTTGGGAGGATATCTTGTCCTGGTTGGTATTAAGATCTTAGTTATAGTTTGTCCTTGATGATGTCTAGATCCCTCTGTGGGAGGGTATCTTGGTATTGATGATATGGAGATCCGTTTTAGTGTTGATATCTTGACCTTGATGATACCTAGTGTTGGGGCCTTTGTTTGGATAGAGCGAAGAAACAGAAAAGACAAAGTCAGCCTCTGAAGTCGACAGACCAATGGAAGCCACAACAACGGGAAAAGATTGACTCGAGACGAGTCAATAGCGTGTGGTCGAGGCCTGTTTGGGCCTTTGTTTTGAAAAAGAAACAATTTTAAGTTGCGGAAGGTTCGAGGATAGGTGGTGAACATAATCAATGTAGACAGGGAGTTTTCACGGTTGTGGAAAGCTGAAAGATAGGTGGCGCAGCAGTTGTAGAGAACAGTGCAGATGGAAGATATGGGAGACAAGAATAATCAGTAGAACTCCCAGTAATCAAGAAGAAGTGGAAAGCAGCGGAGCAGGAAAAGAGGAAGGATTGACAGTTAGACTGGCGGAGGAAAAAATATGCAGTTAGCCAACAGAGGAGAGTTAGTTAGTCAATGCGGCAGAAGGCCGATGGAGAGAGCAGAGCCTTAGGAGAGATCTGTGGGAACTCTGTTGTACTGAGTCACACTGTAATACACTCTACGGAGTAGATGTATGATGTTCTGTTACTGATAATGAAATCTAGTTGTTGCTGTGTGTAATGTTATGAGTTGATTGTTAGTCATTTTATTATTATGAATGTATGCCCAGTTTAAATTTTAATTCAACATTCTGAACATGCTTTGATGAGTGATAGTTTATACAGAGAGGCGAGATATGTTTGTTGCTTCCAAGTTTCCTTAGTTTTTCTTCATAGTTGTATTTGTCTTCTACATGATCTGTCTTCTAATCTTACTAAGGTCACGACACACCTCAGGTGAGATGCTCTGCTCTCTGGAGTAGGGTGAAAATTTCGGCATTGTGCTAGACTACTGTGGAAACCTTGTTGGCCTCTACCCTGAACCTAGGTCTTTCCCAGAGACCTTCTTTTTAGCTAACAAATGGTTCCGTTGTCGAGACTTGAAAATTCATTTAGGAGTGAGATCATGGTATCATGGATCTCCGAGAGGGAACTACGAAGCTGGTAGTATAATCATTTATACCAGTTCATATCACAACAAGCGGAGCTTCAACAACAGAGGAAAAATATTGTCAAATATCGGGTCCTATTTTCTGAATTTGTAAGTGACTTGTACAAAAAAATTTGGGGAAAGTTTCCTGAAGAGCTTTATAATTGTTTCGGAGACTGAAAATCAAGTCACTCCCAGGGGGATCGCGTAGAGTATGTCGCAATTGGACGCACATGGATCTAGTAGCACTCCATCGATTAGATACCAATTTGACCCGAGCAGTAGATTTCTGGGTACAATCTACCTTGGAAGGATACATTGTGGAATTCGTAGCTGAGTGTTACCAATCCTTTACAAAAGACGAATATATATTTAGATCTGGATTGTGGGGAGAACTGTTGAAGAAAATCCCATTGTGGATCAAAGATTTAATGGTGGACGATGGTTTGATGGCATTTCAAAGTTTTGAGATGGAGACTTAAACCTCCAATACTAGGGGAAGGAGCTGAGGGAAATATGCTACAAGTATGTAAGAAGGGGAAATAGGGATATGGATGCCGGAACCTCCAATAGATTGAGAGAGAAACGAGCACATCGGAGGGTGAAAATTGTTGAGAAGTGGCGATTAAGGGTTATGAAAGAGTTTGAGAAGTAGGAGAGTAATCAACAGGACAAGGAAAAGGCGCCACAGATGACAAAGGAAAGGGAAGGTCAGATAGGATCCAAAGGAATAGGAGGGACCATTAAGGAAGTTAGGCAAGTGTATAGGAGCCCAGCCCAAAGAGAAAAGGGAGAAAAGTCCAATGTGGAGGACGCATGCCCTGAGGAGACATCTGATGTGGAGCTGCATGTTGTGATGGAGAAACTATTCTGAGAGAGGCCTACACCCATAATGCAAGGTAATCCTATTCCCAAAAGTTCAAGTAGTTCTATTCCTAACCTTCCCCTGGTACTCTATCATCCACCTGATAAAATTTTTGTCAAGTTACGATAATTTAGCAAGTTGAATAGTGTTAAGTCTATAGTAAAAATATCTACTAGCTATAGTGCTGGTAGTACAAGCTCTCAACCAGGAAGTAGAGGTTTTATTTTAGTACCACCCATACAAGGAAATATGGCGGGATCATTCACTCGATACCTAGAATTCTCCGGGAGGGGTAACGATGATGTGGAGCAACTATGGTATCTCTGCGAAGCAATATGGAGGGCTCGACAGACACTAGAGGCAGTTAAGTTGATTGAGTTCCAGACTACTCTAAGAGAGAGAGCTCTTCGCTGGTTCATTAAATGGTTAGAAGCTCATCCAAACCCAGCAATAGATGACGTGAAGAAAGAATTTGTCAAAGAATTTAAATTGTCTCATATAGATCAGCAAGGATTGTTTGAGTTATGGGAAATCAAACAACGAGAAGGAGAAATGGCTTGGGACCAGATGAGAAGGCTCAAGGATGCAATTGGGAAGCTAAGTTACCTAATCAATCCAAATCACCAACGATATTTGTTTATTAAAGCACTCCTCCCGTTGACAAGAACTCCACTGACACAACAGAAGATTGATACCCTACAAGATTCCCTTGAGCAAGCCATGAAAATAAAAGCGATGGCGGGGTATTCGCAAGAGTTTAGAGGAGGAGTAGCAGTAGAAGACCCTTCCATATTAGGGCTACAACATCAGATAGCCAGTTTAACGGAGAAGCTGAAATACCTTCAACCGATACAACTTGCAAGGCCCAATGTGTGGTGTACCCATTTCCTGATGGAAGGACATGTGGCCACATAATGTCTGAGGTTGTGAGGGAAAAATGTAGGAACTTCAGCAATAGGGACACAAGGGGATCCACCAGTTGGGGTAGTTGCACATATAAATACTCAAGGATTATACCAACCCCAACCCCACTTTCCAGGGTTCCCCACTCAACAAAACCAGACCGCAACCGACTACTGTGAAATATGCAAAGGTATTGGTCATCCTCCACGACTATCTGCAATTTTGAAAAAATATTCCAATGTTCCAAAAAATATATACTGTGAATTTTTCGATTCCACAACGCATAATGCAGAGCAATGTAGAGCCCTCGATGCACTGGAAGAACGACTAAATAGACCATCTTATAGAGTGAATGAAACTCCAAGGGACCGAGGAGGAGGAATGAGAGGTGGTAGAACCGGAGGAAGAGGACCAGTAAGGTGCTAAAATTTTGATCAAGAAGGACACATAACAAGGGAATGTACGCTACCCAGAAGACCATGGTTCTCTCAGTGTAAAGTTAATACACACGCAATTGAAGACTGTCCAAAATTGATTAAGAGATGGGAGGAAAGAGCTAGACAAAGAAGAGCTAATCTGATAAATGCAGAACCGAGAATAGTAGAAGCTCAACCCATGCAAATCATAGCCATAATGACCCAGGGAGGGAAGAAAACAGGGGAGGATACACAAAGTATAGACTCGGTAAAGCTGATCAAGTCCGCATCTCCAAAGAATGCTTTCAGATCGAATAGATAGAAGCAATATTCTAAGGAGGCAGTGGAAAAATTTTCCCAGATAGGGGGGAGTAGAGGTATTGAGCTTCCACAACCGAACTTCGAAAAAGAGAAGGAGACTCATACAAGTACATTGATTGAGGAATGGTTCCGACTGTTCCTAAAAATTGTAACCAATGCACCATTGTTGGAACAACTAAAGAAAAATTGCATGAAAATGCAGAACCGGGAGAGTCAAGAAATTCAACAGAGAAATACATAAGAAGGATAAAAAGGAACAAGAGAAGAACAGGAAAGGAATTCCATGTGAATACTCAAGTCGCGGGATTTCAAATCAAATATACAATGCTCGATCTAGGATCAAATGTCAACATTCTACCTAGAAAGACACGAGAAGAACTGGGGAGGCCAAAGTTGACATACTCACGAATACAGCTCCGAATGGAAAATCAGTATTGTATTGTACCCATAGGAAGGCTAGAAGAAGTTAAATTTGATGTCGTGGGAGTGAAAACATATATAGAATTTGAGGTGATAGACATCATAGGGGATAAGGATCCCTATCCTGCTTTACTGGGGATAGATTGGGCCTTCGAGAATTATGCAGTGATTTATTTGAAAAAGGAATTGATGATATTTGAAGACAGGGAAGTCAGGGTAATTCATACACTTGAACCATATCAAGGACCCCGATATACAGAGACTATTGACAATAGAGACGATGCTCAACTTCTCGATCAACTTTACTAGATGACGGTAGGGAAGAGAGAAGATTATATCAATCCAACATCGGGAGGGATTGTAAGTTGGATAAGTGTTCAGAGTTTAGATTTGGACTCATAAATAGCTTGGGATGATTGGAAATAGGGAGGACATGAAACCAACACTAGAATATGTGCTAACATTCAGGGAGTCAACTGGATTGGAACCGAGGTAAGAAGATATCCGCATCTATCAAATATGCATGCTGTAAATACATTTATTGAAAAAGTAGAAGAAAAGGTACCAATAGAACATAGAGTCCCTCTTATGGATGTAGCACTACAATCCAAATCAACAAGATGGTGGGTCAACCATCACAACTCACTTCTGCAATGGGAAGATGTTCCAATAGAATTAAGAGCTAGATTCCAAGAAGCTTCAGGACCACAATTCATCGAAAAGTACCAAGGGGATTCTGACCCCACAAAACATTTAAGGAATTGTGAATATAACTGGAAGAAATTAGGGTATCCAGAATCTTTGTGGATAAACAATTTCGTACATTCACTGGACACAATTCCACGGGCCTGGTATTTGATGGAGGAAAAGAAGAGAGGAAATGGCACCTGGTGAGTAGTTGCGGAAAGGTTTGCGTAATTTTTTTCTTTCAAGGGAGAAACAAAACCAGTGACAGATGCACTCCAAGCCATCAGAACAGAAAATCAAAGAATCAGTAGCCTATAAATGGATAGATCGTGAGATGGATGATGACGACTTAGAGGATCTCTGGCACTTATACTTTGAAGAGAAAGAGGGGGAGTGAGATATACAGGAGAAACCAACCACAGAAGGAATACACTTTTTACCCTTGAAGACTAAGAAGCTGAACATTGGAAGCACAAAGAAACCCAAAATTGTTTCTATCAAATATTACTGGGATACAGAAACAACCAAGGAAATCGTTGACCTATTACAGGAATACGAATATTTACTCTCATCTTCAGTAACAAAGCTCAAGGGGATTAAAGGATACATGGGGGAAATGTACATAGTCTTAAAACCAGACGTAAGACTAGTAAAAAATAGGCCTTACCACCTAAATCCAAGAGTAAAGGAAAAAGTTAAAGCATAGATAGATAAAATTCTAAAAGTAGGCCTGATTTTTCTAGTTGAGGAAGCAGAGTGGGTCAGTCCCGTCGGAATACAAAGAAAAAAGGAGAAATCAGAGATTAGAGTATGTGTGGATTACAAAAGTCTCAAAAATGCATGCATTCATGATCCATTTCCTACTCCGTTAGGCAATGAGGTTCTCGACAATGTGGCAGGAAATGAAGCCTATTCATTCATAGATGGATTCTCAGGATATCATCAAGTGAGAATAGCAGAAGAAGACAAAAGAAATACCACTTTCACAACCGAATGGGTATCGTTTGCATACCCTGTCATGCCCTTTGGACTAAATAATGCACCAAATTTATTTTCACGAATAGTGATAGCAGCGTTTAGGGACTATATCCATAAGCTCCTAGAGATATACATGGATGATTGGAAAGTTTACAACTTACTGAAGAACCATCCATCTTTACTCAGAATAATGTTTGACAGATGCAGACAACTCCAAATCTCCCCCAACCTTAAGAAATGCATCTTTGCAGTACCTTTTAGGACACTTCTGGGACATGTTGTTTGTAAGCAGGGTGTTTTTGTAGATCCGGCAAAAGTAGCGGTCATTGTTAATATAGAAGCACCAGAAACTGTAAAATAGTTGAGATCACTACTCAGACATACAGGGTACTATATAATATTCATCCGCAACTATGCAATGATTACAACACCATTAGAAAAATTGTTGAGGAAGTCAGAGCAATTTATGTGGAGTGACGAATGCACTAATGCCCTCAACACATTGAAAGAAAAGCTAGCAAGTGCACCCATCTTGGTTCATCCTAACTGGGACAAACAGTTCCATGTCCATATTGATGCCTCTAGTATTGCATTAGGAGTAGTGTTAGCTCAGCCAAGAGAGACTTATGTTGATCATCCAGTATACTTTGCAAGCAAGAAGTTGTCTACAGCTGAAAGGAATTACACAACAAAAGAATGAGAAACTCTTGCGATGGTGTACTCTCTTCAGAATTTTCATCATTACCTAGGGAGGTACGTTCAAGTTCTTCATAGATCACTCAGCATTGAAATACCTGGTAAAAAAACATGTGCTTGAAGGAATAATTTGTATATGGCTCATACTATTCCAGGAGTTCACCTTTGAAGTGATAGTAAAACCAGGAAGGTTAAACGTGGGTCCTGACCATTTATCAAGGTTCGAGAATGGGGAGAATGGGGGATCCATTAATGATCAGTTTTCAGATGCTGATCTCTTCAGAGTAGAAGCCATCCCAGATTATCTAGAGTAGATAGTAGTGTATATGGCCATAGGTAAATTCCCAACAGAATACATGGAAAATCAAAGAAGAAATTTGGTGGTGAAAGCAACTGAATATAAACTGATAGCAGGACAATTATATAAAATGGGATTGGATCATGTCTTGCGGAGATGTGTCATTGACCATGAAAGAGAGGATATCTTGTGGGAATTTCATAGCAGAGTTGCGGGAGGCCATGTCGGCGCAAAACCCACCGCAAGAAAAATACTACAAGCAAGGTTATGGTGGCCCACAGTTCATAAATATAGTAAAGCATATGTAGAAAAATGTGATTTCTGTCAAAGAACAAGACATCCATCACACCGGGATGAGTTACCACTGCAACCTGTAAGAGCACTGCAGCCATTTGAAAAATGGGTTGCTGACTTTGTAGTGCCAATTGCACCAATGGCACGACATTCACAGACAAAATATATAATAACCACAATGGATTATCTCACAAGATGGGCTGAGGTAGCACCAGTAAGAGACTGCACAACAGACACAACAACCAAGTTTATTTTCAAGAATATCATTAGCAGATTTAGCTACCCCAGAAGCCTAACAAGTGATCAAGGTACACACTTCATTAATACAACAATCAAATCTCTGTTAGATAATTTTATGGTACAACATCAAAAAAGAAGCCCGTACCACCCTCAAGCGAATGGAACCATTGAAGCATTCAACAAGATCTTAGAAAAAGGACTAACCAGGATATGCAATGCTAACCGGGATGACCGGGATGAAAGGATACCATCGACATTATGGGCATACAAGAAAATCGTAAAAAGGTTACAAAATCAAACTCCATTCCAGCTGGTGTATGGGAGAGAGGAAGTGGTACCTGCTGAATTTATCATACCAAGCCTCTTAATCGCTTCAACAGTACATACGACAGACGAAGACTCAATCACTGAATGCCTCCATGAGCTACATGAGTTTGAAGAAGAGAGATTCCTGGTGGATTTCCATCAGACAGTGCAAAATGAAAGACAGAAGGCTTGGCATGACCGTCACATCAAGCACAAAATGTTCACTATCGGAGGGAAAGTCTTGTTGTTCGACAAAAAATTTCAAAAGTTTTGGGGAAAACTCAGAATGCACTGGATGGGACCATACCATGTCATAGAAATTAAAGATTCAGGCACGGTTCGACTGGCACAACTAGATGGCCAAATACTGCAAGGATGGGTGAATAGCGCACCCCTGAAGCCCTATCACGAGTAAGTTCCACTATTTATTTATTTTTCAAATAACTCTCACAGCCGAGAGCAGTCAGTAGGGTAGAATATAAATAGATAGAGTCAATAACTCTCTCGCACCCGAGATGAGACATAGAATAGGAATCCAAATAAAAAGACATCACAATAACACAGAAAGCAATTGCACCTGTTGTGATGCGGAGACCACAACGCAACCAATTGTGGTCGGAGGGAGGGGGGGTAGATTCTAACATGTCATCCATGTCAGAAAGCCAATAGTGTCAAATATAAATTCCGTCATAATAACCCATCATACCGTTGTGAGTCTGTAGCATCACCCGAAATTGAAAATTAACTGCCGTAATTATTAACACCCATACCGTAATAAAATTTCCATATTAAGCCATAATTATTACCCATCACGCCTACCCAAATCTCGAATCCACAGTCAGCAATGTCAAAATACACCTCATTGCCGTAACTAATCGCACGATTATAACCGCGGGAGAGACAGAAAAAAATTAATTAGTTATGGGGTCGTATCAACCTCACTCATGTCGGTAGCATTACTTAACCCGCATGAAAGAAGAAAAGCACTAGAATGCCAAAAAATTCTGAGTTAGAACAAATAGAAATAGCTACAACAACAAGCAAAATTTCATCACAGGAATTTTAAAGAAACAAACCAGCAGCAGGAATTCACAACAATATATCAGAAACAACACTTCAGGTATACAACAGAAGAACGAAGATGAGGAAGATATAAATAGTAGTCGTCGAGCCCAATATCGACGAAATAATTTAGAGGATATAATCATTGGTTGACAAGTATGAAAATGCTTCGTTAATTGATATATATTTCATGGACTGCTATCAATTCCCAGCTATGAAGCGACAAGTATATAAAGAAAATTATGCCACATATGGAGGAGGTGAAGCAGTAAGGATGAATCCGAAATTCAGAGGTATTCAAAGATCGAATATACTAAACCTCAGGAACCTCCTAGTGTTTGGAACAACGGGAGCGACAATGCAGTGTACAAAATTCCTGAAGAATAGTGTCCAGAACAGATCATTATGGCTGGGGAGAGAAATACCTATCCATGCAGAGGACATCAGTAGACTTACCGGATTATCAACAAAAGGGAATGATGTCTCAATTACATTCCAGAATGTATCCAAGGGAGCCAAGAAGTCAGGGGACTGTGATTATTACAAGAAGTATGAGACTAGAAGAGGAGGGAAGGGAGCAAAGATAGACCTCGTCAACAATACAGTAGTGAAATTTGTCTACTATCTAGTAGCGGGTAAAACAATGAGGCATTACACCAAAGGCGAATGCACCCTTGACACCATATCAGTCGCGGAACACTGCATCCAGGAAGCCCAGCTAAACTGGTGTACCTTCCTATTGAATGAACTATTTGAGGCTTGTGAGGATAAATAGAGGCGAGCCACAGGATTCATTTATGGCTTTCTCGTTATGGCATTTGTGATGTGGAAATGGACTCACTCGAGGATAAGGAAGCTCGCAAAAATCACTCATGACCAGCCAATGGCGTTAATATTTACGCGCTGGAGAGTATCGGGAGATCCCAGCACCAAGGAGGTCAATGAGGATACTTTCTCATTCTGGTACATGCAGATGGTAGATGTGGTAGGGAGCCAAAAAAGGTTTCTAAGGGACCTGTTGGATAGATATTCTTTGCAGATATGGTTCGGTGTAGCCCACAAGTAGACATATATCAGACCGAGTTGCATGGATGAAACCACATTTTGAATGTGGCCATTGAAGTTTCAAGTAGAAGAAAAATCCTTCCACACCGAATTCTTTTCGTGGCCAGGAGCTGTGATGGAGGTTAGAAGTGGAATACCCCATTATTCATTCGAGGCGATGCTATCGAAAGCAGTCCCAAGGGAGTCACCAGAGGAAGCAACAAGGAGAATCTCCCAACTACAGTTACGACCTTTACTGGACCAGCTCGACACGAGGGTGAAGGAATTCAATCTGGTAATTAAAACTCTCACAAGTGCCTCTACTGTGTTTCCTTCTTTTTCTGATTTCCAGTCTTTGAATTTTGTATCACCATCCACAACAACCCATCTCATTACCGCCCTACCTTCCACCATGTTCAACTCCCCTCCAGCAACCACAGTCACCCCAATCCGCAAGAACAAGGCTCCCAAGCCCGTGGTAGCTGTACCCAAGCCCAAGAAAGCACAAATTATGGTGCCCAAGAAAATAGTCGATCTTACCGGGGAAGATCATACCCAACCTATGGATACAAGAGTACTAGTTTAAGAAGAGCCAGATGTTACCGCCCAAGTAACCTCCGCGCTACCTGTGTTTGATCCATCCTTGGTTCTAAACATTCAGACATTGTCTCCACCTCATACTCAGAACTCATCACCACATACTTCATTCACTTCCAAAGACCATTCCATTCACACTTCTTCCACCTCAGCGACTATCTCAGATCCAATAAATCTAGCCAACAGGACAAACAGTGACACCGAGGCAGAAGTTAACTTGGGTACGGCTGGAGTACTTGAGGTTGACCAACCCTTGGTGGGACAGGTCACTTTCCTAGAACTATTAGTTCAAGGAGGGTCTTTTACTTCGGATACAAAACCCTCGTCAACATAGCTTAACCCATTTCAACAAGCCAACCTAATACTGCAACAGATTCTACCGACCACTAGTATGAACAACCCAGGACCTCAGCTGCCATAATAGAACCAACCAGCATTCCCACAAGAGCACTTAGAGAGATCAATCACCAGTGGGAAACCCCTCAGAGAAAGACAACCAACCTAGGAGATGTCAGGCGTCAAGAACATGCAAAACTGGGGGGCTGGCCAATTATACAAGTTCATCTAGTTAGTAGCACAGAAATCAGAAGGACTGCACAATGACCTCCAACAGAGGTTCAAGCAGTAAAAATAGCAGGTCATTGTGCTTATTGAAGAGCGCAATTAGCTTAAAGGTGAAAAGGATAATTTACGGAAGGGAAGTGGAAAAGTACTTGAGAAATATACAAAGACCTATGGCCGACGAGTAGTTTCCCAAGGTAAAAAATGCCGGAGGACATATCGACAGCAATGGTGAAAGGTCTATGGAGTGAAAATGGCATGCTGCAAGAATCGGCGGAAGCGAATCGGGAGCTCAAAGAGATGCTAGCTTCCAGACTAGCATTACTAGACCACGCCACGGTATATGCGAAGGTTGCGAAACGAGAAGTAGGTAAAACGACATGAGAAGTACACAGGGAAAATAGTCAAAGAAGCCACAATAGTAGGAAAAATTGACTCGGGATGAGTCAGTAGCGTGTAGTTGGGGCCTGTTTGAGCCTTTGTTTTGAAAAAGAAACATTTTTGAGTTGCGGAAGGTTGGAGGACAGCTGGCAGAACGCAATCAAGGTAGACAGGGAGATGTCACAATTACGGAAAGCCAAAAGATAGGTGGCGTGGCAGTTACGGAGAATAGTATAGATGGTAGATACGGGAGACAAGAAAAATCAGCAGAACTCCCAGTAATCAAGAAGAAACGAAAAGTAGCGGAGCAGGAAAAGAGGAAGGACTGACAGTCACACTGGCGGAGGAACAAATAGGCAGTCAGCCAGCAAAGGAGAGTTAGTTAGTTAGTGCAGCAAAAGGCCGATAGGGAGAGCAGAGCCTTAGGAGAGCTCTGTGGGAACTCTATTGTACTGAATCAAACTGTAATAGACTCTGCGGAGTATATGTATATTGTTCTAATCATTGATATTGAAATCTAGTTGTTAATATGTGTAATGTTATGAGTTGATTGTTAGTCATTTGCTTACTATGAATGTATGCCTAGTTTAAATTTTAATTCAACATTCTGAACATGGTTTGATGAGTGATATTTTATAGAAAGAGGTGAGATATGGTTGTTGCTTCAAAGTTTCCTTAGCTATTTTTCATAGTTATATTTGTCTTCTACATGATTTGTCTTCTAATATTACTAACATCATGGCATGCCTCGGGTGAGATGCTTTGCTTTCTGGAGTAGAGTGAAAATGACGGCATTGTGCTAGACTACTACAGAAACCTTGTTGGCCTCGACCCTGAACCTAGGTCTTGCCAGAGACCTCCTTTTTCGCCAACACACAGATCACAGCGAGTTTATGTCTTGAAACATTTGTCTAAATGGTATCTATATCAGCTAGATTGATACCACGATTGTAGCCTGATGGTATGGTACCTATAATGGAAAGTTTTCTTTATGACACCTTAGTCCTTTTGGATTGATACCCTGGCTATTTTGGCCTTGATGGTATCTAACATTATATGGTGAGAAAATGAAATTATTGTAAAGATAAAAGAAAAAAATATTTTTATAAGCATGAGTTTCATGCTAAATTTATTTTGGTTATAGGTCAAAGCACCCATTGTGTGCTTCTAGGGTTGTGTCACGAGTCATTGTCCTTGTAATTATATCTTAGACCCTTATTGGGATTTTTGTATCAAACTTAATAAAATTATGTTTATGTAATCTGGTCAAGTAAGCCTCCTCCACCAATCGACCTCAAGAACTATCAAGTCAGACTCCAGAAGTGTCAAGTAGGCCTCATTAGGGAGCCTCAACCACTATATATAGCAAATCATTCGGCCTATTCTGAGATATTCAAGCAAGGAAGTTCAATCTGCAATTGCAAGGAGTGCGAAGGCTAGGAAAAGGAAGAGAAAAGACTTGTAGAAGGAAGGAAAACCCTAGCGAAGGAAGGAGGAACACTAACGCAGAAAGGAAGGCTTATTTTCTCTTGTCTTGGCTCATGTGTGAAAGAATTTTGAGTTGCTGGAGGGCTAAGAGTTGGAGGGCTATAGTAGAGGCCAAAATTTTTATGCAAAAGGCTGAAATCTGAAGTTTGACTTGTGCTGACTTTTGGAGAACATGACTAGGATTTGACTAACTTTCTTGGAAGGCTGACTTGGTGCATTGGAGGAGGTCTCTGTCTTGGTCAAACTGTCTTAGATGTATCATTTGACTTGATTCTTGAAGAAGAGAAGAGAATTTTGGGTTTTCCCCTAGAAGAGGGGTTTTTCCCTGGCTGAGAGCCTACATCTCGTCTCCTTGTTGTTTTGATCTTTGTGCATTTATATTTTGATATTTTCTTGATGATAAGAAGATAAAAGAAGATAGTAAGAATACTAATAAATCACAAGTAATTATCAAGATAAAAAAATATTTATTCCTTTATGATTTTCTAACACAACTACTAACCACACTATGAATTATTAACCTAATGAGACTAAAAACGAATCAAACCTCAACTAGACAACTAGATACCCAACCTCGAAAAAATGCATTCAAACTCATTGAGCTAGCCCATTAGGTTATGTGTCTGAGTATGTGCACATTTTATTTATTTTTACAGTATGATTTAACGGAAAAAAAAGAAAAAAGAAAAAAAGAAAAAAAGAAAAAAAGATGTAGAAATTACACATCTCATCCATATTAGGATGTTTAATGCCCTTTGTTTTACTTGGTGGGAAAAAAAAATCACAAATAATAACAAAAATTAAGTAAAATTTAAAAAGTAAAATGACATACTACATACACATATAACATATTTTAGAAAAAAAAAAAGGTGTATTAAAAAAAATAAAAAATAAAAAACATAATTCATACTTGCGAGTAAAGGAAAATAACGTGTTATTATGACCCTATGGGGATTGGATTCCTTAACTGACATGTTTGTTCGTTGTGGGTAAGTATGCTTTTGCAATGGGATTATTTATTATGAATAGGTTAGGTATAATTTCTATGTAATTTTTAGAAAAATCGATACTTTTAGTCATAATGCCTTAACTAAAGAGGTAACTATATAGTTATGCTTTTGCAATGGGATTATTTATTATGAATGGGTTAGGTATAATTTCTAAGTAATTTTAGCAAAATTGATACCTTTAGTCATAATGCCTTACTAAAGAGGTAACTGTATAGTTTATTAAAAATATTTACGCATTTGAATATTGCATATTAAATACACATTACTTCTGGGTTTTCATTGAAACATTTCAAAAAAATAAATCATAATGCATGACAGCACTCAAACATAAGTCACTAAACAAACAAGCTATGAATTAATGGGAGATCATCACGATCATTTTGAGCAAAGTCTTAACTAGTGATCGAGTGATTATTCTCATTGAAATGTTGCTCCTAATCATTATTATCTAGCGCCTTTTTAAGTCTATAACAATAATGAGCATTATAATCGACGAATTATTATTGTGTGCCAAAAGAGAAGAGCGTTGATGCCTACATTTCCAATATTAAAATATAATCCAGTAGTATTTATAATTTAATGTAAAAGTCATGTTTTTATTAATAATAATAAATTCATAATTAAAAGTTTTAAATAATATAATTAAGTTATATAAATAGCATAATTGTAATAGGTTTATATTTTAAGCAAGAAATTTAATTCTTCTTAATATTTGGTAGATCTAGATTTAAGATAAAGTTAGACTGGTTTAATTACTAACCTTTAAATAAATCATATTAAAAAAAAACCATAAATTAAAAATATTATGAAAAACCATACATTTTTATTTTTATTTTGTTTTATTATAATTAAATTAAAATATTAAACATTTCAATATTTTACTATATTGAGCTCGACGCAAAAATGCATCATCCCATCGTATAAAAAATTTAATGTAGCAATGCTTTTTACTTGAGTGAGTTTATAATAATCTTTGAACCTTTCTTATCTAGTGAAAAGATTAACATGATATGAAAGCAAAAAGAGCTAAAGTCCAAGTAAATTTAACTTTGAAGTAATGGAAACTCTAATGGTACAAGATTTGATGAATTTGAAAATGAAGTTGAGGTTTGTACGCTGGAAAAATATTTAAAAGACTTTGTGCCTACACGCGGGGGAATTGCAAAAGGAATAAAGTTAGAGTTGAAAGTGTTGAAAGGTATTTTTAATTTTTCTATTAAATTCTTGAAGCAAATCTATATAATCAAGGGTAAATTTTATTCTTAAAGTAGAAGAGAAAATTTCAAAAAGAAAAAGCAGGGATATAAACTTTATTACGAAATTATATGTATTTGGATAAGCGTAAATTATGTATATAAGAGAGATTTTTATTTCTATTTTTTATTTTTATTTATTTTTTTAAATAAAGTTGAAAAATATTAAACATAATGAAATACAAGTCGAAACAAGAAAAATTAATTGCAAATATTTGTTTAAAGTGGTTGGATTTTACAAGATACAATGGGATTTTAGAAGGTTTAACTTAGATTGGATTGTTGTCTAAGTGGTTGGATTTTACAAGATATAATGAGATCTTAGAAAGTTTAATTTAGATTGGATTGTTGTCTAAGTCATTCCCGAATTAACTTAGATTAGATTGTTGTCTAAGTCATTTAAGAATTGCAATAATTTTAGATTTTAGAAACTTAAGAGTTCATAGAGTTGTACTAATTAAAAAGTTTGAGAATTTAAAGAGTTTTAGGAATTTATAAATATTACATTTTAAAAAGTGATGTGATGTAACACTTCAAAATGACCTTGGACTATATTGTACATATTTTTATTAGGTTGGTGAGCTAAAATGTGTTGGGCCTACATGTCTATATACATAAGTGTTTTGGGTCTTTTGTGCCTATATATATATATATATTTTGGGGCTAGAGTGCCTATGTGATTTAGGCTAGTGAGTCTATATGCTAAAACACTAGCAAAACTAACAATCTAATATGTAGTCACACTCATTTAATAAAATACACCACTACAATAAATAAAGTCAAACAAGAGAGATGGGGTAGGGTAGGACTCCATTAGTGGGAAATGGTAGGAAGGACTAAGTGAAGGGGGCTTAAACCTAAGGAGCTAAGCCAAAAATAATAAAATATCCCTAAAGGTCTTTACACATAGGATTTAGCCTAAATTCCCAAGAAAAGAGACAAAATATCCAAGTGTTTGGGAAGTGAGTTTTTGAAGTGCCACTTGTCATTTCTAGCACATGCTTACATAAAGTGGGAGTTTTGTGTAATTCTCATCCAATCTCAATCCTTCTCCACTCTACCATTGTGAGTACTAAGCTTACTCTGAGGGAAGAGGGAAGGTGGTGAAGGGATAGGTTAGGTAGTCTTGGGTGGTAACATGGCACCACCTAGCATGGAATGTGGACCCAAATGTCATGTAGGGGCCACGTATGCGAGCCACATCAAAACAATATCATAAAATTATCTTATAATTTATGGGTCCTAAAATTAAGTTGCATTTGTTTTTGAGGCCCCAAAAAATATTTCTAGAAATTTTTGAGCCTAGGTGTACCTTTGCATAGCTAGGCCATGTTAAATGAGAGAGATGAATTATAGCTTACCAATGAGATATTGTGAGCATATTTATAGTTAGTATCTTGAAGTTTCACTTGTAACAAATGTGAAAGAGGAATAAGAAGTACTAGCTCCCTTCCATGAGGCACAAATTACCCCATTTGAGATTGCAACAAGATGATGAGCTTAGTGGAAGAGATGCCTTCACTAAGTGGGCCCTTGTGAGGAGCTATTTTTGACGCACGATGCAATTTTTAGACTATGTCTATTTTTAGACATGTCGATCATGTTCTATGAGTTGCAGGATGATATTTGTGGATGGTTGGTCAATTCAGAAAAAATATATGGACTTCTATTTTTAGACATATTGGGCAGAATTTATTTTTAGATTGCAAGTCTAAAAACAGATATGCCGAATATTATTAGCTCTTAATAATATTTGGACTATAAACATTATCTTATTCTCTTGGAGCACTTTGGTTAAGTGCATAGATGTGGCACAGGATCTGACAGAAGGAATTACACTATTCCTGAGGGTTAAGTGGAGCTATTTCATGGATACTTCAGTTAGAACTCATGTGAAAGAGTTTGGTGGAGTTATTGAGGTAGTTGATGGAGTTGTATTCCGGTTTTGCTTGAGTTAAACATATTGAGCTACTAGTTGTATCTAGTCTAACGTGATTGATACACTAGTGAGAGTGGTGTGAATTAATTATTAATTAATTCACTAATTAATAACTCATTAATCAACTAAATAATACATCAGTTAACTACAGTGCATGGACAGTTTCAGTGGAGACTAGTGAAGAGGTAGGTGAAAGAGCAGTGTGACTATCAGTTGTGACTATACTGTTGCATGATTTGCAACAGCCAGTGATTGGAGATGCCAATGAGGATTGCGTGAGCAAGGCTGGACCAATTCGAGTTCATTTAGAGCCATTCTTCAGCAGTGATTGTGCAGTAGAGGCAGGCTATCAGGTGGCAGAGATTGGAGCATGTGATTTGCTAGATCGGGCTTGATTAGTGTGTAGAAATTGGAGATTGTACTGAGAGCTTGTGAGGAGCTTTGTATGATGATTGTTACATGATATATATGACATATAATATAAAAATAGTTGGGGGTTTTCAACTTTAATCTTTCCCATAAAATACTGTGTTCATATGTGTGATTGTTTATGGTTTTAATGTGCGCATGCGATTGTTTTTATTTCCGCAATTAATGATCATTGGTAGAAGAGATTCTGTATTGTGCATGAAGTTAAAATAGTGTGTGATCGGGAGAATATAGGTGAATAATATATCGGTTATTCAAATTTCTACATGGTATCGAGCGATATTGATCATTAGGAGCAATTGCAAAACATTGAAGCGGTTGAGTTTGGTATTTGATGGGTCGAATTTACGACGATGTTTTCTTGGTGTCGAAGTTGAGATGTCTTTCAACGGATTGCGATTGGAGTATGATTTTGAGGGCCTTTACGGAGTCCAAATTTGGAAGGACAGGATGGAGGCGATGCTGGATGACAATGGGTTGAAGGAGTTCATAGATGCAGAAATTCCAAAACCTACTTCTAGTGATGCTGTCGTACTTGACGCATGGAAAAAGAAGACAACAAAGTGTCGAAGAATTTTGTTGGAAGGTGTGAAGGATCACATAGTATCTAGCCTTCATGGTAAAGCTTCTCCATTCTTGATGTGGAAAGCTTTGACAGATTTATTTCAAAGCAAGAGTGACCAGAGGAAGTTGGCGCTCAAGGATAAACTCAGAAACATAAAAATGGAGAAAGGCGACAATATGCCCAAGTACCTCACGAAGTTCATCCAATGCAGGGATGAGCTAGGAAGTGTGGGGGTTACTGTTTATGATGAGGACTTGGTGATCTTGGCTCTCCTTGGGCTTCCTAAGAGTTGGCATTCCTATCAGGATTTTGTCAATGGTCGGGAGAAATTGCCAGGATGGGAGCAAATTTGGTCGGATCTTGTGCAAGAGGAGATAAGGCGAAGTACTAGGGACGGATCTTCATCAAAGAAATCTGATGAAGAGAATTTTTCTTTATCTGCCAAAGCAAAGAAGGGGAAGAGCAAGAAAGCTTCTCAATCTAGTGCGAAAGGAAAGAAGCAGGACATGTCCAAGGTGAAGTGCTTTCACTGTCACCAACATGGACATTATGCCACTAGTTGTCCACAGAAGAAGAAAAACAAGTAGGCTGCTAGATCTGCAGCTGGAGAGGCCTTAGCCTTGCATTTTGAGCTGGATTTTTCGCTAATCGCATGATTGGTCTCAAGTGTGATGGGTTCAGTGTGGTTTCTTGACAGTGGTGCATCTTTTCACATGACAGGAGATCGAGATTTGTTTACTGATCTGGATGAGGAAGATCTTGGAGTGCACATCGAGATGGGTGATGATGGTAGATACAGTGCGACCAGTATCGGTACCATTTCCTTTGAGAGGGAGTCTGGTAAACCCTTCATATTGAAGGAAGTGATGCATGTTCCAGGATTGAAGAAGAATATTATCTCTGTGGCGATGTTAGAAGACAAGGGATATGATGTTGTCTTTAGTGAGGGAAAGGCTTTCCTGCGCAGTAAGGCAACTGGTGAGACCCGGAGGATAGGGGTTCGAGTTAAGAACCTTTATCAATTGTAGGTAGATGGCTGCGCAGCAATGGCAGGCAAGGCAGAAGGAGTGGTGAGCCGGGATGATGGCGAGTTGTGGCATCGGAGATTGGGCCACCTTCACCATGGAGCTTTGAAGATACTGCAGCAGATTTCTACTGGGCTTCCTAAGGGTACTCTTGCGCAGTCAGATCAGTGCAAGGGATGTACCTTGGAAAAATTTGTGAAAGCCACCTTTCACGAGAAGGATAGTCGTGCCACGACGATCCTTGAGAGAATTCACACAGACGTGTGTGGACCTTTCTCAGTAGCTTCGACAACAAAGCATAGGTACTATGTGATATTTGTTGATGATTTTTCTCGTAAGTGCTGGATCTTCTTCATGCAGAAGAAGAGCGAGACATACTCAAAGTTCTGTGAGTTCAAGGCATTGGTTGAGAAAGAATCGGGGAAGCAGGTGAAGGCTCTAAGGAGCGACAATGGTGGTGAATTCATCTCTGGCGAATTCAAGGACTTTTGCAGCACAGAAGGAATTCGAAGAGAGCTCATAGCACCTAATAACCCACAGCAGAACGGGGTTGCTGAGCGGAAGAACAGAATGATCGTGGGTGTTGCACGAGCGATGTTGCATGATCAGGGCCTACCCATACACTTGTGGGCTGAGGCATGCAATACTGCAGTATATGTGCAAAACCGTTGTCCTCACAGGATACTTGGCATGAGTACACCCAAGGAGGCATTTTCTGGTAAGAGGCCTGATATTTCCCATTTGAGGATTTTTGGTTCACCTGTTTACATTCATGTGATGAAGGATGCCAGGAAGAAGCTGGAGCCGACCGCAGAGGTTGGGATATTTGTGGGGTACACTGATACACCCCACAACTATCATGTGTATTTACCAGACAGTCGCAAGACTGTTGTGCGACGAGATATCAAATTTCATGAGGAGAAAGCCATGAAGTGTTCGCTTGAGAGGGAGCCACACTTGCATGAAGATGAGGAGCTATTAGTTCCTAAGGATGAGCCTCAGGATGTGGATCAGCCACAAGAGGAGGTTCATGGAGTGGAAGAGACCACTCATGCAGCGCCAACCATCAGAGGGTGGAAGCGCACTACAGAAGCTGAGCGACTGGCTCAAGATGTAGAGAGGATTGTAGGAGCACCTACATCACAGCGCAGACAGAGACAGTCACCTGACCGGTATACTGGATACATGGCTCTTATGAGCAAGTGTATCGTGACAGAGCCATCCTCTTTCAAGGAAGCTGTGGAGGATCTCGCATGGGTAGATGCCATGGTGGAAGAGTATGATTCGATTGTCAGAAACAGTGCATGGGAGATTGTCCCAAGGCCGGAAGGGAAATTAGTGGTAGGTTCGAGATGGATCTACAAAGTGAAGCAAGCAGCTGACGGGAGTGTGGAGAAGTACAAGGCAAGATTTGTTGCCCGAGGCTTCTCACGGATTGAGGGGATCGATTATGAGGAAACCTTTGCACCTGTCGCAAGGTATTCTTCCATACGGACGATTCTTGCTCTCTCAGCGCAGATGGGGTGGCACATTCATCAGATGGATGTGAAGACTGCGTTCCTCAACGGAGTGATTGAGGAGGAGGTGTACATAGAGCAGCCCGAAGGTTTCAAGATCTTCAGCAGCGAGTCGCATGTGTGCAGGCTCAAGAGAGCGCTGTATGGGTTGAAACAAGCACCTTGTGCTTGGTACACATGGATAGACAGTTATTTCACCGGACTTGGATTCTCCAAGAGTGAGGCGGATCCTAACCTATACCAGATTGTGGTGGAGGGTAAGTTGCTGATCATTGTACTTTATGTAGATGATTTGATTTTGACAGGTGATGAACTGTTGATACACTCATGCAAGGCCGATCTTGCAAAGGAGTTTGAGATGAAGGACTTGGGCCTCCTTCATTATTTCCTGGGATTGGAAATTTGGCAGCGCAATGATGGATTGTTTGTGTCTCAAGGAAAGTATGCCCAGGAGATACTGGAGAATTTCAACATGCATGGCTGCAAGCCTATCGACACTCCTCTTCCTGGTGGATGGAAGAAAGAGGATGCTACATCGGCAGAGGTAGTGGATGCCACTGTTTACCGATAGTTCTTGGGGTTGCTTATGTATATGGTGTACGACCAGAGCATATGTTATCTTTTGTGCTTGACTTTCACAAGCTATGGTTAAGCCTACCAAGCTCTTTTGGAAGGCAGGCAAGCATGTATTGAGATATCTGAGAGGCACATCGGGATATGGATTATGGTACAGAAATTCGGATGAGGTGAAGCTGCATGGCTTCACGGATGCAGATTGGGCAGGGAGCCTAATGGACAAAAAGAGCACATCTGGAGGGATTTTCAGTATCGGGTCTACAGCAGTTTCTTGGTATAGCAGGAAACAAAGATCCGTAGCACTCAATTCAGCTGAGGCCAAGTACATGGCAGCAAGTTTGGCTACATGCGAGGCTATATGGATGAGGAAGATCCTGGTCGGGTTGTTCGGTTCACACTTAGATCCTATTGTGATATATTGTGATAATCAGAGTTGCATCAAACTCTCGGTTAATCCAGTATTTCATGATAGATCTAAACACATTGACATCCGGTATCATCATATCAGAGATTGTGTGCAGCAGAAGGTCATGTTACTTTCATACATTCCCACGGAGAATCAGGATGTTGATATCTTGACGAAGGCGCTCACCAGGAGAAAATTCGAATACCACAGAGGTAGGATAGGGGTGGCAGATAATCCTTATCTTGTTGAGAGGGAGTGTTGAGATTGCAACAAGGTGATGAGCTTAGTGGAAAGAAGTCGCCTTCACTAAGTGGGCCCGCAGGCTATTTTTGGCGCAAAGTCTATTTTTAGACATATGGATCATGTTCTATGAGTTGCAGGATGCTATTTGTGGATGGTTGGTCAAGTCGGGAAAAATATATGGACTTCTATTTTTAGACATACTGGGCGGAATCTATTTTTAGATTGCGAGTCTAAAAATAGATATGTCGAATATTATTAGCTCTTAATAATATTTGGACTATAAACATTATCTTATTCTCTTGGAGCACTTCAGTTAAGTGCACAGATGTGGCACGGGAGCTGACAAAAGGAATTACGCTATTCCTGAGGGTTAAGTGGAGCTATTGCATGGATACTTCAGTTAGAACTCATGTGACAGATTTTGGTGGAGTTATTGAGGTAGTTGATGGAGTTGTGTTTAGTTTAACTGAGTTAAACATAGTTGAGCTAGTTGTATCTAGTCTAACTGATTGATACACTTGTGAGAGTGGTGTGAATTAATTATTAATTAATTCACTAATTATTAACTCATTAATCAACTAAAGAATACATCAGTTAACTACAGTGCATGGACAGTTTCAGTGGAGACCGGTGAAGAGGTAGGTGAAAGAGCAGTGTGACTATCAGTTGTGACTATAGTGTTGCATGATTTGCAACACACAGTGGTTGGAGATGCCAATGAGGATTGCGTGAGAAAGGCTGGACCAATTTGAGTTCATTCAAAGCCATTCTTCCAACGGTGATTGCGCGATGAAGCGGCGGTATCGGGTGGCGAGAGATTGGAGCATGTGATTTGCTGATCGGGCTTGATTAGTGTGTAGCAATTGGAGATTGTACTGAGAGCTTGTGAGGAGCTTTGTATAATGATTTTTACATGATCTCTGTGACATATAATATACAGATAGTTGGGGGTTTTCAACTTTAAGATTTCCCATAAAATACTGTGTTCATATGTGTGATTGTTTATGATTTTAATGTGCGCATGCGATTGTTTTTATTTCCGCAATTAATGATCAATGGTGGAAGAGATTTTGTATTGTGCATGAATTTAAAATAGTGTGTGATCAGGAGAATCTCGGTGAATAATATATCAGTTATTCAAATTTCTACAAATTCATGCCGAAAGCTCATAATGGAGCATATAAGTAGTAGATGGAAATCCCTTGGACAGGATAATCTAACTTAGGGAATAAAAAATTGAATTGAAACATCCAAAACTCAAGGAATTATTAGAAAGATGCTTGGTTTGATTAAAGGGAAAAGTAGGGAAAATAGGCCAAACATCATAATTCCATAACTTTTAGCTCAAATCTTAGGTTTAGGAAAATGAGTAGTACATGGAAAGCTTGATAAGAGTAGAATTTAGTTGGACAACTATGTTATAAATTCCATATAAATCTATTAATGGCCTATAAAGGAAAGGAGTCACATCACGAAATCAAAATTTTTTATTTAATAATGTTTTTAATGTCTAACTGATTGAATTGCTCTATGCACATTGCAAAATTAGATGTGGGTAGAACATATGAGAGGAAATATGAGGATGGAATATATGGAAGATTATTAGAGATAATACAACAATGAAGAATATGTTATGGTAAAATATTTCAATGTGGTTAATGTTGAAATAGAATCAAATGGACATTGAAAAGGTACATCAAAGAGCAAAGAGTTGGTGGAGTCTTTAAGGAGTCTCAAGATGGAGGTGCTTAGGTATAAGGTTGACAACGAAAGGATGTTGAGAGCCCAAGAGGAGTAAAACCTCCTCAACACTCAAATTTGGAAAATCCTATATAATTTGTAGAAGCAAATAAATAAGGGATCAAATTCAAGGCATGCACTAAAAAAAAATCTTAGCTCAAGAGGAAGGTTGCAATAAGTTCAATGCATTCTAGGAGTGTTGGTAGGCATAAGAATCACTCACTAAAACATTCAACTAACATGGATTATATTTCCTCAAATTCTTAAAGTATCCTTTAAGCATATTACTAATCATAAATAAGATAAAGAATACTAAAATTGATGACTGGCAAGGAGAGCCTGGGAAGGTTAAGCTTCTTACTTTTAATGGAAAACATAAAAAAGGTAAGGAAGTTGAGGATTGATTATTAGATGTATAAGTATCTTTCAATTACCCAAGTACAAGGAATTCCCTCACAAATAAATAAGGCAAGGATTATTCACAACATTTAGGGGGCTGATATAATGGAGGACATGGGTAGAAGCATGGCTATAATTTATTCATCCTTGGATAACAAGTAGGCTGAACATCAATTTCACATGTTAGAGGTAGAAGGTAAGACTAAAAACCATCACATAACCATTTTTAATTGATTTTGGAGGTAGTTGTAGCTATATAGATCCTAAACTTGTTGAAAGGTTTCATTTGAAGAGACCCAAACATGGAAAGACTTGGTTGGTTCAATTATCTACTGAAGCTAATAGAATAATGAATGAGATGGTTAAGGGATGTCCAATGGACATGAATGCCATTGAGTAAAAGTGAAAATTTGAATATCATACCTTTGGGTTCATATGTTTGTGTAACTAGTATGGATTGGATAGATAAAAATCATACTGTCTTGGGTTCTTATAACAAGGCATTCACTTTCCCTGATGAATAAAGGCATAAAAGACAAGTTTAGGGGATTCCAAGGTATATTTATATCATATAAATATCAACCATGTAGTTGAAGAAGAAATTTAGAAAAGGATGTCAAATTTATGCAATTCATATGGAGGAGGTAGCCATGGAAAATTTTCCAAGTGTTGGGGATTATTTAGTCCTAAAAAATATGAATATATGTTCATTGAAATCCTAGGGTTACCACCTAAGAAGGAAATTTTTTTCCATTAAATTTATGTTTGGAAATATCCTATTATCCAAAAGGGTTACATACACCTAAGTGTGCCATCTTGAGGTGCCCTAGCCAAGAAGAAGGATGGTACACTGAGGTTGTGCATATAATTTAGGTAGCTAAATAATGTGATAAGGAAGAACAAGTATCCTTTGCCAAGGATATATAACTTAATTGATTAGATAACAAGAGCCAAGGTTTTCTACAAGATTGATCTAAAATCAAGATACCAATAGGTATGAGTTAAAGAAGAGGATATCATCAAGAAAACCTTCAAAACTAGATATGGTCACTATGAGTTGGTAGTGGTGCCATTTGGGCTATAAAATGCACCAAATATCTTCATGTTTCCTATGAATGGAATTTTTAGTGAGTATTTAGAAAAAAAATTCTCTTTATTTTTATATGACATAATTTTTTATTCAAAAACACAAGAGCATGAGAATCACTTGAGGATGGTATTACAAGTGTTGAGGGAAAAACAAATTTATGACAAGTTGAGAAAGTGCACATTTTATGAAAGGAAAATTCATTAATTATGTTAAAACATCTCAGAGGAAGCTGTGGCAGTGTACCTAGAGATGATTAAATCCATTAGTGAATGAAAAACACCATTAAATTTCATAGAGGTTATGCCATTCATGGTAATAGTAGGATATTATAGAAGATTCATAGAAGGGTTTTAAAGAATTACACACCCTATAAATTCTTTATAACAGAAGAGTGTAAAATTTGAATGGTCTCATGAATGTGAATATGCATTCAAACATTTATAAAATTTGTTAACAAGTGCACTGATTTGGAGTATTGTTGACCCAAATGAGGGGTTCATTACGTGCATTGGTGTATGAAATGAAGGGATTGGATGAGTCCTCATGGTAAATGGGCATGTAATCTACCTTGAGTCAAGGAAGTTGAAGGAGAATGAAAAGCATTATACCAAACATGACTTGTAGTTAGTGGCCATAATGCATGCTTTGAAAATGTACAGGAACTACTTCATGGCTAAGAGGTTTAAATTGATGATAGGCCATAGCCATACGAAGTGCTTGTTTGGAAAACCAAAAATGAAGGTTGGAATTTTTCGTTGAGCATGACTTTGAAATCATACATATTAAAGGGAAAGAGAATAAGCTGGTTGATGCACTTAGCATAAGGGTACATGTTTTAGCCACAAGTGCATGCAAATCTGATTTAAAAACCAAAATTTTAGAGGTTGGAAACTCGGATCAACAATATATGAAAATCAAAGAGAGCCCACAACAAGGCAACTTATATTGCAAGTGTATATATTTTGAGCAGAAAGAGGATGGAATCCTCATTTTCAGGGGCATGAGTTATGTGCCAAATTCTCAAGTATTGAAGGAATTATTGTTGAGTGATATGCACAATGTACCCTACGCAAGGCATATAGGATACCAAAAGACCATTTCAACTATTAAAAGCTAATAATTTTGGCCAAATATGAAAATAGAAGTGGATAATTACATCACCAAATTTTTGGAGTGATAAAAGGTGAAGGATGAGCATAGGCATCCAACATGATTTCTACACCCAATACCCATTCCTGAGTGGAAGTGGGAAATTGTCTCAATTGACTTTATTACCAAACTATCAAGGATTGTGAGGTGGTATGATTCCATCAAGGTGGTGATGTATAATGGGCCTAATGGTTAAGAGCATGTGTTTACTCCTAAGAGGTCATAGGTTCAAAACCAGAGGAGCGTAGAGTATGTATGCCTTCGTAGACTTGGTAGTCAAATCGCTACACGGAGGTGGGTCCCTTGTCACACAAACAAGGGGGTCTCATACACCAATTTGGTGTCGGGCTTAGCCATGACCTTAAAATTGGATTATTATTATTATTATTATTATTATAAGATCATTATGGATGCTCATTGTATTCCACTAAAGTCAACATAAAAGGTAGAAGATATGCAAAGGTATATATGAGAGAAATTACCATGCTACATGGACTACCAAAGGAAATTATTTTAGGCAAAGATCCCGAGTTCACATATAATTTTTAGAAAGGCTGTTTAAATGATTTAGCACAAATTTGAACTCCAATACAACATATAACCTAGATTTAGATGGGAAAATAGAGAGAATCAATGAGGTGATTGGAGATATGTTGAGGATACATGGGATGGATAAGTCATCAAGATACGAGGGGTACTTGCATTTGATGGAGTTTGCATATAATAATGGGTACCAAGAATCTTTGAATATGACCCCATTTGAGGCCTTGTATGGTAGGAAATGAAACATGCCTATGAGTTGGGACAACCCAACCGATAGGGGTATTTTTGTGAAATATTTTTTCTAGGAAAAGGAAGAGAAAATATTGAAAAATATATAGAATTTGAATATTTCCTAGGATAGGTAGAAGAGATATGTAGACAAGGGAAAAATAAAAACATAATTTAAATTGCGAGAGCATGCCTTCCTAAAAGTTAAAGCCAATAAATGTTTAATGAGATTGGAAAGTTTCCCAACATTGAAAACTAGATATTATGTGCCATTTGAAATCTTGGAAAGGATTGATCCAATTACATATAGGCTTACGTTATGTGCATCCATGCACATTCATAATGTTTCTTATGTATCTTTGCTTAAGAAATATGGGAATAATTCTAACCATGTAATTGATTATATTATGATCCAATTGGTGCATAAAGGAGACTTCTAAGTCAAACCAATGTGTATTTTTTATAGGAAGATCAAGATGCATCATAATTAAGTCATTGTCTTGGTAAAGGTGTAGCGGACCTACTATGGTCTTGAAGAGGATACATGGGATCATGAAGATACATGAGGGAGGTGTATCCTCAACCTATGGAATATAATTGAATATACATGTATATAAGAGGGAGGGGAATGTAATACCCTAGGTGACCCCAAATTCTATTGTGCAAGTTTATATTAGGCTAGTGAGCTAGGATGTGTTGGGCCTACATGTCTATGTATGTAAATATTTTGGGGCTTATGTTTCCATGTACATATGTTTTTGGGATAGAGTGCCTATATGCTTTAGGCCAATGAGTTTATGTGGTGAATGAATACTATGCCTAGCAATGAAATATGTAGTCATACTCATGCTAATAAAAAACACTAGTATTGTAGACTGAGTTATATAAGAGAGATAGGGGGATAAGACTCCATTAATGGGATAGTGGGATAAGGACTAAGTGAAGAGGGATTAATCCTAGAGAGAGAAGCCAAAAAAGTCTTGATTAGCCTTTATGTGTAGGATTTAGCTTAAATTCCCAATAAGAAGGAATATCCAAGTTCTTAGGAAGTGAGTTATTCAGGTGCCACTTATCATTTTTAGCACATGCATACATTAGTGATATTTTTGTGTAATTTTCACCCATTCTCAATTATAATAATTTTAACCATTATAGCATTCGATTATGTCAATCTACCATTGTGACTATTGAGCTTACTCTAAAGGAGATATATCTTGCTATTGTTACTTAGTGTGAGTGCACATCTCCTTGGGTTTACTTTGGGAATGATAGAGCCTTGGAGGGAGATGTGTATGGACATTATTCCTTTTTTGGGACCTAGAGGGTACTTGGAGACTGTGAGGGTAGTTGGAACTCTTGGTTCCAACAGGCTCTATGACTTCTTGTCTGGCTTGTGTTGGAGCCCTAGAAGGATAATTATGAAACTTGAGGTGGAGGGATCACTACCTTGGGTTGTGCAAGTTGATGAGGGAGGAGAGACTGTAGGTTGGAGTGTTTCTAGTGGTTGGTACCTTAGCCTTGACCTGATTGTGTTGACTATTGACCATAGAATATTCTAGGGGAAAATTTACCCTAGTAAAGTCATAACCCTTACTTGGGAGTGACCATTGATAAGAGATTATGAGCAACGTGGTCTACGGTATCATTAAGAAGGGGTGTTGGAGTATAACACTATGATATTGTTTATAATCTAATGTAAATTTCAAGTTTAAATAATTTATTAATAAATTGATAATTATAGATGATTAAATAAGATATGTAGGTTGTACTAATAGCATAAATATATAGAAAATGAATTCAAAAGGAATCAACCCCATTATATTAAAAGATTTTACTGTAATAAAACAAATATTTTACTACTTTGTTCCTAAACATGTTTGGATGTTCTAATGTGCTTGAAAGTTTAACACCCACCCTTGACAAAATTACAATCGATATGGACTACTATTACCATTGTGAAAATGAATTTACTAGACATGGGATGGGTTAAGAGGTTCCCTAGTCACGTTATAGGGGAAACGCCATAAGAGTCCTTGGAATGGACATGGAAAGGTTAAGAGGTTCCATACTAATATTACAGGGGAAACACCCTGATATTTACAATGGACATGGGATTGGTTAGGAAGTTCCCTACTCATGTTACAAGGGAAATTCCCCAAGAATTGGGATGGACATTTGATGTGTTAGGAGGTTCCATCCTTATGTTAAAAGGAAAACACCCCAGACTTGGGATGGACATGAGATGGGTTAAGAGGTTCCCTGCTCATGTTTTAGGGGAACACCTTGAAACTTTTATAATTGTTGTAAATTCATCATTTCCATTTAATTTTTTTACATGTATTTTTCCATATTGATATTATTATAAAAAATATATAATTTATTAATTTTTAAATAAAAAATAATTACATTTATTTTATATAACATTATTCCCTTTTTTTTCCTTGGAAAAAATCATAATTTTATTTCATTAAGAAAATGATACAAATTACATTTTGTCGATGCATTTCCTGAATGCATTCTATAAGTGAGGATTGAGTTTAATGTACCTGAGGTGTTTTAACCACCTTCTAGCGCAAAAAATACATTTTGAAAGAATAAAAAAAACTTTTCCTTAGGGCAGTGATACATACATAAATATAAGACCTCAAATGCCTTTCATCTAGAGTCTAACAAGAAATAAAATGACGTATCAAAACAATTGACTATGAAAATTTTCTATGAAAGGGAAATTTAGATATTTAGGATTCCTTTCTTTCCTTTATTAATCACCACCCAAAATCATTCCAGAGGCCTTCTTTAGAATATTGATCTGCAATCTGGTCCTGCTCCTTGTAGAGATTCCTACAAGAGAGATGATCAAAAGTATATTTAATACGTTGCAACTCCTCAACTAATAAAAGAAAAAGTTGGTTGCAACACCCTTGGACTTTGGAAATCCAATTAATCACAAGAGTGGATTCCCTGAACACTTGAAGAGATACACATCCTATTTCCATTGCAAAGAGTAGTAAAAGCTTAAGACCCATAGGTTCTAGAAAATTATTTGAACCATGTCCTAGACCCATATCCATTGAGAAATAATGAGAATAAAAAAAGTAGAGAACAACCTTTCCCCCACAAATTCTATCCTCTCCTTGAGATGCATCATTAAACAAATCCCAGGGGATATTTTATTTACTCTCTTCCTCATTGATTATTCTTGGGTCACAGACCTGGGATTTTTTTGTAATATTTGAAAATATTGCAAGGCTTTGAGAAGTAGTACGCTTTGGACAAGAAAGGGAGGCTTGAAAGATTGCCTTGTTTCTTGCAAGACAAATGCCCTAGCATAATCTTTGAGGCACTGCTATGTAATTTCTCAGGGCATTATTACCTTACCATGATCTCCAGGATTCCGAAATATTGCTTCCACACTAGGACGACAAAAATAAATGTGTTTTTCACATATACCAAACTTGATTTGTGAAATGAAATTTAATGAAAAGGTGTTGAATAGACTCATCATTTTCCTTGCATAGAGTACACCATCGAGGACCTTCAAAATTCATTTTTTACAAGGTGTCCCAGGTTGGGATCTTATTTTTTAGGAGACACCACATAAATATCTAGGGTTTGGCTTGACATTTTATCTTCCACAATGGTTTGCACCATTAGGTTGGGCATCCTTCAATTTTTTTAACAATAAGGTTAAGATAACCTATCTTGGGAGTGTAGACATTGAATGGGAATGGGCCTAGACTAATTCATCTGCTCTACCTATTAAATGAACGTGGGCCACATTAAAATTTGTTTTATATTCTCTCTGCTCATTTTCAATATATTCTTCAAAACCCAATTTCTCAGACGATTTCTAGCCATGTGGATAGATGGTAGTGGTTTCCTTATTAACATCTAGATTGAGAGTAAAAAAAACCATCTTTTTTTTTGAAGTCAATAAGACATTTTGATAGCTTGAATTCTACACCACCATAACTTTACCATGGATCAATACCCACCCTAAAATTCTTCCTATTCCCAACATGCCACACAAGCCCTTCTTCTATCAGGGGGAAGGAAGCAAACACTTCTTTCCATATAGCTGACATATTGTTCTGGTATTAGATGGGAGTCTCATCCACTCTTCAATGGAATATTGATGGATATATTTTGGATATATTTAGAGTGAACTACATCAATCCATAGGCTATGAGTAGTTATTAAATTCCATCCACCCTTTTGAACTAAGGCTTTTGCAAACATAGGTAAAATTTTTGAGGCCCCATCCACCCCATTCTTTAGGAACTATGATTTTATCCTACTTTACCTAAGGCATAACAAAATGATCCTTATAACTTTCCCAATGCAATATTAGGCACACCTTTCGCATATTCTCCATAATTCCCTTTGGGACCCATATGAGGGCCATCTAGTAGACATGAATTTCTTCCAAGAACTATTTAATGAGCACATGTCTCCTTGCTCGAGATAACCATATCACACTTCAAGATTTCAATCACTTTTCGAGTTTTGATAATAACCAAAATCAATCCGCTCTCCTGTAATCATTAGGTTTCAAATGGAAACCCAAATACTTTAGACCATTATCAAAAGGAGTGGAATTAACATACAATGAGTTTTGAATGAACTGGAGCTCCATCTCTTGCAACATAGGACTCATCAAATATTATTTCGCAATATTGATTTTCATGCTTGTGGATCTTTTGAATAAGGAAAAATTTTGTTGTATAAAATATAGGGCTCTTCTCAAGCCATCACATAAAACAAGAATTTCATCGACAAACAATAAATGAGTGATTACCATATTCCTGGTCATCCCAATGCCCTAAAATTACCCTCTTTTCTTGGCATCTAATAGTAGCTGATTGAGACCTTCAACCATAAGGTAAATGGGGCATCCTTGGCATAGCTGTATTTGAGCATGAGAGAAATTGGAAGCAAATCCATTTATCATAACAACAAAGGAATTAGAATTGGGACAAATCATGGCCTAGGTGATGAAAGGCACCTCAAAACCTATGTGTACTAAAAGGAGGCAGAGATAAATCCAACTGAAACAATCGAAATCTTTTGAAATATTGATCTTCAAAATTATGCCTTTAAGCTTCTTCATTTTAATACTATGAAGGCCTTCATGTGCCACCTCAATTTCCTCATGAATATGAGGACCTTCTAAAAAACCTAATTATTCCTTGGAAATGCCTCTTGAGAAAGTAGGTTTTATTCGTCGAAAAATGATATTTGCAATGATAGTATAAATGCAATTGCAGTGAGAGTTATGCTAAATCCATTAAAGGAGTTAGGGTTATCCTCCTTTGGAATCAGTGAAATAAAGGTAGTATTGAAAGAGGAAGATACCCTCTATGTTTTTTTGGATTCATCCACTACCTTCAACAGACCATTCCCCAGGAAATCATTAAGATCCAGTAAGAACTCTACCAACCACCTATATAGTCTTGGGCTCTTGTCCTTTTGGAAATTGTGGAGAACCACTTGTAGTTTCTCCTCATAAAATTCCTTCATATAAATTTGATTGTCCTCTTCCTCAACAAATCTAAGGAAGAACTGGGCCAACCTTATCACCTTAGAAATGTATGCTCTCTCACAAGGATTTAAGAGATTTACAAAGTGTTTCTCACTAATATTTTCCAGCTTCTCAAAGGTGGAATTAAAACCACCTTCCTGATTATCTGATTTCGAAATGGTGTTGGTGCGTCCCCTTCACATAGTACTGGAAGAATTTTGTGTTTTCATCCGTCACATCCAACTAGATGCCTCTACTCTTGATCCTTCATGAAACTTATTTTTCTTCCAATATTTTCTTTCCCTAAGCTTCAAGAAGAAGAAAACTAACCTTCGAATCATCACTGAGCTACCCCCAATCCTCATATTTTCCAATTCATCTAATTCCTTCTCAATATCCTTAAGTTCTTGATCGTCATGTATTCTCTTGAGAGAAACCCAATTAATTGTGGCCTTTTTAACTTGAGAAATGTTCTTAAAAAATTGAACTCCCATAGAGAGCCTTAAATCAGGATCAAAAGGAACCCAGGTGGATGTCACTAGGTCTAATTATTCTTCTTCTTTAAGCCATGTTGTGTTAAATTTGAAGAGGCTCACTAGTTTTTCCCCATCCCTATGATTTCCAAGTATATAGGGTAATGATCAGATTCACCCCCATATCTAACCCATTTTATCATTAAAGGAATCCTTCCCACCAAAGATTCAGACAAAATAAAATGGTCAAGTTTTTTAGCCACTCTAACATCCCTTGTTCTATGATTTCTCCAAGTTGGACAGACTTTTTTCATTTCCACTACTATTAGTTTTATGTCAATAAAAACATGCTTGAAAAAGTATTTAAGGGGGTTAGGTCTTGTGTGGGGGCCAAAAAATTTAGCCACCCCTAAGGAGAAGTTGAGATTCCCTGCCAAATCAAGTTCTTGAAGGAGAGAAAATGTTTCCAGAGAAGGGATTCCTAGAAAGGAGGTCGCTCTGAGAACGATCCATATATCTTGACCACCATAAATTCCATATCTATTTCAAAATAAATAAATTTATTGCAAAATGCCTACTCTATCCCCCATTAGTTTAAAATTTTTATTTGTTGGAGGTTCCACCCAGTGGCTAGACCAGTCAATTTCCCACAAGCATCTTAACAAAATAAAAACCATCCTCTTAGCACTTCCTCCAACACTTTTATAACCAGGAACCCATCCCCCAACGTTTCTTGAAGTAAAATAATGTTAGGGGAAAATAAATCCACAACCCTTCACATGGCCAGTTTTTTATAGCGGTTGGCCAATCCCCTACGGTTGTAGGAATTTGAATAATTGTTATGTTATCCACCGAGATTATCCCGATCACACACTATTTGAGCTTCATGCATAATACATAACCTCTTCTACTATTGATCATCAATTTGCGGAAATATAAACAATCGCATGCGCACATTAAAACCATAAACAATCACACATATAAACATAGTATTTATGGGAAAGCTTAAAGCTGAAAACCCCCAACTATCTGTATATTATAATGATAGAGATCATGTAACAATCATTGTACAAACTCCTCACAAGCTCTCAGTACAATCTTCAATTGTTACACACTACACAAGCTCAGATCTAACAAAACACATGCTCCAATCTGCTCCACCTGTTAGCCTCGTCGCCATCGCGTTAACTAAGATGAATAATTTCACATCTCGGAAGTTCAAATCCTTTGGTATGTATCGGCGCAATCATTGGCATCTCCATCAATGTGGTGCAAAACCATGCACCAAGATAGTTCAAACCATATCACACTGCTTTTTCACCTGGCCTTTTCACTGGTCTCCACTGAAACTGTCCATGCACTGAAGTTAACTGATGCATTCTTTAGTTGATTAATGAGTTTATAATTAGTGAATTAATTAATAATTCATTCACACCACTCTCACTAATTGTATCAATTAGTTAAACTGAATACAAATAGCTCAACTATGTTTAGATTAGTTAAACTGAATACAACTCCACTAACTTCCTCAATCAACTCCACCAAACTTTGTCACATGAGTTCTAACTGAAGTCAACATGCAATAGCTCCACTAAACCCTAGGAATAGCGTAATTCCTTCTGTCAGCTGCATGTGCCACTTCTATGCACTCAACTGAAGTGCTCCAAGAGGATAAGATAATGTTTAGAGTCCAAATATTATTAAGAGCTAATAATATTCGACATATCTATTTTTAGACTGGCAATCTAAAAATAGATTCCTCCCAATATTTCTAAAAATAGAAGTCCATATATTTTTTCTGACTTGACCAACCATCCACAAATAGCATCCTGCAACTCATAGAACATGATCCATATGTCTAAAAATAGACTTTGCGCCAAAAATACCCTGCGGGCCCACTTAGTGAAGGCGACTCCTTTCCACTAATCTCATCATCTTGTTGCAATCTCAACACTCCCTCTCAACAAGATATGGATTATCTGCAACCCCTATCCCGCCCCTGTGGTATTCGAATTTGCTCCTGGTGAGCGCCTTCATCAAGATATCAGCATCTTGATCCTTCGTAGGAATATATGAAAGTAACATGACCTTCCGCTGCACACAATCTCTGATATGATGATACCGGATGTCAATGTGTTTAGATCTATCATGAAATACTATATTAACCAAGAGTTTGATGCAACTCTGATTATCACAATAAATCACAGTAGGCTCTAAGTGTGAACCGAACAACCCGACCAGGATCTTCCTCACCCATATAGCCTCGCATGCAGCCAAACTCGCTGCCATATACTCGACCTCTACTGAACTGAGTGCCACGGATCTCTGCTTCCTGCTGTACCAAGAAACTGCTGTCGACCTGATACTGAAAATCCCTCCAGATGTGCTCTTTCTGACCATTGGGCTCCATGCCCAATCTACATCCGTGAAGCCACATAGCTTCACCTCATCCGACTGTCTGTACCACAATCCATATCCCGATGTGCCTCTGAGATATCTCAATACATGCTTCCTCGCCTTCCAAAAGAGCTTGGTAGGCTTAACCATAGCTTGTGAAAGCTAGTTAACAGCATAGCATATGTCAGGTCGTGTATTGACCAGATCCATAAGCGACCCCACCAACTGTCGATAAACAGTGGCATCCACTACCTCCGCTAAAGTAGCATCTTCCTTCCTCCAACCACCAGGAAGAGGAGTATCAACAGGCTTGCAACCATGCATGTTGAACTTCTCAAGTATCTCCCGGGCATACTTACCCTGAGAAACAAACAGTCCACCATTGCGCTACCAAATTTCCAATCCCAGGAAATAATGAAGGAGGCCCAAGTCCTTCATCTCAAACTCTTTTGCAAGATCCTCCTTGCATGAGAGTATCAACAGCTCATCACCTTTCAAAATCAAATCATCTACATAAAGTACAATGATCAGCAACTTACCCTCCACCACAATCTGGTATAGGTTAGGATCCGCCTCACTCTTGGAGAATCCAAGTCCGGTGAAATAACTGTCTATCCGTGTGTACCAAGCACGAGGTGCTTGTTTCAACCCATACAATGCTCTCTTGAGCCTGCACACATGCGACTCGCTGCTAAATATCTCGAAACCTTCGGGCTGCTCTATGTACACCTCCTCCTCAATCACCCCATTGAGGAATGCAGTCTTCACATCCATCTGATGAATGTGCCACCCCATCTGTGCTAAGAGAGCAAGAATCGTCCATATGGAAGAATACCTTGCAACAGGTGCAAAGTTCTCCTCATAATCGATCCCCTCTATCTGTGAAAAGCCTCGGGAAACAAATCTTGCCTTGTACTTCTCCATACTCCCGTCAGCTGCCTTCGTCACTTTGTAGATCCATCTCGAACCCACCACTGATTTCCCCTCCGGCCTCGAGACAATCTCCCATGCATTGTTTCTGACAATCGAATCATACTCTTCCACCATGGCATCTACCCATGCGGGATCCTCCACAACTTCCTCGAAATAGGATGGCTTTGTCACGATACACTTCCTCATAAGAGCCATGTATCCAGTATACCGATCAGGTGACTGTCTCTGTTTGCGCTGTGCTGTAGGTGCTCCTACAACCTTTTCTGCATCTTGAGCCAGTCACTCAGCTTCCGTAGTGCGCTTTCGCCCTTTGATGGTTGGCACTGCATGAGTAGTCTCTTCCACTCCATGAACCTCCTCTTGTGGCTGATCCACATCCTGAGGCTCATCCTTAGGAACTAATAGCTCCTCCTCTGCATGCAAGTGTGGCTCCCTCTCAAGCGAACACTTCATGGCTTTCTCCTCCTAAAATTTAATATCCCGTCGCACAATATTCTTGCGACTGTTTTGAAAATACACACGATAGTTGTGGGGCATATCAGTGTACCCCACAAATATCCCAACCTCTGCGGTTAGCTCTAGCTTCTTCCTAGCATCCTTCGTCACATGAATGTAAACAGGTGAACCAAAAATCCTCAAATGGGAAATATCAGGCTTCTTACCAGAAAACGCCTCCTTAGGTGTACTCATGCCAAGTATATTGTGAGGACAACGGTTCTGCAAATATACTGCAGTATTGCATGCCTCCGCCCACAAGTGTATGGGTAGGCCTTGATCATGCAACATCGCCCGTGCAGCACCCACAATCGTTCTGTTCTTCCGCTCAACAACCCCGTTCTGCTGTGGGTTATGAGGTGCTATGATCTCTCTTCGAATTCCTTTTGCGCTGCAAAAGTCCTTGAATTCTCCAGAGATGAATTCACCACCATTGTCGCTCCTTAGAGCCTTCACCTGCTTCCTCGATTCTTTCTCAAATAGTGCCTTGAACTCACAGAACTTTGAGTATGTCTTGCTCTTCTTCTGCATGAAGAAGATCCAGCACTTACGAGAAAAATCATCAACAAATATCAAATAATACCTGTGCTTTGCTGTCGAAGCTACTGAGAAAGGTCCACACACGTCTGTGTGAATTCTCTCAAGGATCGTCATGGCGCGACTATCCTTCTCGTGAAAGGTGGCTTTCACAAATTTTCCCAAGGTAAACCCCTTGCACTGATCTTATTGCGCAAGAGTGCCTTTAGGAAGCCCAGTAGAAATCTGCTGCAGTATCTTCAAAGCTCCATGGTGAAGGTGGCCCAATCTCCGGTGCCACAACTCACCATCATCCCGACTCACCACTCCTTCTGCCTTGCCTGCCATTGCTGCGCAACCATCTACCTGCAATTGATAAAGGTTCTTAACTCGAACCCCTATCCTCCGGGTCTCACCAGTTTCCTTACTGCGCAGGAAAACCTTTCCCTCGCTAAAGACAACATCATATCCCTTGTCTTCTAACATCGCCACAGAGATAATATTCTTCTTCAATCCTAGAACATGCATCACTTCCTTCAATCTGAAGGGTTTACCAGAATCCCTCTCAAAGGAAATGGTACCAATACCAGTCGCACTGTATCTACCATATCGCCCATCTCGATGTGCACTCCAAGATCTTTCTCATCTAGATTAGTAAAAAAATCTCAATCTCCTGTCATGTGAAAAGACGCACCACTGTCCAGAAACTACACTGAACCCATCACACTTGAAACCAAGCATGCGATCAACGAAAAATTTAGCTCAAACTGTGAGGCTAAGGCCTCTCCAGCTTCAATTCCAACAGTCTGCTTATTTTTCTTCTTCTGCGGACAATTTGTGGCATAATGTCCGTGTTGGTGACAGTGAAAGCACTTCACCTTGGACATGTCGTGCTTCTTGCCTTTCACACCGGAATGAGAAGCTTTCTTTCTCTTCCCCTTCTTTTATTTGGCAGCCAAAGAAAAATTCTCTTCAACAGAGTTCCTTGATGAAGATCCGTCCCTGGTACTTCGCCTTATCTCCTCTTGCACAAGATCCAACCAAAGTCGCTCCCATCCTGGCAATTTCTCCTGACCATTGACAGAGTCCTGATAGGAGTTCCAACTCTTCAGAAGCCCTAGGAGAGCCAAGCTCACCAAGTCCTCATCATCAACAGTCACCCCCACACTTCCCAGCTCATCCCTGCATTGGATGAAATTCGTGAGGTACTTGGGCATACTGTCGCCTTTCTCCATCTTTATGTTTCTAAGTCTATCCTTGAGCACCAACTTCCTCTGGTCGCTCTTGCTTTGGAATAAATCTGTCAAGGATTTCCACATCAAGAATGGATAAGCCTTACCATGAAGTCTGGACACTATGTGATCCTTCACACCCTCCAACAGAATCCTTCGACACTTTGTTGTCTTCTTTTACCAAGCCTCAATTACGGCAGCATCGCTAGAAGTAGGCTTTGGAATTTCTGCATCTATGAACTCCTTCAACCTATTGTCATCCAGCACCGCCTCCATCCTATCCTTCCATGCAATATAATTCGAGCTGCCCTCAAGGGCATACTCCAATCGCAATTCGTTGAAATACATCTCAACTTCGACACCAAGAAAACACTGCTGCAAATTCGAATTCCACCAGCACAAAACTGAACCGCTTCAATGTTTTGCAATTGCTCCAATGATCAATATCGCTCTGATACCATGTAGAAATTTGAATAGTTGTTATGTTATCCACCGAGATTATCCTGATCACACACTATTTGAGCTTCATGCATAATACATAACCTCTTCTACTATTGATCATCAATTTGCGGAAATATAAACAATCGCATGCGCACATTAAAACCATAAACAATCACACATATAAACACAAAATTTATGGGAAATATTAAAGCTGAAAACCTCCAACTATATATATATTATAATGATAGATATCATGTAACAATAATTGTACAAACTCCTCACAAGCTCTCAGTACAATCTCCAATTATTACACACTATAGAATCTCAGATCATACAAAACACATGCTCCAATCTGCTCCACCTGTTAGCCTGCCTCTACTGCGCAATCCAAGATGAATAATTGCACATCCTGAGTTCAAATCCCTCTGGTATGTACTGCGCAATCCTCATTGGCATCTCCATCAATGTGTGGTGCAAACTCATGCACCAGTATAGTCACAACTGATAGTCACACTGCTCTTTCACCTACCTCTTCACTGGTCTCCACTGAAACTGTCCATGCACTGAAGTTAATTGATGTATTCTTTAGTTAATTAATGAGTTTATAATTAGTGAATTAATTAATAATTAATTCACACCACTCTCACTAGTGTATCAATCAGTTAGACTAGATACAACTAGCTCAACTATGTTTAACTCAGTTAAACTGAATACAACTCCTCTAACTTCCTCAATCAACTCCACCAAACTCTGTCACATGAGTTCTAACTGAAGTCAACATGCAATAGCTCCACTAAACCCTAGGAATAGCGTAATTCCTTCTGTCAGCTGCATGTGCCACTTATGTGCACTCAACTGAAGTGCTCCAAGAGGATAAGATAATGTTTAGAGTCCAAATATTATTAAGAGCTAATAATATTCGACATATCTATTTTTAGACTGGAAATCTAAAAATAGATTCTGCCCAATATGTCTAAAAATAGAAGTCCATATATTTTTTTCGACTTGAGCAACCATCCACAAATAGCATCCTGCAACTCATAGAACATGATCCATATGTCTAAAAATAGACATAGTTTAAAAATAGACTTTGCGCCAAAAATACCCTGCGGGCCCACTTAGTGAAGGCGACTCCTTTCCACTAATCTCATCATCTTGTTTCAATCTCAACAACGATATCATAAAGGCACCCCACCCAGGGCCTTCCCTTCTCTAAGCACCCCAATGATTGATTTTTTCTTCCCAAAAACCACATCTCGATGAGCTTGAACTTGGATTTTTTCAAGTGAGATTATATATCCCTCCATTTCCCCTCCAATACTAGACAAGATTTTCCAATTCCAAGAGAGGGAGGGTTCATTAAGCTTTGAGCTAGTTTCAGAAGAAGAAAATATTTAGAAGACGAGTCCAAGTAAACATAAATATGGCTCTCTCTAATTGAAATGACAATCAATGAGGTATTTTATAAGGTCGTTGGGAAAATACAATGGGGAAAGGAGGAAAGGGGAATGTCTCAAGAAGAATAAATGTTGGTGTCACAACCAGTTGAGAAGTCCCATCCTTTTCCTAAATCAAAAAATGAATAAACTAAAGATGATAAAGGAGTTGAGATAGGAAAATTACTCAGCACTGATGCTTCCAATAGAGTAGGTTTTTTTGAAATGGGGGATGAAGGGGGTTGGATCAAAGTCCTTTTCCTCCTTATGGAAACTCGATGCTTCACCATGAATCATGGAACTTGTAAGGAGGCTATCTATCTCTTCCTTCTTGACTGGCAAGACTGAATTCCTATACTACAATCAAATCCTCCTGAGTGAGACTTATTTTTTTGGAGAGATGATTGTCCCTAAGCCCTTTGTGCCCATTGAAAGGAAGGGAGAAATCCTTCATGATGTGCACAGTCTTATGGCACCGCCTAAATTGAAAAGGTATTCCCTCATAATCCAAAATATAAAGGTGAGAGTAATTTGGCCTCTCAATTTCTAGTTCTACCACCAATCCTTCACTTGTGTCAATGTTAACCAGTATACGAGCGACTGTTATAACCCTGGTCGAACATAATAACATGTATGCATTACAAAATTCCCCAAAGTAATTTTTTATTTCTATGAAATTGTCTTAAAACCAAAATTGCATGGGAAACAATGGAAAATGAACCTAGATGGGTGCTTTCTCCAATAATTCTTTCTTTGTGTCAAAGAGTGGTGACCACCTCTTAAACAAAACTAGGGTAGAATCCATTTCCTAGTTTTTTTATAGGACCCGGGTTACATGATCTCCATAAAAGAAATTTAAATAGAACCACCCCCTTACTAAATATGTTACTGAAGGTATCGAGTTAATTTTATGTTCCCAAGTTTTCTTTTCCTTGGCCTTGAGAGAATAAATGTTGTAACAACGACCCCTAGTTTGACCCACTGCAACTAGCTCATAATTCAACCTTGTGCATTTGAATATAATCACCCAATACCATTATGCACCCTCCATTTTTTCATATGGCAGACTGATATTTCTTCTTTCTAGGCCAATTTCCTAGGGTTTGATTTTCTCCACCCCTATTCTCTATTCTTGTGGGTGGCGACGACTCCATAGAAGCCCAAATTACTGGTTATACCATTTGATATACCATGTCTATGAGCCCTGGAGTAGAAATATTTAAGTTGGTTGGGATGGTTTCATTACCTGTTATAGATGCTTCCGAGTTAGAAACTGGAGGGGCATGTATTAACCCCCCCATCCGCTGAGAGTGTGTACTTGCAAATGCCAACGAGTCTACCATAAAATCCTCAACTACAAAAAAATATTATTGAGAAACAACAGAGAGGGGAAACCTTTGTAAATATTCTTATGAAGGAAAGCCATCCAAGGACCAAGCCACCTCCCAAGTTGAATACTAAACTTTTAAGGGTTGTGAGAAGGAATATTTAGGAAGTGCTCTAAGTCCCAACCATTCGCTAGGCCAAAAATCTGATCCTTGGACTGAGACACCACCATAGCTTGAAATTTGTCACCAACCCTGGTCCAATCCATATCCACCACCTTCCAGAGACACAAGACCTAGATCTAGCCAAATTTGGCTACATTCCATGGGGTCAATAGAAACAAAAGGTGAAGAGACTAGATGAGTGATTTGGAATTTGGGTCCCTGAGATGAAATAACTATCTAAAGATTCCATGAAGGAGAGAAACCATTTTTGGAGGATTCCAATGTAGGCTAAAGGGACATGCAGGCTAATGGGACTATTGATCATGTCATAATCATCTCATAGGAAAGTAGGTCCCTTCCATGTGGCGTGGAGAGACCGTGTGAAACCTCATGCTAAATTTCCTAGATTCGCTTTCCTTTATACATATCATTGGAAAATTCCACTATTATGCAACCAAAAAAAAAAAAAAAGGAAGAAAATATATATCGATGAATTGATAATTAGCCTCTTCGATGGGTAAAACTCATTTAAATCACATCAATGAACAATTATTGGATGATACGAATGACAAGACCTCCTTGATATATATAGGAGTCTAAGGGGTCATAATATATCAGAGCCTACATAAAAATAATAATGTAAGGGCACAAAAATAACAATAGTGGGATTTTATGGGGCACAACAATAACAATATGGGGGCTACATGGGAATACACATAACAATAAAGGGGCTACACTAACAATAACAATAAGGAGGCTACACTAGTATTATATGGACCTAACATTCCACTCTCCAAAAATAGTGTTGTCCTCAACACTTGAGTAGTTCTACATGTTTCTGAATAAAATTATTATCCTCCCATGTGGAATCTTCAGCAGGTAAGTTATTCCACTTAATGAGATACTTTGAAATTGACCGATTTTGTAGATGTCGGGTTCGTGTTTCTCTGACTGCTTTAGGATCCATTATGATTTTTCCTTCTTTGTGAAGTTGTGGCAATATTGTTTAAACTAGGAGCTTGTCATAGATAACTCTCTTTAAGCATGAAGCATGGAAAATTTGGTGTACTCGGGAAGATGCAAGAAACTCCAATTTGTATTCCATAATACCACTCTTTTGAAACACCTTGTAAGGACCATATTACTTGGGTGATAATTAATTATCCTTCTTAGCTTGCTTGAGGGGCATTTTTTTTTTTATGGTTGTAGCCGTAAAAACACCTAGTCACCTACGTTAAAACTTGTTTCACTATGATTTTCATTTGCCTATTGTTTCATTCGATTTTGTGGCAGAGTGAGGTTATCGTTTAAGAGTTGGAGAACTTGTTGTTGATGCTCGATGTGATCGTCCATTGCTTGAACTTTGGAATTTCCTCTTAAAGATTATGTGATGGATAGTGGATGACATCCATAAAGTGTCATAAATGGGGTCATTTTTGCTGCAATATGGAAGGAAGTTTTATAACACCATCTACCCAAAGGTAACAACTTGACCCATTGTGTTTGTTTATCAGATATAAAGTAACGAAAATATCCTTCCAAACATGTGTTCAATATGATCTCAGTTTTCCCATTAGATTCAGGATGATAAAATGAACTATGAGCTAAATGAGTACCAAGACAATAAAATAATTCCATCCAAAAATTTCTAGTGAAAATGGGATCTCTGTCACTTGCAATAATTTTTGGGTTTCCATGTAACTTTTGAATTGTTTCCATAAATGCAGTAGCAATTGTACTGGCTTTAAAAGGATGAGATAATGCACAAAAGTATGCATACTTGGTAAATCTATCAACTACCACCATGATGACATATCTTTCCTTTGGACTTGGGTAAGCCTGTGATAAAATCCATTGAGACCTCCTCCCAATGGTGACTTCGAATGGATAAAGGTTGTAACAAACCCAAGCTCTTAATTGTATTAACTTTATTTTGTTGGAAAACCAAACATTTTTCCACAAAATTATGAATATAATATCTAAAGCCACCCCAAAAAAATTCCTTCCTGACCTTGTGGTAAGTTTAAAAAAATCCCGAGTTCCCTCCTAAGGGGGAGGTGTGTAACTCCAAAAGAATCTTTTGTTTGAGTTGGGAAATATTACATAGATATAAGAGATATTTGTACCATTTTGAATCATTTTCCCATATAAATTTATAATATTTGCTGGGATATTGTTGCAACTTTTGAATCAGTGTCCACACCTCTTCATCATTCTTCCATTCATCCCTTGCTTCAATTATCCAATCAGATTAGATAACAAAAATGAAACAAAGCAATGTTTCCACATCCTCATACTTTCTTAAGAGTGCATCTGTAAAAAAAAATTCTTCCCTTTTTTATAGATGATTTCAAAGTCATAACCCAACATATTTTTGACACATTTTTGCTACTCTTCTGAAGATAATATTTGTTCCAAAAATTATTTAATACTATCATTATCATTTTTTACCTTGAAGTGTCTTCCCATTAGGTAAGGTTGTCATTGCTTTAGTGCATGTAGTATTGCCAACATTTCCTTCTCATCAATAAGTTTGTGTAAATAATTTCCCTTGATTTGATGACTTTCAAAAGAAATGGGTCTTCCTTCTTGGATTAAAACAACACCAATTCCATATCCTCAGGCATCACATTACACAATAAAGGTTTTTGTGAAGTTTGGTGTAGCTAAAACCGATGCTAGGCACATTACCTCTTTAAGATGTTCAAATGTCTTAGGTACTTTTGGAGTCCAAAAAAATACATCTTTCTTTGGTAATGGTGTTTGAGGCATTTATATTCTCCCATAATTCTTAAAAAACTTGCAATAATACCCTATCAACCCGATAAATCCTCGAAGATGCTTTAGGGTTGTGGGGATTTACCATTCCTTAATGGCTTTAATTTTGTTATGATCTACCTTAACACCCTCATGAGATACAATATGACACAAATATTAAACCTCCTGTACTCCAAAGAAACATTTGGAGGTTTTTGCATATAATTGTTTCTCCTTCAATAGTTTGAGCACCATGTCACTGTTATGAAACCAACTCCAAAAATAGAAGAAAAGAGAGATCAACACCTTAGAAATAAGCCACTTCGAGAGGGAAACCTCCTTTACATTACATAAATGAACAATTCTTGGATGATACAAATGAAAAAACCTCCTTTCTATATATAGGAGTCCATGAGGTCACAATATAATCGTAGCCAACCTAACAATAATAATGTAAGGGCACAATAATAACAATATGGAGGTTACAAGGGTACAATAATAACCATATGGGGGCTACATTAACAACAATAAGGGACTAAAATAGTAATATAGGGACCTAACATGCCCCTCTCCTTCAAAAAAGTGTTTTCCTCAATGCTTGAGTAGATATGGATGCTTTTATATAAAATTCTCATCCTCCCTTGTAGAATCTTCAGTGGGTAAATTCTTCCACTTGATGAGATACTCTGAAATTGATCGATTTCGTAGCTGCCGAGTTCTTGTTTCCGTGACTGCTTCAGGTTCCAATATGATTTTTCCTTCCCCATCAAGTTCTGGAAATATTGTTTCAATTGGAAGTTTGTCACCTATAACCTTCTTTAAGCATGAAACATGGAAAATTGGATGCACTAGAGAAGAAGAAGGAAGCTCCAATTTGTATTCCATAGTACCAATATTTTGCAAGACCTTGTAAGGACCATAGTACTTTGGTAATAATTTATTATCCTTCTTAGCTTGCCTGAGGGACATTTTTTTGTATGGTTGTAGCCGTAAAAATACCCAGTATCCTACATCAAAACTTCTCTTGTTGTGATGTTGATATGCCTGTTATTTCATTCGGTTTTGTGCCAAATTTAGGTTATCCTTTAAGAGTTAGAGAATTTGTTTTTGATGTTCGATGTGATCTTCCACTGCTTGAACCTTAGAATTTTATCTTAAAGATGATGTGATGGACGATGGATGATATCCATAAAGTTCCATAAATGGGGTCATTTTTGTTGCAGTATGGAAGGAAGTGTTATACCACCATTCAGCCATAGGTAACCACTTGACCCATTGTGTTTGTTTATCAGATACAAAACAATGAATATATCCTTCCAAACATTTTCTCACTATATTATTTTTCCCATCGGATTGAGGATGTTAAGATGAGATATGAGCTAGTTGAGTACCCAAACAAGAAAATAATTACGTCCAAAAATTTCCAGTAAAAATGGGATCTCTGTCGCTTACAATAATCTTTGGGTTTCCATGTAGTTTTTGAATTGTTTCCATAAATGAAGTAGCAACTGTAATTTCTTTAAATTGATGAGATAATTAACAAAAGTGTGCATACTTGGTAATTATATCAACTACCACCATGATGACACTCTTTCCTTCGGACTTAACTAAACCTGTGATAAAATCGATTGAAATCTCCTCAAAACGTTGACTTGGAATGGATAAGGTTGTAGAAGACCCGGGGTCTTAATTGTCTCAACTTTATTTTGTTGGAAAACCAAACATTCCACCACAAACATTTGAATATCAAATTTAAGGCCATCCCAAAAAAATTCTTTCTTCACCCTGTGGTAAGTTTTTAAAATTCCTGAGTGTCCTCCTAAGGGAGAAGTGTGCAATTCCAAAAGAATGTTTTGTTTTAGTTTTGAATTCTTACAAAGATACAAATGATCTTTGTACCACAAGGAATCATTTTTCCAACTAAATGTATCATATGTACAAGGATCTTACTGCAAATTTTGAATGAGTGTCCACACTTCTTCATCCTTTTTCCATTCATCCCTTGCTTCAGTTATCCAATCTGGTTGGATAATAGAAATTGCACAAAGTCATGCTTCCACCTCTTCATCCTTTCTTGAGAGTGCATCTGCAACAACATTTAGCTTCCCTTTTTGTAGATGATTTCAAAGTCATAACCCAACATCCTTGTGGCCCATTTTTGTTGTTCTTCTGAAGATAGTATTTGTTCCAAAAAGTATTTAAGACTATCATGATCAGTTTTTACCTTGAATTGTCTTCCCATTAGGTAAGGTCGCCATTTCTTTAGTGCATGTAGTGTTGCCAACATTTCATTCTCATAAATAGCTTTCTGTAAATACTTTCCTTTGATTGGATGACTTTCAAAATAAATGGGTCTTCTTTCTTGCATTAAAACAACACCAATTCCATTTCTTGAGGCATCACATTCCACAATAAAGGTTTTTGTGAAGTCTGGCGTAGCTAAGACCGGTGCTAGGCACATTACCTCTTTAAGATGTTCAAAGGCCTTAGTTGCTTTAGGAGTCCATGAAAATGCATATTTCTTCAATAATGTTGTTAGAGGTGATTCTATTCTCTCATAATTCTTAACAATTTTGTGATAATACCTTGTTAACTCGATAATTCCTCGCAACTGCTTTATGGTTCTGGGGAATTTCCATTCCTTAATGGCTTTAATTTTGTTAGGGTCTACCTTATCACCCTTGTGAGATAAAATATGACCCAGATATTCCACCTCTTGTACTCCAAAGAAAAATTTGGATCTTTTTGCATATAATTGTTTCTCCTCCAATAGTTTGAGTACCCTGTCAACATGTTGAACATGATCCTTCCAAGACCTGCTATAGATTAGTATATCATCAAAAAAATACAACACAAATTTTCTAAGGAAGGGTTTTAAAATGGAATTCATCAACCCTTGAAATGTATAAGGTACATTAGTAAGGCCAAAAGGCATGAACAAAAAATTATAATGACCCTCATGAGTTTGAATTCTATTTTCAGAATATCTTCAGTATTCATTCTAATTTGATGATATCCTAAACGAAGATCCAACTTTGGTAAAATAAATTGTTCCATGTAATTCATCCAATAATTCAACATTCACAGGAATGGGAAAATTATCTTTAATAGTGAGTATATTTATCTCCCTATAATCCAGACACATGTGCCATGATCTATCCTTCTAGTGCACCAATAATACTGGAGTAGAGAAAGAAATTTGACTAGGTCAAATTATACCAACCTCTAAATTTCTGCAATCATACATTCAATTTTTCTCTTTTGGACATAAGGATATATGTAAGGCCTGATGGTTGGAGGAACATTTCCTGGAATCAAATGAATAGCATGATCATGATCACGAATAGGTGGGAGTCCTTTGGGAGTTTCAAACACCTTGGAATTATTTTCCAAGACTTTTTGGAGATCTGGAGAAATAGATTATTTTGATGTTGGAACTTCTAGTGAGCATAATTTTGCAATTACGCCTTGTTGTTCTTTATTCAGAATTTTTTCATGAAATTAGAGCTTATTATCTTTCCTAACTTCCCTATGATACCTCGTAATTCAACAACCTTTCCTTCCGAAAAAAAATTCAAGAAAAGTTCTTGAAATTAAAAGCTACCGTCCCCAAAAATTGTAACCATTGTACTCCTAGTACAACATCAACACCTACCATTGGAATGGAAATCATTGGAATATTCAATACATATTCCCCCATGGTTAGCTCGCTATTATGGCATTTTCTAGAGAAATTTATAGTTCCTCCATTTGCAACCACCACTTGACACTTTGGTGCTGGGTATAGGAAGCAATTCAATTCCTCGGCTACCTTAAAATGAATAAAATTATGGGTACTACCTGAATTAATCAACACTATTACCTTTTTCTTCTTGATATGTCCTTCTATTTTGAGATTTTGAGGAGTGGTAATTCCTACCAATGCAGTACAGGATATGGTCGGACTTTCTCTAGGGTTTTTTCCTGGTGTATGTTGGGGTCTCGTGTTTTGATAGTTTGGAAAATCAAAAGACAAGGCAATATCAGAAACAATCTTTAGAGTCCCAGGATCCAGTCATCCTGTTCTCAGAGAGGGATCTCTCGAATGTTTGTTTGCAAAGGTTTATCTTGTGTGCTTGGAATATGGATTTTAGACTAGTTATTAAGTGTTTGCTTGTTTGTTTGGTTGAATTGATACAACAGAACATGAAAGATCTAGGAAAGATAAATAGAATGGAGAAACATCTGGTTCATTGGGCAATGGAGTCAAAAAGAGGTAATAACATACTCATCAATGGATATGGGATATCAAAGGGCAAATCTAACTTGGCCACAGGATCCTTTGGTTTTTGGAATGAGATGGACATCAATGATTTGAAAAGAGAAGTGTAATTCTCAAACAAAGGGAATTTGAAAGCACAATTTGAACAATAAAGAGCTTTTTGATAGACAGGGCTAACCATGAATTCTACAAATCATACCTTTAAGCAAACAAATGATTTCAAAACAACTTTTAAAATGAAATCTAAGATTCGGGGAACACCCTATTTCCTCAAAGATTTTATTTCAAATGACTTAGAAAACATAAAAGATTCACTGATAATTGTAGTCATAGAAGAGGGAACACCTAACACATCTATGATTACAACTATAAAGACCTTTGAGACAACTTTTTAAGTAAGGACAAAGGGAAAGATCAGAACAGACCTCCTTGGCTCACTGTAAACAGAAAACTACAAAGGGAGACTTTAATAACAGTTTTAAAGTGGCCGCAGACAAGCAGGGAGAACGATGAATCATGCTGAAACCAACTATTCGAACTATTAAGGAAATACTCAAGCATGAAGACTAAAGAGAGAGGTTAAAGACTCTAAAATACTTCAGCAGAAGAAAACATGAAATAGTGAAGGATGAACAGGTCTAAGGTGCTTCCAAGAGTCATTTATTAGCCTGAAACTTTCAACCTACTGTAGTAAGAAATTATGGAACAGAATGAAAACAGGAGAAAACATTAAACAATTTAGAATACTTCACCAACAGCCAAGCTCATGGATCCAATGATAGAGCCTTCTCAGGAACAAAAATGCAACAACATCATCAAGGCTTCCAAGACTTCAATTTGTTCTTCAAATTCAACAGAATATGCATTATTTCAAAAAGTTTCAATATTACAACTAGTGATCAACCAACCCCTCACTCATCTTCTGCAGAAGTATATATAGAAGAATGAGGAGGTGAGATATGCTAAAATATCTCTAAAGACAATTAATACAGACTTAATGGTTCCTCGGCCTTTAGAGGCTTAACGAAGAAGCTTACATAGGTGTCTTCTGTATTAAATGATTTTCATAAATATTTAAGCTCAGTGGGAGCTCGTTTTGACCTTTGAGGCTCTGTGTGATGTCGAATTTACTCTACTGATATTTTGTCATTAGTTTGTCTGCATAATTTTATCCTTTGGCTGCGTTATGAGGCAGATATCTATTCTTGATCAATAAATTCAACCTCTGGTTGAATGCTTCGAGACACAAGTGGCTTTGTGGTAGCTGAGAGGAATCAATTTGCCTCAAATGTGGCGGTGGGGGCCTTCTGTTCGATGAACCTTTATGATTTCTTCCTTTAACTGTGTTTTAATCGGGGATTAGGCTTTTGATAAACCATCTTGGACGTAATCCCCGAAGGCCTGTCTTCAGTCTTCTGTTCTGACATATCTCTAGTTTTCTGCACTGATACTTTTTTACTTTGCTTTGCTGGTGTACAGGGCTGTGCAGGGGTTATGTAGCATCAATGCTTCATGGATGATTGACGAAACGTGGATTTAACACCTGCAAGTTTTTTCCTTTGACAAATCGAAGGTGGAAGGATCGTCACCCTCTACCTTCGAATTTTCTTCAGACATAGTGGAAAAACCTTTGAACCCTGCAAAATACGAAAAAGATTAGAAAATCCTGCATGTATAGGTTATATTTCTTCAGAGGACATGTGGGGAGAGCATGACCGTAGGATGGCATCATCAAACGGTCGAGATTTATCGAGGAGGTTAGAGGAAAGCAGAAAAATGATTTGAATCAGAGCCGTTGATTGCGCGAAATCAACGGTCAGGAGCGCAGGTGGAAAGCCAAAACGGAAAAAATGGGCGATGAATTTTGGGTCGTCGATTTGCAGATCAAATTGACAGCGGAGATGCTGTTACCGCTGCGTCGGAGCCTGGTTATCACGTGGGCATCTTCGGTGAGCGATCACCATCCGATGGGTGGCCATCAGATCAGACGGTGGACGTCCATATCGCACCGGGTCCATGTCCAAATTTTAACGCACGATGGATGGAGGTTTGGTGAACAGTGCCCAGGCCACGCGTCAATTGGTGAGTGGAATCACTACTGATCGGAAAAAACCGTCCATGCTCAAAAAGCGGTGCGATGGATACCGCGTGGTTTTCCCGACGGTGAGTGGTTGGCGGGGACCACCGGGGAGATGGATTCCGCATCGTCCGATCTTCAGATTTGATCGACGGTGCGGAGTGATTTAAATTTCGTACTGACGGTAATTTATAAATATAATAAAAACATTAAAATAATATGAAACCAAAGGTTTTACACTTCGGGCGGATATTATTAATATTAACAAATGACTTGGCACCCGATTACGGGGCCACAGGTTATATGGAAAGCCATATGACCGGGGGATTATGGATGAGGGCTAATAGGCATGCGGTAATAAAACAAGCGCTTAGAAGACTTAGCACTCGGTCCTGGCACCTGGGCGTAAGGAGAGGGGGGGCTTAAAGACTTAGCCCAAGGGGGCTTAAGTCTATAATACATAAAAATATGATTTTTATGGATTTTGAATGATTTTCAAAGGTTTTGGGGGTTTCGATAAGGCAAAGATAGGGTCTTAGGCCTTATCAAAGGGTTTTTAATAAAAGGGAAAGGGAAAAAACATGAAAATGGGGGATTTGATTGGAGAAGAAAAGGCAAAGATGAGGTTAGTTTTGGAAGAAAGGGAAAGGGGAAAAATGGTGCTTGCAGCAGTTTTTCTTCATGTAATGACAACATAAATTCTGAGTTGAAAAAGGAGGAAAATCAGTGACGATTATCCAAAGGATAGGATATTATCAAAAGACTTTAAGAATCAGGAATTTTAGCAATGAAATTGTTTCTTGAAGGTTATCCAACATCATTTAGCCACCACCTGATATGTCAGAATTTATGGGTGGCTAACAGTGGCTCCACTTGGGGATGGTGCCTTTTTGAAGACATCAATAATTTCAGACTTGCATTCTCTGGGAGGTTGACCTGTGCCTCATCCATTGGACTGCTTTCCTTTGCTTTGCATGATCTTCTTTGTTCCGAAAACATATTAGAAATCACAAAAACAATGTATATTCATCAATACAAGCTTTCTACCTACCCAATCCTACTGATCTAGCATTTTTTCTTCATTTAGAGTGCACTTATATTGGCAAACTCTTTTACAACATTTTATCATTTTGAAAGCAGGAAATATAATCTATCTCAACTCCTTATTTCTCCACGGACCCAGATTAAACAGTTGAGCCCATATGATTCTCTACCTAATCTGCTGTCTGTTGGGATTAAACTGTCCAACAGACTTTATTCTCTAAATTCTACAACAGAAATTAAAAAGCATCCAAGTCAGGATTGAATAGTCTAACTTGATGCTGGTCTATGGCATAAAAACAAGCTGCACATAGAAATTTATTTTGCAGAAAATTAAATCAAAATGGAAGGCTTAAGATCTGAAATTTTTCTCATCATGGCCTTCTCTTCTCTTTACAGCTCTATTTTGAATTTGTTTGAGTTGTTTTGTCTTTATCAACTGGTTCAGATTTTGAGCTGATTGGAACCAGATTTACATCTTTTTTGACTGAAAAAATAAATCAGATTTGAGTCATTTTCTTTTTGAAACCTTAGGTTCAGAGTTAGAGCTTGTTTGAACCTTTAATTTCTATCCTAATCTATCTACTGATAAGCCAAGACTAAACAGTTTGGAAAATTGAACTCACTATCCTATCAGCAGAAAATTTAAAGCTAATTAGTCAAGATTAAACTATTTGACTAACTAGAAGTGTGTTTTTTAGGAGTGGCATTTGAGCTTGCACACTTTCAGATTTGTTTCTCTTTTTTTGTATGGGGCAATACCTTTCTTGTTTTCACAGTCTACCCTCTTTTCTTTCTTTCTCTGTTTTTGTATTTTTTGATTTTCATAACTTTGAGTGCAATGTTAAGACTATGATATTTACAATGGTAAAATAAAATACTTTAAAACTTATGATTCTTGGCAGAAGTAATGCTTGAGCATCCTTCCATTGACAGGACCTCCATATAGATCTTCTCCATTCAATTCCTTCAGGAAAAATGCATTGTGATCCCTCTTAGTATGAATAATATATGGACCTTTCCACAAGTTCTCGAACTTACCATGTTTTCCCTTCTCTCCTTGAATCCCATTTAAGAACAACATTTCCAACTTGGAAATTTTCTGCCTTAGTCCTCTTATCAAATAGCTTCTTCATATTTTGTTGGACTAACTGTGTTCTTTCATAGACTTCCTCTCTGGTCTGTTGTAAATGGATTATTTGGTTGATTCTTCTCTGCATATCATTCTCTTCAATCTGCACTTCCTGAAGTAGCTTCATAACTGGAAATCCTAATGAGGTGGGAAAAACTGCATCCATGCCATAAACTAACTGATAGGGGGACATATTTATTGATTTATTTGCAGTTAACCTATCAGCCCACAAGGCATGAACCAGCTTACTGTGCCATGATTTTCGATTCTGTTCCAACAGTTTCTTAATGATATTGATGAGGCTATTGTTGGAAGATTCAGCTAATCCATTTCCGTGGGGATAGTAAGCAGTGGAATGGCCCAAGGTTATGTGGTATTTGTAACAGAAATCAACCATCTTCTTAGATTTAAAAGCAACAGCATTTTCTGTTATGATTTTTCTGGGACAACCAAATCTGGATAGGATATTAGTTTCAAGGAACTTGATAATGACAAAGTCATTAGCATTTATGGAGGGTATAGCTTCTATCCACTTGGTAAAGAATTCAGTGGCTGTGAGGATCCACTTATGTTGAGCTGAGGAGGATGGGTGAATTTCCCCAATGAAGTCTAAACCCCATTGTTGAAAAGGTGCCTCAACTCTGATGGGATGTAAGGGTAAGGGAAGGAGTTTTCTTTTACCATCAAAGATTTGACACTTATGGCAAGACATGACCAACCTTTGAGTGTCGGAGAAAAGGGTAGGCCAATAGTAACCAGATCTAAGAATTTTGTTTGTTGTGGCCTTCCAGTAGAGGTGTCCTCCACATTCTCCGTCATGCAATTCATGCATGATTTTTTCTGCATCATCTTCAAGTAAAAATTTAAGCAAAATTCCAACAACATTTTTCCAATATAATACTCCATCTAAATTGAAAAAACTCAAAGCTTTTTGTTTCAAAAATCTAGCTTTAGTTTTAGACAGAGAAGGAGGGGCATTTAAATATAAAAGCACATAAACAATGTCAGCATACCAAGGAGAATTTAGAAAAGTTTCTTCAATAAAAGGAGCAGTGGATTCTTCTATTTCTTCCAACACATCTACCATATTTATGTCAAGTGCTTGGAAGTTAGACTCAGCCATAAGTTTTTCTAATCCTTGCCCTTTAACTAGTTTGGTGGGCCTAATTTCTAAGTCATATTCAAGAATAGTTGCAATCCATTTTCCCTTTTTACCATCAGGGTCTTGACTTAGAATGTCCTTGACAACAGTATGTGGAACAAAAACAATTATGTGAGAGTGTAAAATATAGACCCTAAAGTCTTTTAATGCTTTCACTAATGCTAAGGCTTGCTTCTCCATGATGTTATATTTGAGAGGAGCATCTCTCAAGGCCCTACTAAAGAAAGATATTGGTTGTTCTTGTCCCAAATCATTCTTTTGAAGTAAAACTGCTGCTATTGTATGTTCAGATGCAAAGGAAAAAATGTAAAAATCTTTGGTAAAATCTGGACTAATCAAGACTGGTGTTTGAGTAAGAGCTTGTTTGACCAGTTCGAATGATTGTTTAGCTGGTAAAGTCCATTTTACACCGACATTTTTCTTAAGCATGTTTGTAATTTTTTTTAATAGCTCAGAAAAATTAGGAATAAACCTCCTCAGAAAATTAATCTTTCCGATGAAAGATTGCAATTCCTTGAGGCTCCTTGGATGGTTGATCTACAATATGCCATCTATCCTTGTAGGGTTTATTTTGATTCCCTCTTCTGAAATTATATGGCCAAGAATTTTACCTTTCTGGAGACCAAAGAGCGTCTTCTTGGGATTCAATGATAAGCCAATCTTCCTACACTTCTCAAAAAAATTTCTCAGGTGAATCAAATGTTCTTCATCAGCTTTTGAGAAAACGGTTATGTCATCAAGGTAGATGATTATGAAATAGCCAATGTCTTTAGAAAAGGCTAAGTCCATGGCCCTTTGGAAAGTGGCCCCTGCATTCATCAATCCGAAAGGCATTTTGACATACATAAAGGTGCCCCAAGGTGTGGTAAAAATAGTTTTGATTTGATCACTTGGGAGCACTAACACCTGGTTGTAACCCGAGAACCCATCTAAGAGGGATATCCTTCTAGAACCAACTACCCTTTGAAGTATATGGTCCATCTTCGGTAAGGGGTAGTTGTCTTTTAAAAAGGCTCTGTTTAAATTTCTGAATTCAATACAGAGCCTGATTTCCCCTGTTTTCTTTCTAACAAAAACTAAGTTTGATACCCACTCTGAAAATCTAATGGGTACTATGATTCCCGCATCATGCATTTTTTCAATCTCTGCCTTAACTAGAGGTAGTAAGAGAGGATTTATTCTCCTTATTTTTTTTTTAAAAGGATTTTGATTTTCTTTTAAGGGAATTTTATGCTGGATGATGCTGGTATCATATGATTTTAGGTCTTTGTATCCCCAAGCAAAAAAATATTTAAATTCTTTGAACATCTCTATGTACTGTAATTTTATGTGAGCTGGGAGAGTGCTGGACAGTTTGATCATCTTGGGTTCTGCTAGACTGCCTATGTTATGCTCTTCTACATCTGTTTCCACCGGCTCCATTCTTGGTTCTTTGGCTACATCGTTAAAATCGAAAAGGTGTTCTAAAGGTGCTAGACCTCTTGGAATTTTATCATTTTTGCATTGTAAAACTTCCAAGTCTTCTTGGTCTGTTTTGTCAGTTATCTCTGTTTCAAAAGGATTCTCACAATGATTTATATCAGTAGTGTATGTCGTTTTAACTTTTGGGATTTGTTCAATATACAAACAATTTTCTTTATGGCTGGTTTCTGATATTGGTATGCTGAAATCATTTTCTGATTTCAAGAAATCATCTATGTGTTTGTCAGAATCAAACACTTGCCAGTGAACTTCATTATCAGGCACAACATGCCTGTGTTTTACCTTCACACTGAGTTGTTAATTTATTTCAGGTATTTGGCAATTTCTAGCATTGAAAGCAAGTTCATTTGCTAGATGATTTAGTTCTCTTGGAATGAAAATAAGTTCATACTTTTCAAAGGTTTTCAATAGATCAAGGGCAGCGTTTCGATATTCCCTAAGCCTTGGATTTCTAGCTGAGTATTCTCCTTTGATTTTTCTTATGATAAGTTCAGAATCTCCTAAGATTGATATCCTCTGGGCTTCTAACTGTTTAAGCAATTGTAAGCCTAGGAGAAGTGCTTCATATTCAACAATATTATTAGTGCATGGGAAATCCAATTTATATGAAAAAATCTGATTTGTATTTTGAATCCACACACCTGCTCTTGCACTTGTTTTATTACAAGATCCACCAAAGTTTATTGTCCAAAGTATGTCGTTTCTATTTTCATTTTCCTGTTGCTGTTGATTGGTAATGTTTTGAATTTGATTGAGGGGAAGATTTGATTGTTCTGGTGAACTGATTGGGTCCATGTTTTCCTTATCTTGTTGAGTAATTTCATCTTCGTTACATAAGATAAAGGAATCTAAAAATTATTGAATAGAATAGAATGGAGATTTGTTTGGTTTTTCTATATTTCTCACCATGTATTTCATGTGAGATTCCCTGTATAGTCTTCTGTTTTGATTAAAAATGGGAATGGTGGCATAAGACATGTCCATTTGAAGGCTTCCCTGAAGTTTGGCTCCCCAAGATCTTGATAAGAGCATGCCATACTTAGGGGAAATATCAGCTACAACTATGTCCATGACTAAACTCTTAGCAGGGTTTTGGGATAAGTTTACACACAAATATTTGATTAAACCAAAAAAATTGACTCTGCTTGAGTCAAAGGAATACAAGTCTTTGTATGGTTTAGTAATTTCTAAGCCTAAGCTTTCCATCACTACCTTGGGCATTAGATTGTGCGAAGCCCCTGAGTCTAACTTGGCATTATGTAATATTTTCTCATGTATGTTCAAACTAACATAGAAGGGAGGGACGACCCCTTCTTGGTATTTTCCTTCAACTTTTGGACCAAACAACAACTCAGGTTTGTCATCTGTTAAGTTTAAGGTGTTAGTATCACTTCCTAAGTTCAAATCTTTCAAAACTTGGTTTTTGTACCCCTCTTGGGTTACTAGTTCAGCTAGGGGGATGGTAATTTTTATCTTAGCAATCTCTCCCTCAAGGCTGAAAGGAATAATTGACCTGTTGATATTTACATCTGTTTTTTCAATTGAATTATTTTCAGCAACTTTGATTTGCTGAACCTTGTTTGGACTGGTAATCGGGACAGTTTTATTAGGACCACTAGCTGAAGTGCTAGGGGTGCTCTGTTCAACATTTGGCTAGGCACTTTTGTCTTTGTTTAAGTCCGGTTTCTTGGCCAAAATGTTGGTTTTCTCTGTTGTCTTTTTGGGCCGGTTTTCTGCATTTTTCTTGATAGCAGTGATAGTGTTTTTGTCCTTGGAATGATCTATGTTCCCCTTGCTCCTAAGATCATATTGTTTGTGCACTTCCATGATTGCATTTTAAAACCCCAATCTATAGTCATCAGAATCTTCATAGGTGTTTGTACTTTGATCATAAAAGAAACCTTGTTCTTCCTCAGTGAGGAAAACATCATCCCCACTGTCTGATCCAATCAAGTTTACATGAGACTCTTCCAACCTTTCCGACTCCCTATCTTCCTCATATTGATCTACATAGTTCTGTTGAAAGGGAGGTCTAATCTGTTGGTCACTTTCTTTTTGCTTATCTTGATTGTTGTCTCTTCTATAATTCTGATTTCTATTTATGTTTTGGTTATTTTGGGGTTCTCTTGGTGGCACTCTATCATTTAAGTTTATCTTTTCAAGCATCCTCTCCATCACCTTCACTAGGTTATCAATTTTTGTGTCAGAGGTTGAGGGTGCGATATCATCTTTATAAGTTACCCTCTTCTCTGCTCTTAACCTATTTCTCTTCTCAATAATGTTTGCTTCAACACTAACAGCTCCTCTCTGCATGTCTTCTAAGGTTAAGTAATCTCTCCCTCTTAATTCATAAGTCATTTTAGCATCAAGGCCTTCGGGATACCTTACCAAGACCATGCCTTGAGGAGGTTTAATGTGAGGTGGAAGAGCATTGTAAACGCTATTGAACCTAGTGGAGTAATCATGAACACTCTCCCCTTGATTTCTCTTAAGGCTACTATATTCTGCTAGTATTTGGAGAGGATTATTTTTGAGTTCCCATTTGTTGATGAATGTCTGATGCAAATCAGGGAGATCGTTTATGTTGTTAGGAGGTAGGTTTTTAAACCATTTCTTTACATATCCTCCTAAACTTTGAGCGAAGATCCTCATCTTCACAGTTTCTTCTTCTATCTCCAGGTAATCAAATGCATCTTCCATCCTATCTACATGATGTTGAGCTGTTGTAGATTATTTTCTAGTGAAGTGAGGGATTTTGGACTGGTAATCATTTGGTAGGGGAAGCAGAGGTTGTGGTAACACTAATGGTGCATACCATGTTGCCATAGTTGGAAATAAGGGCAGATTTACAAGAGGTGGATTTTCAACAGGGAAAGTGGGCTGTAATGAAATGATTTGAATAGTGGATGTTGGATGAATAGATTTTTGAGCTGATCTTGGATGAGAGACACCTAAATTTAGAAGGAAATGTAAATCAGGTGGTGTGGTTTCTCTACTACCAGGATTTTCACTTTGTTGTGGGGACGAAAGTGAAGACTCAGAGTCTATCTGAATTATATCACCAAGCGACCTAGTTCTAAATGGATTTCTTAAGTCGACTTGTGATTGGTGTAGAGCTGCAAGATTTTTAGGAAGTGAATTAGCTCTCAAGGGTGATCTAAAAACAGTTGAAAATTTAATCTTAGGAAACTCCCTAAGTATACTCTCAGGGTTTTCAACTATTTCCAGCGGGTTTGGGTCAGGGAAAGCTCTAGTATGAATCTTTCTAGGAGCCACTATGCTGTGTTTTTCGAACCTAGCTAAAAGAAAAGTGTTGACCAAGTATGAAAATATTTTTAAGAGGCTAAATGATCTTTTAAGAGGAAGAAAACTTTAATCCTGAAGCCTTCTAACTGAGTTTGTATGATGTTATAAAGATTATGGATCTTCCCAGTGGAGTCTAAAGGTCTGTTTTGTGGAGTCTCCATGTGGAAATTTTTAGCTCTTTATAGAGGTAAAAGGTTTTATGGTCCACCACCAAGTTTATTATGAAGCCAAACTGAAATATTTTTGGGTTTTTCTGAGTTACTTCAGTTTTACAGGTTAAGGGAGTGTCCGAAAACTGATTTAACACTTAGCCAAGGTGTTTAATCATACATAGTTCACTCTTATGGCTTGGTAACTGCTTCCTTTAAGGTTTGATAAGGTTTAACGAGAATCTTGAGGGTTACTTAGTTTGTCACTAATTCAATTAAGTCCTATCATGATTGCCATTGCTTGGTAGTGCTTAAGGGAGGTTACTTATGTTATACTAAACAGTGAGTGTTTTGTTTTGAATATTTTACTCAGGGTCCCACCATGATCGCCATTATGTTGGGGTCCCGTGTTTTGATAGTTGGCAAATCAAAAGACAAGGAAACATCAAAACCAATCTTTAGAGTTCGAGGATCTAGTCCTCCTATTATCACAGAGGGATCTCTCGAATGTTTGTTTGCAAAGGTTTATCTTGTGTGCTTAGAATATGGATTTTAGACTAGTTATTAAGTGTTTGCTTGTTTTTTTGGTTGAATTGATACAAAAAAACATGAAATATCTTGGAAAGATAAATAGAATGGAGAAACATCTGGTTCATTGGGAAATGGAGTCAAAAAGAGGTCATAACATACTCATCAATGGATATGGGATATCAAAGGGAAAATCTAACATGGTCACAGGATCCTCTGGTTTTTGGAATGAGATGGACATCAATGATTTGAAAAGAGAAGTTTAATTCTCAAACAAAGGGAATTTGAAAGCACAATTTGAACAATAAAGAGCTTTTTGATAGACAGGGCTAACCATGAATTCTACAAATCATACCTTTAAGAAAACAAATGATTTCAAAACAAATTTTAAAATGAAATCTAAGATTCGAGGAACACCCTCCTCAAATATTTTATTTCAAATGACTTAGAAAACATAAAATATTCACTGATAACTGCAGTCATAGAAGAGGGAACACCTAACACATCTATGATTACAACTATAAAGACCTTTGAGACAATTGTTTAAGTAAGGACAAAGGGAAAGATCAAAACAGACCTCCTTGGCTCACTGTAAATAGAAAAATACAAAGGGAGACTTCAATAACATTTTTAAAGTGGCAACAGACAAGTAGGGAGAACCATGAATCATGCTGAAACCAACTATTCGAACTATTAAGGAAATACACAAGCATGGAGACTAAAGAGAGAGGTTAAAGACTCTAAAATATTTCAGCAGAAGAAAACATGAAACAATGAAGGATGAATAGGTCTAAGGTGCTTCCAGGAGTAATTTCTTAGCCTAAAAATTTCAACCTACTGTAGTAAGAAATTATGGAACAGAATGAAAACAGGAGAAAACATTAAATAGTTCAGAATAATTCACCAAAAGCCAAGCTCATGGATCCAATGATAGAGCCTTCTCAGGAAAAAACATGCAACAACATCATCAAGGCTTCCAAGACTTTAATTTGTTCTTAAACTTCAATAGACTATGCATTATTTCAAAAAGTTTCAATATTACAACTAGTGATCAACCAACCCCTCACTCATCTTCTGCAGAAGTATATATAGAAGAATGAGGAGGTGAGATCTAATAAAAGATCTCTAAAGACAATTAATACAAACTTAATGGTTCCTCGACCTTTGGAGGCTTAACGAAGAATATTACATAGGTGTCTTCTGTATTAAATAATTTTCATAAAGATTTAAAGTCGGTGGGAGCTCGTTTTGACCTTTGAGGCTCTGTGTGGTGTCAAATTTACTCTGATGATATTTTGTCATTAGTTTTTCTGCAGAATTTTATCCTTTGGTTGCGTTATGAGGTAGATATCTGGTCCTAATCAATAAATTCGGCCTCTGGTTGAATGCTTCGAGACACAGGTGGCTTTGTGGTAGCTGGGAGGAATCAATTTGCCTCAAATGTGGCGGTGGGGGCCTTTTGTTCAATGAACCTTTATGATTTCTTCCTTTAACTGTGTTTTAATCAGGGATTAGGCTTCTGATAAACCATCTTGGACGTAATCCCCAAAGGCATGTCTTCAGTCTTCTGTTCTGACATCTCTCTGGTTTTCTTCACTGATACTTTTTTACTATGCTTTGCTGGTGTACATGGCTGTGCAGGGGTTATGTGGCATCAATGCTTCATGGATGATTAACGAAACGTGGATTTAACACCTGCAAGTGTTTTCCTTTGACAAATCAAAGGTGGAAGGATCGTCACCCTCTACCTTCGAATTTTCTTCAGACATAGTGGAAAAACCTTTGAACCCTGCAAAATATGAAAAAGATTAGAAAATCCTGCATGTATAGGTTATATTACTTTAGAGGACATGTGGGGAGAGCATTACCATAGGATGGAATCATCCAACGGTCGATATTTATCGAGGAGGTCAGAGGAGAGTGGAAAAAGGATTTGAATCGGAGCTGTTGATCGCGCGAAATCGATGGTCGGGAGCGCAGGTGGAAAGCCAAAACGGAAAAAACGGGTGATGAATTTTGGGCCATCGATCTGCAGATCAAATCGACGGTGGAGATGCTATTACCGCTGTGCCAGAGCCTGGTTATCGCGTGGGCATCTTCGGTGAGAAATCGTCGTCCGATGGGCGGCCATCAGATCGGACGGTGGACGTCCATATTGCACCGGGTCCACATCCGAATTTTAAAGTGCAATGGATGGAATTTTGGTGAACAGTGCCCAGGCCACGCATCAATTGGTGAGTGGAATCACTGCTGATCAGAAAAAACTGCCCGCGCTCAAAAAGCGGTGCGATGGATACCACATGGTTTTCGCGATGGTGAGTGGTTGGTGGGGACCACCGGGGAGATGGATTCTGCACCGTCCGATCTTCAGATTAGATCGACGGTGCGGAGTGATTTAAATTTTGTACCGGCAGTAATTTATAAATATAATAAAAACATTCAAATAATATGAAACCAAAGGTTTTACACTTCGGGCGGATATTTTTAATATTCAAAAATGACTTGGCGCCCGATTGCAAGGCCATAGGTTATATGGAAAGCCATATGACCGGGAGATTGTGGATGAGGGCTAATAGGCATGGGGTAATAAAACAGGCGCTTAGAAGACTTAGTGCTCGGTCCTGGCACCTGGGCATAAGGAGAGGGGGGGTGTTAAAGACTTAGCCCAAGGGGGCTTAAGTCTATAATACATAAAAATATGATTTTTATGGATTTTGAATGATTTTCAAAGGTTTTGGGGGTTTCGATAAGGCAAAGATAGGGTCTTAGGCCTTATCAAAGGGTTTTAATAAAGGGGAAAGGGAAAAACCATGAAAATGGGGGATTTAATGGGAGAAGAAAAGGAAAATATGAGGTTAGTTTTGGAAGAAAGGGAAAGGGGAAAAATGGTGCTTGCAGTAGTTTTTCTTCATGTAATGACAGCAGAAATTCTGAGTTGAAAAAGGGGGAAAAGCAGTGACGATTATCCAAAGGATAAGATATTATCAAAAGACTTTAAGCATCAACGATTTTAGCAATGAAATTGTTTCTTGAAGGCTATCCAACATCATTTAGCCACCACCTGATATGTCAGAATTTATGGGTGGCTAACAGTGTATATCCTCTTCTTTAAATTTTCTTGTTCATTTTCTTCCTCCTCTTAACAATCTATGTAAAATAGTTTCTTCTCAGCACACTTATGACCTTTAGTGTATTTGCTATCACAACTGTAGCAAAGCTCTTTTGCTATTTTTTCTTCCAATTGTTGTGGTGTCAACCTTGTAGCTTGTGGAATTCTAGGAGTAGCAAAACCTCCATCTTTATAGATGTGAGTGGTAGCCTTCCTTGTCGCCATAATTTTACATTCAATTTTTCTTGCTAACCTAAATTCCTTCTCCAACGAATCAGGTTCCCAAAGGCGAACCTCGTGTTGGATGTTATCCTTTAAAGTCCTTATGAAGACATCAATCCTGTATTCCTCTGGAATATCAACTACCCTTATATTCAATTTTTGGAAGTCCTTAATGTGCTCCACCACTGAACCCTAAGTTTGATATTTATTAATTGGCTAAATAAGGTGTTGCTATTTGTATCCTCATAATGTGCTATCATTTCCTCCGTAAAAATTGACCAAGTGAAAATTTTTTATGGGATCAAAGCCATCGATACCATACAAATGTATTTTGTTCTAAATATAAAGTTGCAAGGCATACCTTTTGTGTGTTTTGCATAAAATTAAGATCAAAATATTTCTCCATATGTAATCCCATTTATGGGATCCTTGCCCAAACTTCCTCCTATCAATTTTGGAATATGGTGGGTCTTTGATCCAACATTAGAGTTCATGAAATCATGATTAACATTTATTTTTTTCTCATCACGAGCTTCCTATACTATATATTTTCCATTAGGAATCATGTCTTGTATCAACTTTGTCAAACCTTCCTTCAAACCTTCCATGTTTGCTTTTAGATCGTTTTTCACATCTCCCATGTTGTCTTTCATTTTTTCTTCCATGTATTACATGTCATTCTTCAAACCATCCATCTTATCTTCCACGCCTTTCTTCAAACCCTCCATATTAGCTTCCATGCATTTATTCAAACCAACCATATTTTCTTCCACTCTTTTATTCAAAACTTCGATTTCATTTTTTGTTTTTCTTTGCGAGAGAAAAATTTGGTGCACTTGCTCTTATAATTTTGATATATCATGTTTCACTTCTTCATCTTCATGAGTCATAGTAGATTATTATGAGGGATTAGTGGGTGTTGAATTATTTTTAGGGGGAATTTTATAACCCAATACTGATATATATGCTTCAATATGCCCTTGGAATCACTTCAAACTGATTTTTCAAACAAGACTTATGCTATTTGAAATAAATACACACCTTTTTCTTGCTTTTGAGAAGCTAGATATTGAAACTGAATTATATCTATGATTTCAGATCTTCAATAACTGAAATTCAGTCTTGTAGTAGCCCTTTGAATCTTCTTTCGAATTCCATAGGTCTGACCTAATTTGGATGCTTCAAGACAAAGTTATTCCCAATCTCCCATAATGTCCTAATTATGGACAGGTTCAGTAGAGAAAACTTGTACGACGTGCCACGTTTCACTGTTTCCTCTTTTGGCTTTGAAATTGATACACAGGAAACTACAGTTCATGAAATTTTGACCAATTTTTACAAAATTCCAATCCAATGCTCATAGAGAGAGTTATGGTGATTTTCCCAAGTTCACCTCTTTTAGATAAAATTTGGGAGCTTGCAAAAACCTTAAGTTCCATAGATCATATCTCTGAAAATATTACGAACCAAGATCTAAAATTTTTAAGTGAAGATCCTCAGGATTTCGGCTTTGCATGGTAAAAAATTTAGCTTCTGATCCTTCGTAGAAAAAACGTTATAGCGAAAATTCCACGGTGACCTGTTTGGAGCAGTGAAACCCTAGAATCCAAAGCTCTAATACCAAATGTTATGAAACTAGCTCCAAAAATAGAAGAAAAGAGAGATCAACGCCTTAGAAAAAAGTCACTTCGAGGGGGAAACCTCATTTACATTACATAAATTAACAATTCTTGGATGATACAAATGAAAAAAACCTCCTTTCTATATACAGGAGTCCATGGGGTCACAATATAACCTTAGCTGACCTAACAATAATAATGTAAGGGCACAATAATAACAATATTAGGGTTACAGAGGTACAATAATAACCATAAGGGGGCTACCATAACAACAATAAGGAACTACACTAGTAATATAGGGACCTAACAGTCAACATGTTGAACATGATCCTTCCAAGACTTGTTGTAGATTAGTATATCATAAAAAGTGCTAACACAAATTTTGTAAAGGAGGGTTTGAAAATACAATTCATTAAACCTTGAATGTGGAAGGTGCATTAGTAAGCCCAAAAGGCATGACCAAAAATTCATAATGACCTTCATGAGTTTTGAATGTTTTTTTTCAGAATTTTCTTCAGTCTTCATTCTAATTTGATGATATCCTGAAGGAAAATCTACCTTGGTGAAGTAAATTTCTTCATGTAATTCATCCAACAATTCATAATTGATAGAAATGGGAAATTTATCTTTAATAGTGGTCATGTTGAGATCGCTGTAATACATACACATATGCCATGATCTATCCTTCTTGTGCACCAATAATACTGGAGAAGAGAAATAAATTTGGCTATGTTGAATTATACCGACCTCTAGCATTTCTGCAACCTATAAAAACCTTGGTTAAAACTCCATATAATAAAGTCAATAAAGGAAAAAAATAAGACCATGGTCATGGGACATGTATTCCAAGCTGCATGTTGGGAAAAAAATGCAGCGATGTGGATCACTAATGGTTAATTAATGGCTATGGAAATTGGAAAATACAATGGCAAAGGAAAAGTGGCATTAATTGGCATTTTATTTTATGAAAATAATGAAAAATAGGAGAAAAGGAAGGTGAGAGGTCACAGGTTGCATGTGAGGAGAAATTGAAGGAAAATAGTGGAAATTGGAGAAAATAGAGGCCTCAATGATAAAAATGTTTTTGAGGATCAATTCATAGCTTTTTGTCAGTTTTAGCTTGGAGCTCTCCCTCTATTATCTCTCATACTCTTGCACACTTGGAGTTTTCTTGGAGCACTCTTGGAGGATATTGGGAATACTTTGTATTTGGAGCAAGAAAACAAAGGAAAATCAAGAAAGTGCAAGGGAACAATGATATCAACAACTACATCGTGTTTAATTTGCAGGTACTGAGTTGCATGTACATTTTCCTTGTTAGTTTTGGCATGCATGTCATATGCATGTGGGTATTTGGTTATGATCTATCATTGGCATGGAGGATTTCCTAGATTGATAATTGTTGAGATTGCAACAAGATGATGAGCTTAGTGGAAAGAAGTCGCCTTCACTAAGTGGGCCTGCAGGCTATTTTTGGCGCAAAGTCTACTTTTAGACTATGTCTATTTTTAGACATATGGATCATGTTCTATGAGTTGCAGGATGCTATTTGTGGATGGTTTGTCAAGTTGAAAAAATAGATGGACTTCTATTTTTAGACATATTGGGCAGAATCTATTTTTAGATTGCCAGTCTAAAAATAGATATGTCGAATATTATTAGCTCTTAATAATATTTGGACTATAAACATTATCTTTTCTTGGAGCACTTCAGTTAAGTGCACAGATGTGGCACAGGAGCTGACAGAAGGAATTACGCTATTCCTAAGGGTTATGTGGAGCTATTGCATGGATACTTCAGTTAGAAATCATGTGAGAGAGTTTGGTGGAGTTGGTTGAGGAGTTAATGGGGTTGTGTTCAGTTTAACTAATCTAAACATAGTTGAACTAGTTGTATTTAGTCTAACTGATTAATACACTAGTGAAAAGTGGTGTGAATTAATTATTCATTAATTCAATAATTATAAACTCATTAATCAACTAAAGAATACATCAGTTAACTTCAGTGCATGGACAGTTTCAGTGGAGACCAGTGCAGAGATAGGTGAAAGAGCAGGTTAACTATCAGTTGTGACTATACTGTTGCATATTTGCAACAACCAGTGATTAGAGGAGCCCATGAGGATTGTGCAGTACAAGCCAGGTGGTTCAAGCTATTTAATGAGCCATCCTACAACATTAATTACGCAATAGAGGCTGGCTATCAGGTGGCAGAGATTGGAGCATGTGTTTTGCTAGATATAGCTTGATTAGTGTGTAGAAATTGGAGGTTGTGCTGAGAGCTTGTGAGGAGCTTTGTACAATGATTGTTACATGATCTCTATGACATATAATATACAGATAGTTGGGGTTTTCAGCTTTAATATTTCCCATGAAATACTGTGTTCATATGTGTGATTTTTTATGGTTTTAATGTGTGCATGCAATTGATTTTATTTCCACATGTAATGATAAATGGTAAAAGAGATTCTGTATTGTGCATGAAGTTAAAATAGTGTGTGATCAGGAGAATCTCGGTGAATAATATATCAGTTATTCAAAATTTCTACAATAATGGTTTTTCCTAGCCTCTCCATTCCCCGGATAGCCATGGTGTTGTGGGTTTTTTCTTTTGTTTTCTGATTGGTGCCCATGTTCCTTATGGTTGTGCATTAAGTTACTAGTTCCTCAAAGCCTTGGTTGGACAAACACTCTGGAATCCCCGTAACAACTTGGGTTGAGTTACTAGTCCTCGAAGCCTTGGTTGGAAAAACACTCTAGAGCCCTTGATCCGGATTTATGCAGGAATGCAACAGAATACACATGTAACAATAAATACAAATATGCAGTGGAAATAACATTTCATTTCATTAATATCAAAGAACTGAAATTTTACTTACAAATAGAATGGAAATAAACTAGCTAGGGTGCTGGTAGCTTGTCTCTGAGAAGAGATGTGGCGGCTACAGGCCTCTGAAATATGTTACAATGAGACTTGAGGGCCTATTTATTATTTAGAAACAATGGAAAACCCCAAACATCCAAAACCCTAACCCTAGGAGATGAAGTGCCAAACAATGGGCCCCATTTGGGTAAATTGGTGTTTCAACTTCCTAGGGACATAACTTTGGCATACGATCTCCGTTTGACGTGCACCATACCTCGTTAGAAATATATATCTGAGGAATACAACTTTGATGTGAGAAACATTGGGCCATGGACCCTTTTTGCTCCCGGTTTTCCAAAAAAATCTCATTTAGGGCCTCCAAACGGTTTCGGAAGTTTAGGACCCAAAAAACTGCTGAAAATAGTAAATCGTGTTGAAAATGAAAACCTGAAAGAGACAATGGTGGGGCCCCAAGAGGAATAAGCAAGTGGCCACTATATCCACCTAGATCATTCCTCCCCCCTTAGGAACCAATGGTCCCCATTGCGTTGAGTTCCTCCATGAGATGAGGAAACTTTTACTAAACTTGGTTCTTGGTGAACACTTGCCTTGGTGCAAGAGTTGGCCAGATTTGACAACCCGATACAGAAGTTGGATATTCTGTTGGCGAGTATTCTTGATTTTCATGTCCATGACACAATCTATGGTGACCTGTTCCATGTAGTTTGGGTTTAACGAAGTTGGTGTGAGTTGTTCTACAATGTCAAAGGTGTCCAGTAGAGGTGGGGAGTAGGGACAACGATGGTCCACATTGAATACTGGGTGCAGACCAAGGAATGGTGGAATGATGAGCTTGAAGGAATTGTTCCCTACAACCTTGGTGATGGTGTACGACCCATATCAGAGCGGGCGAAGCTTGCGATGGGGTCCAATGAGGCGCTCCTTCTGCAAATGTAGCCACACTTTTTTCCCACCTGGAAATTGTGTGGCACCTGATGTTGATCATGTCGTTGCTTGTACTTAGCATTAGCTCTGTCTAATATGTCATGAAACTATTAGAAGATGTGCTGAATGCGCTCAATGAAGTTGTTCGCTTTGTCAGTTTCAGATTGGACATGAGCCGAATCAGCTTGAGTAGCCGCAAATGGCATGGCTACGTCAATGGGACATAGTGGCTGGAATCCCTAGCCCGCCTGAAAGGGGTTGTGGCCGGTTGAGATATGGAGAGCCCGATTATAACTGTGTTTTACATAGGGGAGGCACTCATCCCATGTGCATGGATGCTTTGAATTGTACATGCGCAAAATGTGTACAATCATCCTGTTGATGACCTCTGTCTGGCCATCAGTTTGGTGATGGAAAGCTGTGGACTTGGTGAGTTTGGTGTCCAACATTGACCAGAAGTTGGAAAAAAATGTGTTGAGGAACCTACTATCTTGATCTGATATGATAGACTATGGGATCCCAAAGTGCACCCACACTCGTTCAAAGAATATTTTAGAAATGGCTTCTGTTGTGATATTCTTCTTGCAGGCCGCCATAATTTCCATCTTCGAGAATCTGTCGACGACCACGAAAACACAATCATTTCCATGCTTAGTAGAATTAAGGCCCGACATGTAATCCATGGAGATGGATTCCCAAGGTCGACTACGGGTAGGTAGTGAAGTATAGAGGCCTTGCTTCTTGATGGTCGATTTGGCAATGGCGCAAGCAATGCAGGATCTGATCTGCTTCCCGACATCTTGTTGAAGGTTCGGCCAACAGAAATACTTCTGTAGTAATGCCACTATTTTCTTGGCCCTGAAATGACCAATGACTCGACTATAGTGTGATTCCCATATCATCCTGGCACACTCGCTTGAAGGAACACAAAGGTTTCCCAGGTGACATAACAGTGCATCTTGGAGGTGAAATTTTGGAACTTGCGTACCCCCCAAGAGTGCCTTGTATGTGTGGCCGAATTCTGGATCTCTCTCATAGAGAAGCGACAAATCAGAAGTCTCATGCCCACAAGAGTTGAGAATGGTGGTTAGTGCCATGATCGGTGGTCAGCTGAGGTAGTCTGTAATATTATTGGTGCTACCCTTCTTGTACTTGATGTTCAAATGAAACTGTTGTAGATATATGGACCACTTATGATGGCAATCTTTCTGCAACTTCCCTTGTGTCTGTATGAACTGCAGGGGATGGTGGTCTATGTGGATGATTTTTTCCTTCCCCAAAATGTAATACTTCCATTGTCGACAAGCCTGCACAATGGAATACATTTCTTTGTCATAAGTGGGATACTTGCAAACTGTGTCAGAAAATGTTTCATTGTGATATGCCACTAGATGCCCCTGTTGAGTAAGAACTGCCCCAATATCATAGTCAAAGGCATCTGTATCGATCTCAAATGGTTGTTGCAAGTCTGGTAATGTGAGCGCTGAGGAAGAACAGAGGCGATGATTCAATTCTATGAACGCCTTCGGTTAAGATTCTGACCAAAAGAATTTTTCTTTCGATCCTCCCTTGGTAACTTGACTCAAGGGCCAAGTGATATGAGAGAATCCCAACAGGAACCCACGTTAGAAATTAGTAAGAACCAGAAAGATGCAAAGCTCTGTTAGAGTGGTTCGGGCTGGCCAATCCCGAATGATTTCATCTTATTTGGATCCCATGCACCCCCCTTTCATCAATAATGTATCCCAGATATTGATCCTATGTCATGCCAAAAGTGCACTTCTCCAAATTGGCACACAACTTGTTTTGCTACAGTGTTTGGAGGTCTTGTCGGATGTTGTGGAGGTGCTCTTCCCAAGTCTGGCTGAAGATCAGAATGTCATCTAATTACACCACTACAAATGAGTTTGTGAATGGCTGCAAGATGTCGTCCATCAACCTCATGAAGGTTGCGGGAGCATTTGTCAACGCGAAAGGCATGACCAACCATTCGAAAAAGGTCCTCCTTGGCTTTGAAGGCAGTCTTACACAAAATGGAGGGTTCGATTGGTACCTGGTGATGCCTAGACTTCAAGTTGATCTTGCTGAAATATTTCACCCCTTTGAGATGGTCCAGGAGGTCATCAGTTCGTGGGATCGGGTACCTATTCCGGACAATGATCTTATTCAGCACCCAATAGTCAATACAAAGTCTCCAAGTCCCATCCTTCTTCTGACCAACACGATAGGGCTCCCACAGGGTGATGAACTTGGCTGGATGTGACCTTTCTACAACAGCTCCTGAATCTGCCTCTTGATTCCATCGTTCTCCAGAACAAAGTGTTGATAGATCAGTCCATTGGGTAGCAGTGCACCTAGGGTCATATCAATGGGGTGCTTGACCTGACAGTGTAGAGAAACCCTGTCTGGAGGTCATGGCCACAACCTTCTTCTTTCCCTAGGGGTGGATCATTAGGAAAACAAATTTCCTGGTTTGGGAAATGAGCTTACTACATTGTTTTGCAGTAACCAAAGAGATAGCAGTGGGCGGTGGTACCTCTGGTATCCTATATAGTTTATTTCCCAAAGTAACAATAACAACATGAGGTTAGGACTCACACAGAGCATGCCACTTCCACAAGTATGGTTGGCCTAATAATACATTAGAAACATCAAGAGGAGCAATGTCACATAATACCTCATATGTGAAGGGCTTGATGCTATAAGGAAGGAGGCATTGTTGGCTGACGTGGAGATCTCGTCCTTGGTGAAGCCCCCTAATGGTGTATGGTTGTGGGTGTGTTGTGGAAGGCAAGCCCAACTGCTTCACGACGTCTACTGAAATAAGGTTCTTTGGGATCCCATTATCGACAATGAACTGTAGCGGGGAACCCTTTACCCACATCTGGGAGTGGAAGAGACGCTCCTCCTCTGGATCTTCCGGTTCCTCCTTCTGGATCTTCATAGTGGCAATAATGGCATTGGGCTCTGCATCAATAATTTGTTTCCCTTTTTCATTCCCCTTGTCAGGTTCTGATTTAGAGTCAGAGCATGCATCTCACTCAGAATCCCTCATCTTGGCCACCAGCGACTACTTGGCTCGACACTCACTTGTGTTGTGAGTGGAGCTCTTATGGAACTCACACCACTTTCTCGTGTCCTTCTTTGGTTTCGTGGTGTTGTTCTTTTCTCTTGGCTTTGACAGGTTTTCTTGGGCTACCATGCCTTGCCTTTGTCCTTTTTTTTGTAGTTTGGGGGCACCTTTCCCTTGCTTTTGATTCGCAGACCCAAAGTCTCGCTTCTTCTGTTTGATTTTTTGCTCAATCTTGGTAGCATACCGATATGATGTACCAAGTGAGGAGATGTCGAGGAACTCAATTTACTCCTGAATGTATTTGTGCATACAACTACGATACTTTAGCACCAAATTTTTCTCCAAATATTTGGTACCCAACTTTGTGCCCAGGGTATGGAAAAGATTCGTTAGTTCATGCACATTTTGATCCCTTTGTTGTCGCAGCGTGGTCCACTATATGTACTTGTCCTCATAGCTCCCCACAAGATAGTATTGTTCCTTGATGGCATCTCGAAAAAAATTCCAAGTGGGTACAGCTGCGAAGAGAGAGGGATATTTCTCATCCTTTTTCTCACATTAGGTTTCCCACCAGTCCTTGACATGGGGGGTAGCTTTGAGGAGTGTAAAAATAATCTTCTCTCAGTCGGAAAATTCATGAACCGAGAAATATCCTTCTAATAGATTCAACCATCTATCTATGACATTTGCATATATTTGACCCTCAAATATGGGAATGTCAAAGTTTACTTGTACCTTAGAGGGAGTCGTGCCTCTAGAGTGGTTGTTGGATGTAGATGCGTTGCCGGTGGGCAGTCGTTGAAGGATCTGGGCAAAGTTATCCATCATTGAATTCCTTTGTTTTTCGAGGGCCTCCTCTAGCAATATTATGATAGGATCTCCTACTCCCTCATCTTTATTTTTGTCCCCCATGGGTAGCCGTCAGGGTTTGCGAGGCTGATCTTGCAAAGGTTCCACCAGATCGATCCCTGACTCCTTATACCCTGACCTTGTTGGGGACATGCAAAGAAGGATTGAGAAAAAGCAGACCACTCTAATACCACTAATCCATATTTATCCAGGAACGAAAAATAATACACATATAACCATAAATACAAAGGTGCAACGGAAATAACACCATTTCATTAATATCAAAGAACTAAAGTTTGCTTATAGACAAAATGGAAATAAACTAGCTAGGGCGCTAGTAGCTTATCTCTGAGAAGAGATGTGGCAGCTACAGGCCTCTGAACTGTGTTACAATGAGGCTCAAGGGCCTGTTTATTATTTAGAAACAATGGAAACCCTTAAACATCCAAAACCATAACCCTAGGAGATGAAGTGCGAAAACTATGGGCCCCGTTTGGGTAAATTGGTGTTTCAACTTCCCGGGGACGTAACTTTGGCATACGATCTCCGTTTGACACACACCATACCTCGTTAGAAAGATCTATCCGAGGACTAAATTTTTCTATGTGAGAAACATTGATCCATGTCCACATGTTGCTCCTAGTTTTTCCAAAAAACATTGTTTAGGGTCTCAAAACGGTTCTGGAAGTTCAGGACCCAAAAAATTGCTAAAAATAGTAAGTCGTGCCCGGAACTGAAAAAATGAAAGAGAAAATGGTGGGGCCCCAAGTGGAATAGGTGGGTGGCCACCAATATCCACCTATATCATCCATTGGTGGGTTGATTTACTAGTAATGGAAGCCTTGGTTGGACAAACATTCTAGAGCCCAGTGGTAGTTATGGGTTGAGTGGCTAGTCTTGGAAGTCGGGTTGGAAAAATGATATGTAGCCCTGAAAAACTTTGGTAGAGACCGATATAGTGATGTTTAATGATTTCCAACCATGTGTTGGAATAAATGGTTGAGGGTTGAGGCAGTTTTGCCTTTGGAATCCCTGCTTTGGTTATGATTGGTTTATTCCATGAGATCCCACATTCATGCTTGGAATATGGTGCGAGGGTGATTGGATGAAAGAGAAATTTGGTTTAGCCCAGTATATGGTTGGGTGTTATGTGGAAGTCCATGAATTGGATAGATTTTGCATATGTTAATAATATCTCCTTTACTCTTTTATTTTATGAGTAGATGTACTTGTTATTACGTGGCTTTAATGGTTGCACTATTACTATTATTATTCTAGTTATATGTTGTTTATAAGCATGGTTTATGACAGACATAAATTATGGCTCTCATCATGTTTTGGTTAATAAATGAAATTTTAATAAATACATGACCTAATAGATGATAATGCAACTATTGTTAGAAGGCATCACACCTTCTTGACGATTCTCAAATAAGTATAAGATTTGTGTGCTCAGATATGTAATTATGAACTTTAGATTACATGTTCATGGTGTGTTTTAACGAATGTATGTCATGCTCATGCTTTGTTAGGTCAATTTATTGACTAATTTTTTCATTAGAGACTTTTTCCTTGTGTCATTTATTATGTTGGAAAATTTCATCAAGTTCTGGTTAGTGACATGGTGTCTAGCCCTGAAAATGTGGTAAGAATTTCGCGGTAGTAGGCACAAAAATATAGTCGCATGGATGCAGGCTTATGCATGCAAATAGAGGATTTCAGTCACATGGATATACGATTTCACATGCAACTAGGATTTTAGTTCAGTGAAAAAATATGTTAGCAAAGATTTTGGGCACCTGAAGGGGTGGCTTAGCCCTTAGGGGTCCTGTAACACCTTGGGGAAGTCAGTAAGGTTTAGTTGTGTTGATTACACTTCCTCAAGGTGATCTAGGAGGTTGAATCATATCATAGTAACTCTTCATCACATATTTACCCCGATGAACTTGGGTAAGTGTGGGAGGAGAGTGTTAAAAAGTTGTATCAGAGCATGGTTCAACTCGTGGACTAGATGGGCGGAATGTGTTTTCCATGCATGCATGAAGGTTATATATGTGCTTATTAAGTACGTATGGTGCTAGTCATTTTTATCGTTGTGTTGTCATGTATAAGTTGATGATGTTGTTGGTGGGATGTGGACTTTATGCATTCATTGTTATGGTCATGGTTGTCATGCATGATGTCATAGTATGCAGTTGTTATTGTCATGCATGGTAACTGGATAATGATTGAGATGATTTTGATATATTATTATTATGATGATTATACATGTATCATGATAATATGGATTGATATTATAGAACATATAACCTCCCATAAACTTCACTGAGTATGTTTGATTATGTTTATGTTTAGTTTTATGAAATGGTATATTTGCAAGAATAAGATCAAGATGGCTAGAAAAATGGTGGAATACATATCATGTGACTCTCCCTACATATCAGATGAGCATCATGGTGATTAGTACTTCCCTTACATAGAAAATACATTGAGAAGTTTTAAGGAAGAGATAAGGGGTTGCAAAGCAGATAATGACAAAATAATTAAGTCACGGGAAAGACTTGCTAGGGCACAAGAGAAGCAAGCACAGGTTAATGCAATTATACTTCATCGTTTGTCAGACTTTCAGAGACAAGGACTGCTTAAGATCAATCATGGACATGAGGACAAGACTAATGGAGCATATGATAGCAGGTCTCATGGTGAGCATAGGTCAAATAAGGATGGCACAATTAGAGATGGCATGTTTTTCGATACACCTGATAGCATATGTGATGGACATGGGTTTTATTCTAGTTCTGTTTCAAATAGGTGTCATGGTCATCATCGCTATCATCCTTAAGTACGCATGGTGGTGGTCATTGTTATTGTTGTGTTTTCATGTATAAGTTGATGATGTTGTTGGTGGGATGTGGATTTTAGGCATGCATTGTTATGGTCATGGATTTCATGCATGATGTCATAGTATGCAGTTGGTATTTGTAGAAATTTTTGAATCTTATATCTTATGAAAACATTATTATTGTTAATCTGGTTAAGCTCCTCCTACTTAAATAAGTTATTAACTGAATAAATTCAAGTTAACATCGAAGAAAAACACATAACAGATCTCTACCAATTCAGATATAGAATAAGCACATGCACACATTGAAAAAGTGACACAATTATTTCTGGACAAATAGTCCGCGGAAAAACCCAATGTGGGAAATCTAGTCTCTGGCTGTAGGAGGGTTCTATTATTAAGAATATTTCTGAATACACAAATCTGGGTTCCAGATCTGGACAACTCGATGGATAAAATACTAGATCTATAGCTCACTGGCTTATCTAGGGCCAAAATAATTACTGATCCACACCCTCAAATGGTATTTACAGAACTCAGCCAAGATTAGGGCCTAGAAACCCCAGTGCTACCCTTGAAAGGCTCTGCGTCAGCCTCTGAAGTCCTCCAAACTCTTAGCGCTGCTCCAGAAGGGACTGCGTTACCCTAGACTGGGTGACGCAGTCACTACGCTGCCCCTGAAGGGTCTCTACGTAACCCCTAAGGGTTTCCTGCTGAAAATCATGTTGTCCTTGGAGAGACTGCATTGTCCTTGCTGCTGTTGCTGCTACCTTCCTTTCCGCTGTCCTTGAGCTGATCTCTGCCTCTTGTATATTCTAGACCCTGAGATTAGATCATCCCCTTGGCCTAAATTCCCCTCTCTGCAGCTGAAACACTTCTGAGAATTCTTAGCAAACCCTTCCTCAACTTAGCTTCAATGCTTTGCCTCTGTGTGTCTTTGCAAATGACCCCAAGACTTTCCTTTATACTTTTCTCGTTGAAAAATCAACGGCCATAACCAGGTCTTGAATCAATGGCTAAGATTAAAAGAATTATTGATCCGCGTGACTTAAGACAATTTCATCACATGTTTAATTAATTTCACTTTAATTATTTAAGTTCCCTAAGTTTTAACTTAGGAAATACATTAAAATAATTAATTTATTTAATATCTCCTAAACCAGATGAAATTTCCCAAATCCAATTCTGGGTCTTGTAGATCAAGAGTACTCTAGTCCCTCCAGAAAGTTTGGGAGCTAGAGCACAACTGATGCTACCCCAAACGCACAAAATATCAACACTCCCTCTTAGCATCAAGGGTGTGCTCTAGCAATATATCACACTATGCATTACATGACTTTGAGTATTGGTTCTGTGTTGTTGAAGCTTGGCCTCCTCCCACTCAACTCTGCACTGCTGTTGCCATTCTATATTGCTACCCATGACTCTGCCACTGCCATTTCAACCTTTGTACTACAACTACCTCTCAATATGTTACATCTGTGCTACTCATAGAACTTCTAGTGTTGATCTGTTGCACTGCAACTTCAGTTGTTAAGAGAAAACAACTGAATCTCCTGCCCAATTTTTGATAGACAAGTCATATGGGCTGCATCCTCATCACTGAAGCTCCATAGGCTACAGATTTGTGCTGGCATCTAAAGAATGATGCACAGGTACAGTTCTGCCCACGTAATCATACTCCCTCTGCACTATTGAAGTCACATCAACCCCTTGTGTTAAACTCTATCATGATGCTGCTGCATTACGTTGTCCCTCTGAAGCTCTCTATGCTGTTGCATCTTTGCTCTGCATAAAGCACTGATCTGCGTTGTTGAATTCACATTAGCCTCTGCGCTGCTACTGCTTCTATGATGTCGCTGCTCCTCCCAGCCTTCAAATATGCCTCTCCTTCTTCTCATCCGTTATCTATGCCCCCACTGCTCCACTTGTCCCGATATTGTCTTAAGGTTGTCGTAGCTCGCTTGCGATCCAAGAGATGAGTTGCTCAAGGATCTTGCCTCTCTTCTATGTATCTCCTACACATATCCATGTCACCCCACCTTCATGGTTCATGAGCACTCATGGCTGCATCATCTCCTGACCCATCATCTGCCATAGCTGCTTTGGAAGAAGATTCTTCCTTGTTCCTTTTCTTCTTTGGACAATGGCTGGCAAAATGTCCCTTTTCACCACACTAGAAGCACTTGATCTTTGAAAGCTCCTTCTTCTTCTTTGGCTACTTATTTGATGACAAGGCTGCATCTTCCTCATCTTCCTTATTCACTTTTCTCAATCCTGGGCTATGCCACCTCTTGGTGAACCTACAGAGTTCTTCTTGACGTAGAATTGATCACAAGCTGTCCCAGTCTGGGAGGTATGCTTTGCCCAGGATACTTTGGACAACGGTTTCCCAATCATCCGTGATTGCATTAAGGGCAGTCCTGACTATCACAACATCATCCACCGTTGCACTCGTTGCAGTCAGCTGATTTATGATTGACTGTAGTCTGAAGAGTAAGTACTCCATGTCTTCTCCTTTGGTCATCATGAATGACCTCATTTGGGTCTCCAACAACATTTTTCTTTGGACAAACTTTCCCTCATATAGGGAAGTCAAGGCTTTCCACATCTCATTAGTTGTCTTCTTATTAGCTATGTATGGTACAATATGGTCCTTGATATTATCCATAATCAGCCGCTTGGCATGCCCGGCAGCTTCCTTATGCTTCCAAAGGAGATCCGCATTTGTCGGTGTGGACACAGTCTGCTCTGCATGGTCTCTTAGATTGTATGCCTCAAGGACAATCAGGATCCTTGCATTCCAAACTGAAAATTTTCAGAGGCCATCTAGCCTATCCTGATCATGCAGTCCATGAGGAGCCATCTACTCAGAATGTGTCGGAACTTCCTTTTCTCTTTGCTAGAGAAATGGATCTAAGGCCCTTGGTGAAACAGGTGCCTTTTGCTCCCTCTGACACTTGATTTCCCTCATTGGGAATCTACCAAATCAACTATGATTCAACTTCTTCTTTGATCCTTTGATCAAATTCTAAGTTTCCTTTGGCAAGAAACTTCTTGAGAAGTTGATCTCCTCCCAATATTTGTCACTTGTGCTAAGGCTAAAAATCTAAAAACTTCAAAATTTTAACCCCACCAGCTCTTCTAAATTTTTGCAGCTTTTCTATAGTCTTTTCTAGATCTAATAGATTCAGACCTAAATAACACTAGCTGGCTTCACACCAAACCAGCGTTGTTTCTGAGCTGCTTCTGTGCATTAATTGTGTGGGATTTCTAGGACACAGCGCTGGATAGCATCACCCTTCCCTCTACATGAATCTACTCCTGAAAAATGCATTGTACCTTTAGATCTGCGTTTTTGCTACTTTTCTAGCTTCTTTCTGCAGCTAGAACCTTCAGAATCTTCAGCTGGTGTCCCTCCTAGATCTGCAATTGCTCTAATACCATGTGGAAATTTTTGAATCTTATATCTGATGTCGAAATTATTACTGTTAATATGGTTAAGCTTCTCCTACTTAGATAAGTTATTAGTTGAATAAATTCAAGTTAACATTGAATAAAAACGCATAACATATCTCTACCAATTCAAATCTAGAATAAGCACATGCACACATTGACAAAGTGACACAGTTATTTCTGGACAAATAGTCCCCGGAAAAAACCAATGTGGGAAAACCAGTCTTTGGCTACTGGAGGGTTCTATTATTAATAATATTTTTGAATACACAAATCTGGGTTTTAGATCTAGACAACCCGACAGAGAAAATACTAGATCTACAGCTCACTGGCTGATCTAGGGCCAAAATAATGATTGATCCACACCCTCAAACAATATTTACATAACTCAGCCAATATTAGGGCCTAGAAACCCCAACGTTGCCCCTGAAAGGCTTTATGTTAGCCTCTGAAGCCCTTGAAATCCTCTGCATCAACCTCTGAAGTCCTCCAAACTCTCAGCGCTGCTCCGGAAGGGACTGCATTACACCAGAATAGGTGACGCAATCACTACACTGCCCTTGAAGGGTCTTTGTGTAACCCCTTAGGGTTTCCTGCTGAAAATCATGTTGTCCTTGGATAGACTGCGTTTTCCTTATTACTGCTACTGCTATCTTCCTCTGGGATGTCCTTGAGATGATCTTTGCCTCTTGTGTATTCTAGACCTCAAGATCAAATAATCCCCTTGGCCTAAATTCCCCTCTCTGCAGCTGAAACACTTCTGATAATTCTTAGCAAACCCTACCCTAGAATCTCAGCTTAGCTTCAATGCTCTGCCTCTATGTGTCTTTACAAATGACCCCAAGCCTTTCCTTTATACTTTTCTCGTTGAAAAATCAACGACCATGATTAGATCTTAAATAATTGGCTAAGATTAAAAGAAAGCTTGATCCGTGTGACTTAAGACAATTTCATCACATGTTTAATTAATTTCACTTTAATTATTTAAGTTCCCTAAGTTTTAAATTAGGAAATACATTAAAATAATCAATTAATTTAATATCTCCTAAACCAGATGAAATTTCCGAAATCCATTTATGGGTCTTGTAGATCAAGTGTACTCTAGTCCCTCCACAAAGGTGGGGAGCTAGAGCACAATTGATGCTACCCCAAATACACAAACTCTCAACAGTATTTTCATGCATGGTAACTGGATAATGATTGAGATGATGTTGATATATTATTATGATTATGATTATACATGTATCATGCTAATATGGATTGATATTGTAGAACATATAACCTACCCTAAACTTCACTAAGGTACGTTCGATTATGTTTATGGTTGTTTACATGACATGGTATATTTACAGGGAGAAGATCAAGATGACTTGAAAAATGGTGGAATACATATCACGTGATTCTCACTATATATTAGATGAGCAACATGGTGATGAGTACTCCCCTTACATAGAAAATACATTGATAAGTTTGAAGGCAAAGATAAGACGTTTCAAAGCAGATAATGACAAAATAATTCATTCATGGGAGACTTGATAGGGCACAGGAGAAACAATCATAGGTTAATCCAATTATACTTCATAGTTTTTCAGACTTGTAGAGACAAGGACCACTTAGGATCAGTCATGGAAATGAGGACATGACTAATGGAGAATATGGTAGTAGGTCTCATGGTGGGCATAGGTCGGATAAGGATGACACGGTTAGAGATGGCATGTTTTGGATACACTTGACAGGAGAGGTGATGGACATGGGTTTTATTCTAGTTCTGATTCAGACAGGTATCATAGTCATCATCGATATAATCCTTGTAGGAGGAATTCCAAGGGATATTTTTCGGATGAGTTCGATAAATCCAAGCCACCTACATTTAATGGAGAGTTTTAGAAGCCAAAAAATGAAGATGCATGGTTGCTTGGGATGAATAAGTTATTTGAGTTTCATGAATATACAAAGAACATGAAGGAAAAAATAGTTATTTTTAGCCTCAAAGGGAAAGCAAACATCTGATCAGAATATGTGAAGAAGGTCAAAGACATCAGGAAACAGGAGTTGAGTTGGCATGAATTCAAGAGACTTTTTAGGAAGAAGTACTTGTTAGAGAGGTAGTATGACAGAAAATCCGAGGATTTCTATGAGCTGAAGATGGGATCGATGACAGATGAGGAGTACACAACTAAGTTCTTGGAGTTATTGAGTTATGTACAGTTTCTTGAGGATGAGAAGGCCAAAGTAAATAGATTTTTCAGTGGATTATCATTAGCATTTAAAAATTAGATTCCGTATGATGAGCCTCTATCACTTCAAGAAGTAACTGGAAATTTGAAGCACTATTATGAGAAATCGAAGTGTAATACATAGTCTCAACAAGGTTGGAAAGGGAAAGACAATACTAAGGGTAAATGGCCATCAAAGAGAACAAGACCTTAAGTTTGCAGGTTTGGTTGTTTACAGGTTTTCATGTTTGGTTTTTTACAAGTTTACAGGTTTGGTTGCTTGGTTTTTTATATGTTATAGGTGTAGTTACATGTTACAGGTTACATGTTAGTGCAACTAGTTACATGTACTAAGAAAGAGTTCATCATTGGGTAAGAGCTTGTGAATTTGAGTTGAATGGTATGCCTACATCACCGAATTTGAATGTAATTCCATTGGGATCGTACAATATGCTTTTGGGTATGAATTGGTTTTATCTTCACATGAATAAGGTGGATTGTTATGATAAGGCTATTGCATGTTTGGATGAAAATGGAGAAAAAATAATATTGTAAGAAGAAGGCTAAATTAGTGAGGATGGTTACAACTATGAAGAAAAGCGCAGTCGTAGAAAAGGGTGTGTGTTATTTGCAGTGCATATTTATAATGATAAAGGTAAGGATGTTCAAGATGCATAGGTATTGAATAGGTACCCAATTTTACAACAATTTCAGGATGTATTCCCCACAAATATTTTAGAGTTTCCGCCTCACAAGGAAGTGTACATTTCTATTGAGTTGGTACTAGGGGCATCACCAACATCAAAGGCACCTTACAAGAGGAGCACTCCAAATCTAGTAGCATTGAAGTTGCAGTTGAAGGAAATGATTTGTGTTGGTGAGAAGTCAGGTCTCGCGGACAAGACCTTGGTTCAAGAGTTGTGGCCAACAAAGGGGTCTGGTGTAGTCTAAGAACACGCCGGCATTTTCCCCCTGCTCTGGGGAGCAGTGCGTCTCACCCGAGGCGTGCCGCAACCACATGCAGAAGGGGATGAGATCAATGGCAAGGGACAAACCCGCAACTAATGAAGGACAGTGCATCCATTACATATACAGAGTTATATACGCAAGATCACTTAATAAGCATTCAGACATTTGCAAATAAAATTTTAAACCAACATAAACACATTACAAGCACGTAGACATCTTGTTGAGACAACAACCTTCCATTATATTAATCTCTTGGCAGAACACATGATTACATGGCATTCTCACAGATAGCTTACAAATCTGATACAGATGGATTTTTGGAACAGAAAGGTAGAATAGAGAAGATAAAGAGCCATAGGAAGGACATGCATGATTCCTCTGCAGCTGCTCTGTGCGTCTTTCCCTGTCTCGAGCCTCGAAACCTCTTCAGCATCCTTCTCTGTTTCAGCCGGGTGACTGTTATTTATTCACCCGCTCTTGCGACTATCAGTTCCTCCGTGGCTTTACTTCAGCTTCTCCCGGCTTCTCTCATGTTATCTGCGTGTTCCACTTTCTGTCTTCTGCTGTGTGTTTTCTTCATCTGTACTTGTCCTTGTTCTATCTCCAGCTATCACATGCTTCCGCGCCACCTTGATAGCTCCGCGACTACTGGTAGTTGCGGCGCGGTCGCGGTTGCCATGTGTATTCATATCGCAACTCAAAAAGGGTCAAAATTCAAAATGTCTTAGCCAAGATTTCAAAACTAAACAAAAACAAGGGCCCCAACAGGCCTCGACCACAATTCCTTGACTCGTCCCCGAGTCAATCACAAATAACAGTCTCCACTTCCATTGCCCCGCTGGCTCCCATGCTCTGTTCTGTTGTGCCCTCGCCCTACGCCCTTTCCTGTTGTGCTCCGCCGTGCGGTTGTTCAAACAAGGGCCCCAACTCTGGGACCCTGCGGAGCACTGTATCTCTAAGCCCGGTGAAGGCCGCCACTGCTTGCTGCCATTCCTGCATAAGAAAGTCGGCTTCTTCAGAGATCTAGGTGGCGGCGGCCTCGTCTATAGTCGTCGGGGCAGCCCCGAACAGCGTGGCAAGCTGGGCTTCGGCCTTGGCATCTAGCTGTTGTATGGATTCAGCATTGGCGCGAATGGGCGGACGAATATCCCGAATGACCTGTTTGGCCGCTGCCGAGTCGGCCTCAGTCTGTTGCATTTGAATTTCAAGCTCGTCCGCCTGGGCATAGAGCTGATCTAACCGTGCTGGGTCCACGGTCTCCTGAATGTCACGGGAAATTTGTTGCAGCCAGGCAGAGATAGGCTACGTCTTGACAGTGAGAGCGAGTGAGCACTCCTGCAGACTTCGCAGAAGGGCGGAAGCCGCGGCCGCAGTGGAATGGAGAGTCGCCTGCATGCTAACTGCCTGAGTCTGCTTGGCAGTCACCTGTTCTGAGTGGACAATCTATGGGTCTGGAAGGGTAGGCCGTGCGGCTAACGCTGCTTGTAGTTCCTGGTTCTCCCTGCATAGATCAGTGAAAACAGTCCTGAGGTGGTGAGCCTGGATTGCTACACTTTCCTCCGCTATATTGGCAGGAAGTGGGGCATAATGAGCCCTTGCAGCGGGCCATAAGTCGGAGAATGCCTGAGCAGCAATGGTGACCTGCTCTTGTAGGTAGGTCTTCTCCCTAGTCAGTTGATTGCGTTGTTCAGTAAGCGCCGTGATCTGGTTATGCTGCTCGATACACTTCTACTCCAGCTCTGTGTGAATCTATTCGGCCTTTAGGGCTGCCCGCTGAATGAGTAGGTACAGCTGTGCTGTACTCCATGGTTCTGCATTGGTCGTGCTAGGTGCGCCCGGCTCCGGCACCCGCTCCTGCGAAGTTTGGCCACTGGCCACTGATCGGTTTGAGGCGTCAGGGGGATGGACCGGCGTCTGTTGCTGGATCGAGGTGGCCATATCGGATTCCGGCCGGTCTTGCTGCGTGGTCTGGTCTGGGGGAGGGTCAGCCGAATTAGCCCCACCATTTGTTAGCCTGGTAGATATAGTAGAGGGAGGATCCTAGGGTGTGGCCACGGCGTCAACCGGCGGTACCACGGCTGCAGTACTGGAGGTGACTTCCACCCCGTGGTCACCTCTGAAAAGTTCCTGGATGAGAGGATCTGAGACAGTGGCTGATGAGTTGGATGGATTGGAGGAGGTGGCAGGTGGATGGTCGGTGGAGGGGGCAGTGGACGGGGTGAAAGAGGCTATGAGGGAGGCGAATGTTGAGGAACTCTGATGGATCGATCAGAGGTTCCTCCAGAATCAATGTACCTGGGAGTGGAGTGGATGGTGGATCATCGTCGGTAAGATCCACCACTGGATCGGTGACAGCAATGCGGGCCCTCTTGGATGGATTGGGGTCTGATGAATCTGGTTCTGGGCCCGTTTCACCCATCGGTGTGATGATAGGGGTGGCAGAGGTGAACAGGTTGGTGGGGATGGGAGAAATGAGAGGGGCGGTATTGGAGGGAGCACGAGACCGACTGATCTGAAATTCAGCAAAGGAGGGAAATAAAGGAGCACCACTTGAAGCAACTTGGGTTACCACGTTAAGTCGTCATACCTGGGCATTGAGGTGTTGTACGATGGGGACCAGTGATTCGGGCAGGTCCTGTGCGGTCTTAGCTGCATCCTGTGGAGGTTCCACCGCAACCTGTGAGGACCCCTCTGCGCCGGTCGCAGCAGGCCGCTGTGCCGACAGCATCCGCTCAAAGTTATATCGGGTGATCCCGTCGCGGATGTGCTTGGTGACCCCCGGCCACGCAGAGACCTCACGGTGAAAGGTGTCATCATTCAACTGGAATCTGAGGGGTGCCATGTGGAAGGTGGTGTCCGACACGCAAGTTGGCCGGAGGTAAGTGTGCATGTGGCTGACCCCAAACCACACCTGCTCACTATACTCATCCAACAGGTGCCTGGGCACCCGTTGATGGTTAGTCACCACATCGGTCATCATCCCGTACCACGCCCGAAATGCTTCCGCATTCACCTGTTTGGTGCTAGGGTTCGAGGACACCTGCCAGGGGGTGTATTTCATCGCGAGAGGCTGGCTCGCGGTAGTCTCCGCCGACATCCAGACGGGAGGAAGGTGCCATTTCCACATGGCGAAAGCTAAAATCAAGTAACCGTAAATGAAACTGGTGGTACGCTTGTAGTTCTCTTCGAAGGCCGCAAAGAGTTCTTTTAGCACAAAAGAGCACCAATTCAACCCGACGCCCTGGATGCAGTGCTTCGCAATGGAGATTGTATCCAGGGTGCACTCTCCCTTCATGTAGTGCCGCATCATCTTTCTAGCGATAAGGTAGCAAGCAAACCGAATTTCTGGCTTATTGATCAAATCAATTTTGGCACCTTTGCCCCCTCGGCGAGTGCCATACTTGGTGTACAGGTCTGAGTCACCCGACTTTCGGGCGCGCTTGGAGGATGTCTAGCCGGCAGCGGAGACATCTGCACCATTTTGAGACAGCCCTGTAAGCCGATGAATGTCTTCGGCATGAATTGGAATTTCCTTATTAAGCCACAGGGATCCGTTCTGTATCCGACTGAGGAGGAACCGGGTGCATTGCAGGGCTGGTCCCGTAGTTCCGAAAACTGGAAGAGTCCTCAAATGCATCAAGGACGACTGTTGTAGGCCCTTGAATTCTGGTCGCATCTGGCTGTTGGAGCTGCTGCCTGGCGTGTAATGATGCTCCATGTAGGTCTGCCAATGGAGGTGGGGGAATTCAGCTGGGTCGGACAGGTTGGCGTCCATACATGTTGCATTGTCATACTTGCCAATTAGCGACTCTACGCGGTGAATTCGGCTGTCCAACACTGGTTTGGGGACGGATAGGAGAGCCCTCGGCATCTTGGCGCAGCGCTGGTAAACTTGGAGGATTCTTCTGGAGTTTCCTTCTGGGTGCGGTGCGCTTTGAGGCTGCAACTGCTCTGGAGTCGCTGCAACTTCCAAATTGAACTGGTCCGTCATTCTCATGCTGATAGCCTTCATGCGAGTTATGTCATCTACTGGCACGAGTGGAGTTGATGAGACTCCATAACGACAATTAATTCTTGCTATCTTTCTTGCCTATGATAATCGTTCGATCAATCGCATGCTTGTGTGTAATCTGACAGTTGCTGACGGCGTCATGGGGAGGTGGGCGGGTGCGACGGATGAGGGAACTGCGGGTGATGGAAAATGATTACGGTACGATTACTGTCTACTTATGGTAATTTATGATGCAGATCTGAGCAATCCTACGAACTGACAAAAGGACCGACGGAAATTACCTGGACTGACACTGGCACGAGGATGGATCCTATGCGAACGACACGCTGGACTGGCGCTGTGACACGCTGGACTGGTCCGCCCCGACCATAGTCGATTGAGGTGAGGTACCCGCAACTAACCAGTTATTTGACAGATTGCCTATGAACGGAAAAGACTCCCTACGCTCATCCCGGTTGCGGGAGAGTTATTCGACTAAGCTACTCTACGGGTTCTCTCGGTTGCAAGAGTTATTGATGAAAAGTGAAAGGTACCTACTCCTGGTAGGGTTTCAGGCGTGCGCCATTCACCCATCCAGGAAGAACTGTACCATCCAGCTGTGCCAACCGAATGGCTCCCAAGTCGCGGATCTCGATGAAAAAGTAGGGTCCTAACCAGTGCATTTGGAGCTTGCCTGGAAACTTCTGGAACCGGCTGTCATATAAGAGAACTTTGCCGCCAACTTGGAAGGCTTTGGTTTTGATGTGGCGGTCGTGCCACGCTTTCTGTCTGGCCTTCTGAACCTTCTGGTGGAATTCCGCCAGGAATCGGGCCTCATCCAGCTCCTGTAGCTTCTGGAGGCGTTCCCGAAGTGACTCCTCATCCAAGAATTAAAGGGACGTTGCGATCAAAAGACTGGGTACAGTGAACTCGGCGGGAATCACAGCTTCCCGGCCATACACCAACTGGAATGGTGTTTGGTTGGTCAAACGTTTCACTATGGTCCGGTAGGCCCACAATGCCAATGGGAGGCGCTCGTCCCAATCGTCACGCTGAGCAATGCAAATTTTAGTCAAGCCCTTTTCGAGAATCTTGTTGAATGCTTCCACAGTACCATTGGCCTGTGGGTGGTATGGGCTGCTTTTATGATGCTGAATCATAAATGTGTCCAATAGTGACGTGACCGTGGCATTAATGAAATGCGTACCCTGATCACTGGTCAAGCTCCGTGGGCAGCCAAAGCGGCTGATGATGTGTTCAAAGATGAACCGGGCAACGGTCTCTGCTGAGAAATCGCGTACCGCTGCTGCCTCAGCCCACCGGGTGAGGTAATCCATGGCGGTAATGATGTACCGGGCCTTGGAGTGTCTGGCGACCGGGGCGATGGGACCTACGAAATCAACAACCCACTTTTCAAACGGCCGCAACACATGCACTGGGTGTAGCGGAAGCTCATCCCGGTGCGAAGGCCTTCCCGTCCGCTGGCAAACATCGCAACACTTCACATAGGCCTTACAGTCAGCATGTACCATCGGCCACCACAGGCCAGCTTGGAGCACCTTCCTTGCGGTGGGTTTCACACCCACATGCCCTCCCGCAACACCACTGTGACATTCCCACATCACTGCTTCCCGTTCATGGTCGAGAACACACCTGCGCAACACCTCATCAAGGCCCAGTTTGTACAGCTGCCCAACGATCAATTGGTAGTCGGCCGCCCAGAAAACCAGGTGGCATTTCTGAAGCGGGGTGTAATCCTGAGGGCACTGTCCCGTGGTCAGATAAGTGGCAATGTCAACCAGATAATCTGGTACTGCTTCGACTCGGAAGAGGTCGGCATTCGGCAGCTGATTGTCCAACGAGCCTTCATTCTCTCCCGTCTCCAACCTAGATAAATGATCGGGACCAACATTCAACCTACCAGGCTTCACAATTACTTCAAACGTGAATTCCTGGAAAAGTAGTAGCCAACGACAGATTCTTCCTTCCAACACAGGCTTATTCACCAGATACTTCAATGCAGAGTGGTCCGTGAAGAATCTGAATTTTCCACCCAGAAGATAGTGGCGGAACTTCTGGAGGGAGTACACAATCGCCAACGCCTCCCGCTCGGTCGTGGTGTAGTTCTTCTCTGCATTCGATAACCGACGACTGGCGAAGTACACCGGGTGGTCAACTTTCGTCTCCCCGGGTTGCGCCAATACAGCTCCAAGTGAAATACCGGACGCATCAATATGCACATGGAACTGCTTATCCCAGTTGGGGTGAACAAGTATGGGCGCCGTCACCAACTTCTCCTTCAAGGTGTCAAGTGCCTTCTTGCACTCCGTCGTCCACTGAAACACCTCTGATTTCCGCAACAGTTTCTCCAGAGGGGCCGTAATCTTTGCGTAGTTGCGAATAAACCGCCTATAATACCCTGTGTGCCCAAGCAGTACTCGCAACTACTTCATGGTCTCAGGGGCCTCCATATGGATGATGACCGCGACCTTGGCGGGATCAACGCAGACCCCTTGCTTGCACACCACGTGGCCCAAGAGTGTGTCGAATGGAACTGCAAAAATACATTTCTTCAAGTTCAAGGAAATCTGCAGCTGACGACACCGGTCAAACATAACACGCAACAGGGAGGCGTGATTCTTCAATAGGCTGTAGACGGTCCAGTCATCCATGTAGACCTCCAAGAACTTGTGAATGTACTCCTGGAAAGGAGCAATGACATTCTGGGAAAACACAGCCGGTGCGTTCTTCAGACCAAACGGCATAACGTGGTATGCGAATGATCCCCACTCAGTGGTGAATGTCGTCTTTGCTTTGCTTCCTCGGCAATGCGCACCTGATGGTAACCCGAAAACCCATCAGTGAATGAATAAGCTTCGTTTCCCACAACGTGATCTAGGAATTCATCGCTGAAGGGAGTGGGAAATGGATCGTGGATGCAGGAATTGTTCAGGCTCCGGTAATCTACACAAACACGGATCTCCGCTTTGTCCTTCTTGTTCTGGATGACAATGGGACTCACCCACTCTGCTTCTTCTACTAGAAATATGAGACCTGCAGCCAGCATCTTGTCAATCTCCATCTTGACCTTCTCTTTGATACGTGGGTTCAACCGGTAGGGTCGGTGCTTCACCGGCTTGGCCCCCGGTTTCAACGCGATGCGCATCTCGCCCAGATCCCCCTTGATCCCCTTCAGGTCCGCAACCGAAGACAAGAACAAATCTTCGTATTCCTGGAGGAGGCTGAAAATTTCTTTTGTTGTCTCCTCGTCCCAGTAATCTCCCACCGTTGCAAGCCTGGGTCTCTCGTCTGTTACAATGTTCAAATTCTTTGTCTTTAGGGGCTGTAAATGAACTCCTTCAGTCGTCGGCTCTTCACTGATGCTCCGCTCACCTTCCCTTTCTTCAAAATAGAGATGCCTGAGGTCCTCCAGACTATCGTCATCCGGATCGCCGTCAATCCGGCGGCAAACCAACTCGCGCCTGACCTCAGGTCGTGACACCATCGGGCCCCCATCAGGCTCGGGATGGCAGAAAAACAAAACCTCCTTGACTGCCTGTAGTGCCTGAGATTCCTGCGCCGCCTCCCCTTCGAACAAGAAGCACCGCACAAACTTGTCCGCGACGTCCTGCCAAGAGCAAGTGCCCCGTTTTCGCTCTTCCTCTAGGTACCAGGCCTGGGGAATTTTACCCAGGGAGTGGATAAACCTATGGACCCACAGCTCCTCAGGGTATCGGGTGCTACGCCACTGTTCCTCGCAGGCCTACAAATGGTGTCGCGGGTCGAAAGTTCCATGATACTTAAGCGTACTGCAGGGTCCTTCATCCTCTTTAAAGCGTGCCTGCAGAGCATCCGCCACGCACTCCCATCGCAACAGAGTGTTGCGGTGCTTTTTCCACCACCGTGCCGACGTTGACTGCAAAGCCACATCCAAAAGTGGTATCCGGCTTCCAGCTGGGACCAGGTCTTCCACCTTGGTAATAAAAGTGTTGACTGCTTGCATGTTCGACAATGTGGGATATCCGCGGATCTCAGTCCCTACCCACTGGACTTGGGAAATGGAGGCACATCTCCGCGTGGTGGTCTCATACCCCCCTTGCTGCCAGTCTTCCCAAGCGAGTTCAGATCCGAGCTCCGAGCTCTGCACACTCCGCCAACTGACAGAGCCAGTCGCTGTCGGGTTAATATAATCGTCCCGCTTTCCTGCAGTCATCTGATAAAGGTGGTCCATCATCTGAGCATCCTCCCGATTGTCCACCGTTTATGTATATTGCAAGCCCTGATACGGGTCGAGAGGCTGGGTGACCCGTACCTCCCCATCCTCAAAGATCATCAGCTCCTTCTTAAGGTCGATGATGGCGTAATTCTCAAAAGCCCAATCAATGCCGAGTAAGGCAGTATAGGGATCCTTTTCGCACATGATATCAATAACCTCAAAATCGGTGTATGTCTTCACCCCCGCAACGTCGACCTCGACGCCCTCGAGCCGGCCGATTGGAAAAATGCAATACTGGTTCGCCATCCTGAGTTGGATTGGTGAGTAGGCTAGCCGTGGCCTTCCAAGAGCCTCCCATGTCTTCCATGGTAGAATGTTGACGTCGGACCCCAAGTCCAACATGGTGTCGCTGATTTGGAACCCTGCGACCTGCGTGTTAAGCTGGAATTATTTGTCTGTTCGTTGCTTGTTCCGCTTGACACGCTGTACGTATTGAGGTCCAGCGTCCACCGGATCTCTAAGTTCTGTGCGCCCCTGCAATGCTCCGTCCAAAGCATGCTTGAGCTGCTGCAGCAACGCAGCGTTATCAACAATCCTGAGGAATAGCCGGAGCCAATCCTCGACCACAGTACCTGCGAAGTTCTGCGCACCAGATTCCAGCAGCACGGGCTCCTCCAAAACTCCCTCGTTCCGCAACTGGGCGAATGCCTCAACTGCCTCCTGGAAATACTTCTTCTGGACTTCGGGCCTGATCAACTTCTTCGGTGATGCCGGTCGAACCACTCGTGCTGGCTCCTTCCCGTGGGCATCCTCTCCAGTTTTTTTCCCCCCCTTGTCACGATTGCGACATTCTGCAAGTCTGGGGTGGCGGTCCCTCGCGGCTCTGAGTTTATCAGATTCGCTCCCCTCTGCCTCGCCCGTTCTTCCCACTTCTTGATGAGTTCCGGACAGTCTTCTGTAGCGTGGGCGTTGACCCGGCACTGGGAACACCAGGGTCGTCGTAGAAGGGGACATTATCGAGCCACATGACCCTCCTGGTCACAGTTGTAACATTTTACCGGACCGCGTCCGCCTGTGAGGCCTCCCCGCATGCCTCCGCCACCTCTTCCCCTTGGATCCTCGTTCACCCTGTACAAGGGCCGATCCAGTCGATCTGCAAGTGCGTCAAGCGCCCTGCACTGCTCAGTGTTGTGAGTCGTGGACACACAAAATTCGCAGTATACATTATTCGGGACCGTGGAGTACTTCTGTAATATCGGGCACATCCGAGGAGGATGCCCCAGCGTCCGGCAAATCTCACAGTACTCCATGGTGGAGGAACCCGGTTGCAGTGGGAACCCCGCGTAAGTCTGTTGCGGCTGGTAGACTCCCTGCAGGTTCATCGCCGCGCCACCCCCTGGTGGTGGACCCCCCTGGATTGTTGCGACCGAGGGTCCTGCTCCTTCGCCGCGCAACCGAGGACACTCGGTTGCTACATGGCCCTCGACCAGGCAATGAGTACACCAAACATTTGGTCGCGCTGGTCTCACTGGCTGAAGCTCCTTGAGCTTTTTAGTCAAGCTGGCAATCTGGTGTTGCAACCCTATCAAAGAAGGATCTTGCGGGGCCGCCCCCCCCCCCCCCCCCCCCCGATATTCCTGGGGGTAGCCCGCCATGGCTTCAATCTTCATGGCCTGCTCCAAAGCGTCCTGCAGGTTATCAATCTTCTGTTGAGTGAGGGGGGTTCGTATCAAGGGGAGCAGAGCCTTGATGAACTAGTCCCTCTGGTGGTTTGGATCGATCGGGTAGCTGATTTTCCCATTCGCGTCCTTGAATCGCCGCATCAACTCCCACGCGGTCTCACCTTCCTTCTGCTTAATTTCCCACAGCTCTGACAGGCCCTGCTGGTCTGTCTGGGGAAGCTTGAATTCGCGGACAAAATCCCGCTTCACGTCCGCAATTACAGGGTTAGGATGAGCCTCGGACCACTTGATAAACCATCGCAGAGCCCTCTCTCTGAGCGTGGTTTGGAATTCTATTAACTTCCCTGCATCTGGAGTCTAGCGAGCCCTCCAGATGGCTTCGCACAGGTACCAGTGTTGCTCTACATCATCATTGCCCCGGCCAGAGAACTCTGGATACCAGGTGAAAGATCTAGCCATGTGTACTTGCGGAGAATTGACCAGGATAAAGCCTCCAGGTCCTGGTTGCGTAACGGTCCCACTAGGAAAAATACCACTACTAGTAACGCTGCTGTTACCAGACGTTACTGACACTGATGAACTATTGTATGAATAACTCAATGCTTGTAACTGAATAAAAATATTACTTAAAGGTTGATATAGTACCAGGGGAAGGTCGGGATCCTGGCCATGCAGAAGGTGAGAAGTAGGGCTGCCTGGAGGGGTGGGTGCCGTTTGATCTTGAAACATCCGCTGCATCACGTCGTGCCATTCATCATCGGAACTCTCTTCGGGCTGCATCTTTCCATTATCTTCGCTAGTCACAATCTCTCTTTCTCGTGTCGCTGGGCTCCCATTCACCCACTGCACTTCCACTGCTGTCTCGTTTTCTTCCCGGGTATCCAAACCCATAATTCCCGTCCTCTGAGGCGCCTCCTTCTGATTTTTCCTCTCGATCTCTCTTCTCTTCAAATCTCTCATTACCCTTCTTCGCCACCTATCGGCGATCTCTGCTCGCCGATGTGCACGTCGCTCTCGCAACTTGCATGCGGCCTCAACATCCATTCCCCACACCCACTTTCACATTCTACACAGCATCGGTTCCCTCAACCCTTCCGCCAGCACGGGAGGTTTACACTTCCATACTCATTTTTTGGAATTCAATCAACCCTTCATCCACCATCAGAGCTTTAATCCACACCGAAATCTCCTTCAGCAGCTTCCCTCTTAGCCCTGAGTGGAAAACAGCCTCGGCTTTCGAGAAGGATTGATAGCACTCAGCAGCAAACTCCACAGTGTATCCTTCCAACGTGGTCCTTACCCAGAAATCCACTGCGCGGGTTAGTTCAGTGTCTACCCGATGCAGTGCCACCAGATCTTCGTGCGCCCACCTGCGGTTTATCTTCCGCAAGCCTTCTTGGGGCACCGTCACGTGTAACCTTCGCAACCAATTGTAGAGGTCCGTAGGGAACCTTCCCCAGAAAATTTCGTACGTATCACTGGCTGAGTCAGAGAAAAGAACAAGCTCCTTGATCGCCGCCTCCTTTTTCTTGGTCAGCTCTGCTTGCTGAGCAATGAACTGGTCAAGATGATCGTCCCACCATCGCCGTATCGCTCCTTAAAAATCCTCGATACCATGATCTAGATCCCCTCAGAACATGCAGGTCCCGGCAACGGAACCATTTGTTGGCGAGAAGTCAGGTCTCGCGGACAAGACCCAGGTTCAAGAGTTGTGGCCAACAAAGGGGTCCGGTGTAGTCTAGGAACACGCCGGCATTTTCACCCTGCTCTGGGGAGCAGTGCGTCTCACCCGAGGCATGCCGCAACCACATGCAGAAGGGGATGAGATCAATGGCAAGGGACAAACCTGCAACTAATGAAGGACAGTGCATCCATTACATATACAGAGTTATATATGCAAGATCACTTAATAAGCATTCAGACATTTGCAAATAAAATTTTAAACCATCATAAACACATTACAAGCACGTAGACATCTTGTTGAGACAGCAACCTTCCATTATATTAATCTCTTGGCAGAACACATGATTACATGGCCTTCTCACTGATAGCTTACAAATCTGATACAGATGGATTTTTGGAACAGAAAGGTAGAATAGAGAAGATAAAGAGCCATAGGAAGGACATGCATGATTCCTCTGCAGCTGCTCTGTGCGTCTTTCCCTGTCTCAAGCCTCGCAACCTCTTCAAAATCCTTCTCTATTTCAGCCAGGTGACTGTTATTTATTCACCCGGTCTTGCGACTATTAGTTCCTCCGTGGCTTTACTTCAGCTTCTCCCGGCTTCTCTCATGTTATCTGCGTGTTCCAATTTCTGTCTTCTGCTGTGTGTTTTCTTCATCTGTACTTTTCCCTGTTCTATCTCCAGCTATCGCATGCTTCCGCGCCACCTTGATAGCTCCGCGACTCCTGGTAGTTGCGGCGCGGTTGTGGTTGCCATGTGTATTCATACCGCAACTCAAAAAGGGTCAAAATTCAAAATGTCTTAGCCAAGATTTCAAAACTAAACAAAAACAAGGGCCCCAACAATTTACAAGGGATACACTAGGCCAAGTGTGTTTCCTTGGGGTGCAGTAGTGTTTTTAGTGAAGCATAAGGATGATACTCTCATATTGTGTATTGATTATAGGAAGTTGAAGAAGGTGATGATTAAGAAGTAGTGTTCTCGAAGATTTATTTTAGATTAGGATACCATTAGGTATGAATCAAAGAAGAGGATTCCTACAAGACTTATTTTCAGACCAGGTATAGGCATTATGAGTTTGTTGTGGTTCCTTTCGGTTTCAATAATTCTCTAGTTACTTTTATGTGCTTGATGAATAGTGTATCATGTCCTTATCCAGATAAGTTTGTAATTGTATTCATTGATGATATATTGACATATTCTAAGAATGAGGAAATTTAGCATGGAGAACACTTAGAAATAGTATTGAGATTGCCAAGATAGCATCAATTGTATGCCAAGCTTGGAAAATGCAGTTTCTTTCAGACAGTGGTACATTATTTAGGGCATGCAGTTTCCAAGGAAGGTATAATAGTGGATTCATAAAAGACAAGGGCTATCATGGAATGGGAAGCTCCTAGGAATGTGTATGAGGCCAAATCATTCATGGGGTTGGTAGGATATTATAGGATGTTCATCAGGAAATTCTCATAGATTGCATATCATATCACATATTTGCAGAGAAAGGAGAAGAAATTTCAATGGAAAAAGGAATGTGCAACAAATTTTGAGCAGTTGAAGCAACTGCTTACAAATGATCCAGTTCTAAAGATTGCAGTTCCGGATAAAGAATTTGTGGTATGTACATATGCTTGCAAGAGATGACTTTGTGGAGTCTTGATGCAAGAGGAACATGCAGTATGTTACGAGTTAAGGAAACTAGATGAGCATGAGAAAAACTATGTGACACATGATATTGTGTTGGCAGAAATCATCCATGCTTTGAAGATGCAAAGGCACTATATTCTTGGCTAGCGATTCATCTTGATGAGTGATCACAATGGATTGAGATACTTGTTTGACCAACCGAATTTGAATGTCAAGAAAGCTATATGGTTTGCGAAGATCAGTCAATTTGACTTCGAGATCAGGTAAATCAAGGGTAAATAGAACAAGGTTACAAATTCTCTTAGGATAAGAGTACATGTAAATCACCTAACAACTATGAGATCATATGGGATACACATGCAAGATTGGATCTTGCAAGTAGGACAACAGGATTACGAGTATAGGGAGCTTAGGCACAAGTTAAAACAAGTTACATGTTAAAAGGATGTGGATTATCATCTTACGATAGATGGTTTGGTGAGATTTAGGGACAGGATCTATGTGCTAGACATTAGCAAGAAATAATATTATCTTGAGTGAATTTGATGATAAGTTGTATTTAGGTAATTGAGGATATAAAAAAATTGACACTTGTGAAGAAGTTTTATTACTGAAAGAATATGAAGAAAGAGGTGGCATAGTTTGTGGCTAGATGTTTAGATTGTCAACATGTAAAGGTAAAGTGTAAGCATCCATGTGAGTTACTATTTTGATTCCATAATGCAAATGGTAGGTCATTTCCAAATATTTCATTACAATTTAGCCGAGGACATCTAGAAAACATGATTCTATCATGGTTGTGGTTGACAGGTTGACTAAGGTGGCTCACTTCATTCCAATGAAATCTAGCAATTCAGCTAGTGAGGTAGTAAAGGTCTTAATCAAGGATATAGTGAGGTTGCATGGTGTCCCGAAGAAGATTGTGTTAGATAGAGATGTCAAGTTCACTTCTAGGTTTTGGAAAGAGTTATTTGTAGGTTTGGGTACAGAGTTGGACTTTAGTACAACTTATCATCCACAGAAAGATGGAAATAAAAAGAGGGTCAACAAGATTTTAGAGGAAATGTTGAGAATGTATGTTATGCATCAACAATGAAAGTGGGAAGAGTTTCTTCCACTGGTTGAGTTTTCTTACAACAATGGGTATCAGGAGTCACTAAGTATGAGTCCATTTGAGGCACTATATGGGCATAGTTATAATACTCCTATCAGCTGGAGTGATCCAGTGAACAAGATGTTTATTGGACCAGACATGTTGGCAGAAATGGAACATGAATTGTAGGTTATATAGAAGAATTTAAAGGTAGCATATTATAGGCAGAAGATCTACGCAAATCAACACAGGATGTTTAAAAAATTTCCAGTTTGGGGAACACGTGTACTTTCACATCAAGCACAAGAAGAGATCATTGAGGATTGGGTCATGTGCCAAGTTGGCACCTTGATATTGCAGTCCTTTCAATATTCTTAAGAGGATTGGACCAGTAGCCAACTTACTTGCACCGTCTCCGAAAGTGAAATTCCATGATATTTTTCATGTATCATCGCTCAAGAAGTATTTGAAAGATATTGATCATGTGATTGACTGGCTTATATTGCAAGTGGAACCAAAAGGAGAATTCCATCCAATACCTCACTTCATTTTGCAACGAAATATTCTCATGCTCTAGAATCAAGAAATCAAGAAAGTTAAGTGCAATGGAATCACTTTAGGCCCGATGAAGCTACATGGGACATGACTGATTAGATGCAGGCTATGTATCCTTCTTTATTCACTGGTTGAGTGGATGTATTTTGGTATATTTTTTAGTGTTGATTTTTGGTTATGTATATATATTCATATGAGTGATGTAAATATTGCATCAAGTTGTGTTATAAATATCCAATAAGCGGTATGGTTGTTATGTTTCCATGTTGGTTATGTTGGTTTTTCTTTTCAACAGGTTTTTTTATTGTAAATAACACATCGAGCTAATTTATAAAGTTTCATGGGAAATATGTTTTGTTTTCAATGGTCCTGCTGGTTATAGGTGTCATTGAACATTGAGGACGATGTTCCCGCAAGGGGGAAGGTTTTGTAAAAACCATGGTTAAAAATACATCTAATAAAGCGAATAAAGGAAAAAATAAGACCAAGGTCATGGGACATGTATTCCAAGATGAATTTTGGAAAAAAAACATAGTGATGGGGATCACTAGTGGTTAATTAATGGCTATGGAAATTGGAAAAGGAAATGGCAAAGGAAAAGTGGCATTAATTGGAATCTTATTTAGGAAAATAATGGAAACTAGGAGAAAAGGAAGGTGAAAGGTCACATGTTATATGTGAGGAGGAAATTGAAGGAAAATAATGGAAATTGAAGAAAATAGAAGCCTCAATGATACAAATATTTTTGAGGATCAATTCATAGATTTTTGTTAGTTTTAGCTTGGAGCTCTCTCTCTATTCTCTGTCATACTATTGCACACTTAGAGTTTTCTTGGATCACTCTTGGAGGATTTTGGGCATACTTTGGATTTGGAGCAAGAAAACAAAGGAAAAGAAGAAAAGCACAAGGGAACAACGAGATAAAAAAATACATTGTTTTTACTTCACAGGTACTGAGTTGCACGTACATTTTCCTTGATAGTTTTAGCATGCATGGCATATGCATGTGGGTATTTGGTTATGATATATCATTAGAATGAAGGATTTCCTCGATTGACAGTGGTTTTTCCTAGCCTTTCCATTTCCTAGATAGCCATGGCATTGTGGGGTTTCTCTTTTGTTTTATGATTGGTGCTCATGTTCGTTATGGTTGTGGGTTGAGTTACTAGTTCCTAGAAGCCTTGGCTAGATAAACAGTCTGGAAACCCTGTAACAACTTGGGTTGAGTTACTAAACCTGGAAGCATTGGTTGGAAAAAGGCTCTAGAGCCCTTGGTGGGTTGAGTTACTAGTCTGTAAGCCTTGGTTGGACAAACATTCTAGAGCCCAGTGATAGCTTTGGGTTGAGTTTCTAGTCCTGGTAGTCGGGTTGGAACTAAGGCTATGGAGCCCTGGAAAAATTTGGTACAAACCGATCCAGTGATGGTTAATGATGTCTGGCCGTGTGGTGGAATCAATGGTTGAATTTTGTGTCAGTTTGGCCACCAGAATCCTTGTTTTGGTTATGATTGGTTTATTCCATGAGATCCCACATTCATGCTTGGAAAAGGGTGTGAGGGTGACTAGATGAAAAAGAGATTTGGTTTAGCCCAATATATGGTCAGGTGGTACGTGGAAGTCCATGACTTGGTTGGATTTTTCATATGTTAATAATATCTCATTTCCTCTTGTATTTTATGAGTAGATGTACTTATTATTATGTGGCTTTAATGGTTGCTATATTACTATTATTATTCTGGTTATATGTTGGTTATAAGCATGGTTTATGACAAACCTAAGTTATGGCTCTCATCTTGTTTTGGTTAGTAAATTAAATGTTAATGAATACATGACCTAATAGATGATAATGCAACTATTGTTAGAGGGAATTAGACCTTCTTGACGATTCTCAAATAAGTATAATATCCTTGTGCTCAGATATGTAATTATGAACTTTAGATTACATGTTCATGGTGTGTTTGAACGAATTTATATCATGGTAAATCTTGGTTAGGTCAAGTTCTTGAATAAGGTTTTCATTAGAGGATTTGTCCTTGTATTATTTATTGTGTTGGAATGTTTCATCAAGTTCTGGTTATTGACTTGGATTCTAGCCTTGAAAAGGTGGCACATATTTGGCGGTAGTAGGTTTTAGGGTCCCGTGATTTGGCTGATTGGCAAGCAAAATGACAGTGTAACATCAAACCAGTCTTTGGAGCCCAAGGACCTAGCCTTCCTGGACTCAGAGAGGGCTCTCTCTATTTGTGTAAGGGATATCTATATGTTTGCTTATTGTGTTCTGATTTTAGGCTAGTTATGAAGTAGGTTTTTGGTTTTGGTTTTTAGGTTGTGAGGGATGAACCGATCAAAGACATAAGATAGGTAAAATGATGTCAGATAAACTAGGCTATGGGGTCGAAAAGGTCAAGAAAGCTTTCATATGGTGATACAAGGTTGCTGAATGGCTGATTTGATTCGAGGTAAAATGGATCTTTGGGTAAAATGGGGTGAGATGGACACTAAATTTGTGAATAACAAAGGATTTCAAGCATAAATAGTTTAATAGCTGACATAAACATGGTAGGGCTAACCTTTAATCATGATAAATGTAACTATAAGCTGATCAATGCGTAGAAATAAACTTTCAAGCCATGCATAGAGATATATGACTCTCTAACTTTAGGAAATGGCTATCAGACTTTGGAGAAACACATTTAAGACAGACAAACAATTCAAATCACTATGAAAGAATGCCTAAAATTAGTATTTCAAGCTATTGAGCACTTTGAAAACAAGATTGCATAGTTTTAGGCAAAGGGCAAGATCAGTACAAGACCTCTTTGGTTCAACAAATGACAATCTAATCAATCAAAGAGAGGTTTCATAAGTGGAGCTATGGCTAGCCATGAGTAAGTAGGGCATACCGTAAATCATACTTAGCATGCATAAAACCATAAATGAAAAAAAAAAACAATATTCTTCAGTTATTAAAGAGCAATCAAGGATTCTCTAATATGACTAAGAATGAAGAAAACATAGAAGCTATAAAGAAACAAGAAATTTGAGGTGCCTTCAAGGGAATGTCTCAAATCTGTTCTCTACTATCTTATAGCAAGCAAGAACATGGAATTATGAATGAGAACTAAGAAACAAAATAGGGAGAGAGACACTATACCATTCTACCAAGTCATGGAATCCAACAAAAATCCTCTTTCATCATCCAAAAACATCCAAGAAACTATCCAAAAGCATGAGAAAAGTGTTTCTTCCAAGATTGTATGACCATGTATTGCTTCTATTCATCAAGTCCAACCTTCTTTACAATGAAATCCTTTAGAATATATAGGCCAAAGTGAGGAAAACCTCTTAGTTCAACTTGCAATCTCATTGGCCTATCCAAAATATCTGATTTTGTCCTTGAGGCTTTGCAAAGCCCAATGCACAAAATATCTAATAAAATATCTCAAAAATGCCAAAAAAGGGAAATATATTGACTTTTCATAACTAATCATGTACAAAAATAGCTAAACGCACATGAGGAAAAGTCACTTTTGAAAGGTTCAATTTTTACAAAAATACTCAAGAAATATATCAGCAGAAAGTCCTGTGACTTGCCGACAACTTTTGGAGGCCTTCCTGATGTCGAAACGAGGCCTGTGATGGCTCATTGGAAATATTTGAATGTCTATTTTCTAAAAATTCTTAGTTTTCTCCAAAATTACCACTATAAATCCTCCTAAAATAGACCTGTGTGTAAAAACCCAAAAATAGGCCTAGCTGATAAACAGGGCAAAGTGTAGCAAAAGCGAGTGTTTTCCGCCATTTTGGGGGAGCAAATCATCTTCAATTGATCTAAAAATCGCTGAGCATATGCCCCTAAAATTATGGCATCCAATGATACCATTTTCATCCTTTAAGGATGCCCCAAACTGAAATGGCCATGCCCATGAGTTTTGGCCAAAAACCCAAAAATGACAAAAAACCAAAATTTGTCGAATTCCGCCCAATTTTGGCGAGCATGACCCTCAAGGGTTTTCAGAAACATGCTGTGAATCTGAGACCAAAATTTGGAGCTTTGAAGTGTCTTTCCTCAATTTTGGTGCCGGGCGCCTCCTTTGAGCCTCCTTGAGTTTTTCCTGAGTGGCCTTCAATTTCCTCCGGGAAAACTGATTGAGTTTCTTATAATGCCTGGTCATCCTCTGTTGAACGTCCAAGTCTCTATTTGCCTTCTCCAACTTCTTCTCCAAGTGATCATTAACCCTCTCAAGCCATGCTTCTCGATTGTTCTCTATCTCTTGTGCGAACATTGTAGTGATAGGGGTAGATTGGAGAAGGGCAGCTTCTTCTTCTTTTTGTTTCTCAAGGGCTCTTTTGAGCCTCACGGTTCTTGGCCTCTTTCTCCTGGGCTGATCTTCATCTTCGCTCTCATATAACTCACCCATGAGTTCTTCCAATCTCACTTGTGCTTTGGAGGCATCTTTTTTGTATTTGATGGCCCGTGTCTCATATACAGCCATATGGACACTCATCTATTTGTTTTGAATTTGAAAAAGTGATTGAAGTTTGTAGCCCTCTCAAGATCAGTCCTCAAAGCATCAATTTGGTTTTCTCTATTGATCAAGAGAGTTTCAAGGATTCGGGCTTCATTGTCGCTATCATCACTTTGAATTTGAATTATGTCGAAGTCCCTCTCCTTTTCATGGTTGTTTTCTTCTTTCTCCTTTCCTTTGCTTTGGGTGGCTCTTTTAGTCTTCCTCCTCTTGGGAAATTCAACAATGGGATTCTTGGGCAATTTTCCCTTGCTTCGAAGGGCCCTAGTAAAATTTGGAGTTACAAATTTAGGCATTATTTTCCTTGATGTCCGGGGCTTGGCCACTTTTGGAGAGGAGAGCATGGCCCCTTGCCTAGGAGAGGCAGCTAGCACATGGTCTAATGGCTCTTTGCCCTTGTCACTTTTCTCATCATTCTTTCCACTATCTTGGATTTCTTCATGGATGCCTTGACTGTCCTTTTGCATTCCTTTTTGAGGGTTGTCCTCCTCACTATGTTGCACCTGTCCATCATGCTGCCCCTCTTCTTCATGAGGCTACTGTTCTTTTTCATGAGGCTACTTTTCATCATCATGTGGTTGCCTCTGTTCATCATGCTACACATGTTCATCATGCTGCACCTATTCATCATCATGCTACTCATCATTATGCTGCTCATCATCATCTTCCTCCTCTTGCTCATGCTCTTCTTCCTCATCATGCTCTTTTGCTTACTCAATGGGAAATTTTGAGCTTCTTGGGAATGGTCTTGCTTGAAGAAGGCAAAGGATGGTGAGTGTAAGGTGAAGGAGATGTATGAAATGAAGGGATAGTGGTGAAATCTGGATGTGTAATGAGATTATCCCAAGAGACTTCCTTCTTCTCGAGCTGATGAAGAATGATAACCTTAATGAGGGAGTGATGGAAGAGGCAGGATGTCTGCTGAGAAGGAGGATTTTTCTGAACAGTGGAGGCCATTTTATCAATACAGAAAGGGAGATTTAACAATTTGGATCTCATGAAATGCATGAGCAATCAGATATGATATGCATAGACTTGGGTGAATCTTCCCTCGCAAGTGAAGTATTTCATGATTATCTTCATAAGGGGGGCGTAACTAGTCAATAGATATGAGAAGGGAAAAATGGATGGACATGAATCTCTATGCTTAGGCTTCAGAAAAGGCTTGTATTGTTCTAAGTCCAGGTGGCTTTGTTTAAACCACTTCTCCCCAACATAAGGGATTTTGGTGGCCTAGGAAATGGACCTTGGAGAGAATTTGCAATCTAGGGCTGCCAGCTAAAAATGCTTCTCTTGAAATCTCAAAGTACAAAGATGTGTCAAAGGGGAATAGCTCTTCACCTCTTGAACTCTTTGACAAAAATACAGACACCCAACCTCATGGAAGTTAAATAAGACTGATGTATGAGCATTTACCTCTTCAGTGGAAACAGGCTCAAACCTCCTATGAAGGCCACTCCTATTGTCTTGCCTGGGAGGCATTTTGTTTTGAATGTTCTTTGCAAAACCAAACTGTCTCAAATGGATTTTGGAATTTTTCTCAAGCACACACCCTGTCTTTCTTGTCAGTCACTGTTTGACCAAGACAAGCTGCTTCAAATGTTTTGTGGAATAGTCCTCCAACACCAACTTTCTACTCCTTATAAATCATTGTTTTGTCCTCTTTTATGCTAAACAACAAATTTTTTTCAAATGAAAAGAAAACAGTCAATTGATTATTGTGCTTGGGCAAGGTAATTTGAAAAAAGGTATTTGTGGTTTTCTTGTTAGAACAAGGGTCTCCTTGTGTTTAGAAAAAAAAAAAATCACCCCACCCCAAACAATGCTTTTCTGTTGTTCATTGTTTCTTTACAGAGGTAGACAAAACACCCTCATCTGACTTTGCAAAATATCTCACCACACTCTGTTTTATGGGACAATGGAGGCAACACTATTTTGCTATTTCATAACACAGAGAAATCATTTTATAATGATCAAACTTCCACCTTATAAATATTTTTTTTTCTTAGATTTTGTAGACAGGGGTTAATTTTGTTTTTCACCACTGCTAGGACACCTTCAGCAATTATAGGCTCTCTGCTCAACACGGGAAGAAGAATATCTTTCTAGACTGACTTTGGGACCTTCAAACACTGATTTTTCTTCTTTGAACTATGGTAGATGCACAGAATTGTTGTCTCATATCATAAAAAAGAAGCTTATCCATATACCCAGCCTTCATCTTTTAGAACCATACTCCTTCACTATCACTGTTTTTGAAAATCAATAAGGGCTCTTAAAACCGTTTCAACACTCCCCTCTATCACTTGAAATGGTCTATGTCATTAGTATAGGGTTTATCACTTTGTTGGAAGGGAATTTCATGCTTTTGAAACTAATACAAACACACCACCTTTCACTATACTAATCTTGGGCAATCATAGCAACAAAAACCTTGGATTTTGCTCAAAAAGCTTACTCTCCAACCACTGTTTTAGTTCTTGAAAAACATGGCATCAATCACCCTTTAGAAATTCGAATGCACCAAGGGGAAATAATAAAAATACCTTGCATATGGCTTATGGTCCTTGCTTGATGAGTTGGGCAGCTTCAAAGATGCTTTTTGATTGAGCGGCACGTTCAAATGGAAGAGCGCTGCGCTGGGTAGAGGAGTTGGGTTGGCCTTCGGGCAAAGGTGACCGCGCGCACAGGCGCGCCGCACCTTCGTTACAACCCTTTGAAAATTATTTGCCAAACGCACTGTGCGCTTTTCTAGGCGCGCCGCTCAGGCTTTAAGCCTTTAAAAAACACGGCAATTTGCTCGAACTTCTCTCGTTTCTTCAATGGATAGCTAGGAGAGAGATTGTGAACGTTTGTTTACGTTTTTGAAACTTGCAAATGGGCTTGCAACGGACTCTCCACTCTTTTAAAGCCACAAACCTTTGAACTTAACCCAGGAGGGTTAAAAAGATTTTTGAAAGAGATTTTGGTTGTAAAACAAAACATGAAGCACTGCTTTGACATTTTATCATTTTAAAACATTATAAAATCCAATATTCGACTAGGACTCTTAAAAGTGTTGTGGATGACACTTTTGAAGATCTTCGTAGATATGACCCTTTTCAAAGTGAAGAAACCATCCTTAAAGCCACAATCTCTCTTAGTGTTTTCTCATCAAGGGAGGAAAGTTGTTTCCTGTGTTCATGTCTGTTTTTAAGAGGAAAACCTTGCTCAAAACCATATACTGACTGTAGATGCACCCTTCAAATGAAATTTTTTATTTTTTACTATGGGAACTTTAGTTGCATTCACCTGGGTTTTACAATCATCTGTTTATCAAAAAGAAAATCCTCTAAAGGCTTCTCCTGCAATTATATGCAACATCTAGTTATCTTCATATGTAATAAAAGTCCTTTGTTTTTTACAATATCATGCTTCATTTCTTTGAATGTTGTCCCTGAAATTAAAACCCTTGTCATACCCTTTTTATACATAATGTCTCATGTTGTTTATTTGCAAATTCCCCTTGAGAAACTAGGCTTAGGTCACCTTCTTGTTGATTTTGATGAGTTTTTTGAAAAATATCTTCATGGACAGGAAGAGAAAAGCTTCTTTGAACATCAACATCACTCTTTGGCTTATGTTTAACCCAACTCCCCACTCATAACCTTGAATGTATTTCCACTAATTTCAACTATGTTTGTTAAAGGAAAACAATGGCTAGATTTCATGCCTGTTGATCAAGGAGAGGGATCTTTGGAAACTCTTAATGAAATTACATACCTCAGCAGGGTTTTTTCATTTTGGCTCCAGATTTCTTTTGAAGGAGATCTATGATAGGAGACAAGTCATCCTCTTTGATTATTACAACACCAATGCTTTCCCTCTATTTTTAACACCATTTCTCTATCCATAAGCCTTCAGTTTCTTTCATACTGCACTTAAAACCCACTTCTGTTCCTGGCCCTCTACTTATTAGATGAAGGAGGCCTTTATCACATTGCCACAACCTTCTGCTTGTAAAATGAAGGAGGTTTTCAACCAATGACCTGACCATCTACTCATGTATGGAGGAGGTTTTCTCAGTCACCAAACCTCTTCTCATGTATGGAGGAGGTTTTTCTCAATGATGCCATTTCATCAGCTTTCAAACAGTGTTATCTTTCCCTTCACTGCCTATTCATGCTTAAGCAAAATAAAAGTGACAAATAGACAATATGCCATTAAGGGCATTTCTTTGAGATATGTAATCCTACTGTTAGAATAGCTTTATGCGTCTTTAGACATTAGAGGCAACCTGATCAGTATCTAAAAGTATTTCTTGTTATTCATAAGTCACTAACCTTTGACTGTGTTTGCAGGAGCTTATTTAAATAACTCTCTGTCCTGTAGCTGCATCCCAGGCTCAAAAACACATGAGAAGCAGCTGTCTTCTCATGTTGAGTTTAATAATGTCTTCTGGAACACTGGTACACTTGTGCTCTTGAAAAAGACATTGAAACACCGTAAATCCACCTAATATTAGTTTGACCTATGGCATATGCAATGCTAAGACTCAAGGTTTGTTAGTGACGCGACTTAAGAGTGTATTCAAGCTTTACTTTCAGAATAGGAAGGTCATCTAGGACTGGTTGATATTAGATAGAGGTTATTTTGGCTTTAGGATAGTTTGCCAAGGGAGGATCGCCTAAAACGCCACTACCTAACTTAGGGGAGACTTTTTGGATAGATTTGGAGTATTCTCTTTGGAGCTGATGAACAAGTTTGTATGGATGAGGCTAGATAGGTCTTGACAATGAGGTTTTATCTTGTCATGGGTTGATTGAAAAGGTTAGGAGGACAAAAATGTTTATGGGTGTTTTCTAGCTGACCAATTTGACATGTTGGAGATCAGCTGCTAGAAAACTTGGCTTTAACAACTAGTCATCATCAACAGGTGAAAAATATTGATGACTAACAATGGCTCCATTTGGGGAGGGCAGCTACTTTTCAGGAGGTGTTCAGAATTTCAGATCTTGGTTCTTTGAAGACCAGTGTCTTTATCCATTTGGCGCAAATATCTCTCTTCCTTGAAGCTATTTCTAAAAAATTGACAGCATGATTAGCATCAATGATATTTCTACCTACCCCACTATATTTCCTAACATTTTTTCTTCTTTTGGGTGCATTTGGACTAGCAACCCTTTGACATAGTATTTTTTAAAAATGACACTATCTATTTCTACACTTATATCCACCGGGAGTTCAGATTAAGCTGATGAACTCCTTTGTTTCTCTACCTATGCTAGATCGACTGTCAAGGTTAAGCTATTTGACAAGATTTTATTCTCTAATCTAAAACATGAAATTGAAAAATGACCAAATTAGGATTAGATAGTCTGATTTGTCATGTACTTGTGGCATGAAAGACAAGCTGCACACACATATTATTTTGCATAAAATGAAATCTATAAAAACAAGGCTAGGATACACAATTTATTTTTCATCTCTGCTTTCCTGTTTGGTTCTGTTTTGAGCATGTGGAACCAATATCTTTTCCTAATCTACTCTCTTTGATAATTCAAGCTTACACAATGTTGACCATATTTTCCACTCACTAACTTATCAACAAACAAATTTAAAACATGTTCAGTTATGATTAGGCTAGATAACTGAACAAGACATTTGAACACTAGTAGCGGCATTTAGACTTGCGCGCTTTCCGAATGACTATTTTTTGAACATGGGGCTTTCTTTCTATTTTTCAAACTGCCCTCTTTTCCTATTTTGATATTGTTTTTTGAATTTTCTATTTATTTATTTATTTTTCAAACAATGGTATATACAATGATTGAAAATGTTTTAACTCAGAAATCTTGGAAATGATGAAACTTAAGCATCCTATCTTCATAAGGATCTCCTACCGCTCTTGGTCCACTCAGCTCTTGAAAAGAAAAATTTGGAAAATTTTCTCTTTCAAGCATGACATAAGGATTAATGCATGAATCTCTGAACAACCCCATATCTTCCCGTTGTACCTCTTTATACCTCTAATTTCCACTCCTTCTTTTGCTGTACATCTTTTTCAAATAATGCAGGTATTCTTTGTCATTTTTGAAGTATATGATGACATCATCAAGGTATGTTAGAATGCAGAAATTCAGAACTGGAAACATGGCTTTTAGGAGCATGTTTTTTATATCAGGTGGTTTTGAAATTATGGGTTTGAAAATGGAACTAATTCCAGCATACTTGAAAAATTCTTGGAGTTGTCTGCTTTGCAAAGGAATTATTTGGCTATATCCTGAAACATTATTTTGTAAATACACATGACTAAAAGCATTTATCATTGATATATCATGGTCTTGGGCAGGAAGGATATAGTTTTTGTCACAAGGGTGTGTATTAGTATTTCTAAAATCAAAACAAATCCTATGACCAACTGTTTTATCTTTGACTACTACTGTTTGGTCCAGATTTTTGTATTTCCTTTTGTCAAAGTTGTTCGTTGGAGTGATGGTAGTGGCATAGTGTTTCTGACTATTTTCCCTAAATGAAGTAGTGTTTTGAAAAAGATTTCAAATTCTGGTAGTTCTAATTCTTTGGTGGAGTGGAAAAATTCTAGCTAGTTCAAACAATTCAAGTATATTTGGACTGCAGTCATCATATCCTTTCATAAGAATTTTTTTAGACATGTTTCCTAGGTTTGGAGTTGTTATGGATACAGTAAAGGTTTTATTTGAAAGGGTAAATTTATGTGATGGAAAATACTTTAGGTATGGTAAAAACATTAAGCTTCCCTGCCCCTGAGTTCCGAAGAGATTTGTGATATGTAAGTCTTCTAATGAATCTGTTCTGAAAAAATTTCTTGATGTTACTGCTGATGTTTGCCTAAGGTTTGAGCAATTTTCTTGATGGTACATAATGGTTTGTGATTCTTGCTCTATCCTTGTTTCAAAAGGAACAAACTCACTTTCCTCAAGACATGGCTGCTCATGGTTATGATAATTTTGAGCATCTAGTTCATCATAAATAACTTGGGGAAGCTGAGGAGGTGGGTCTAAGTTTATTTCAAATCCTTCTGAATGTTCTTCAATGTCCTCATTAGTGTGTAAAATGAAAGAGTTCAGATCAGAATGCAAGGATTACATCGGGATGTTATCTGGCCTTTCCTGATTACTGACCATATATTTCATGTGTGATTCCCGATATAGTATTCTAGTTTGGTTAAACACGGGAATAGTGGCATAGGACATATCAAGTTGAATATTTCCCTGAAGCTTAGCTCCCCAAGTTCTAGATAAAAGCATTCCGTACTTGGGGGGAATGTTTTCTACCACTATGTCCATGATTAGGTGTTTTGCAGGTATTTGGGCCAAACTGAAACAAATATCTTTGATCAAGCCTAGACATTTGACTCTACTCGAATCAAATGAGTATAAGTCTTTATATGGTCTTGTGATTTCTAGGCCTAATCTTTCCATCACAACCTTCGGCATGAGATTATGTGAGGCCCTGGAGTCTAGCATGGCATTGTGTAAGATTTGGTCATGGATATTCAAACTGATATAAAAGGGAAGAGTGGTTCCTTCTTGGAATTTCCCTTCTATTTTTGGACCAAACAACACTTCAGGAGTGTCGTCAGCTAGATTAAGGGTGTTTGCATCATTTCCTATATTTAGGACCTTTAACACTTGGGATTTATAGGAGCCTTGGGCGATGAATTCAGTGAGAGGCATGGTAATCTTTTTTTTTGGAAATTTCTCCCTCAAAACTGAAGTGTGTTTGTAGTTTAGACAGGTTTGCTTCAGTTTTTTCAGCCATGACTTTCTCTATGTTCTGAGTTTGCTGACTTTGTTTCAGGATTTTGTTTGACACAACCATCTCGGGAATATTTGTGGAGGTACTAGGAGCATCTAAGCTAAGACTTGTTTGAATAGCTTTATCTTTGTTTTGGTCAGTTTTCTTGACCATGATTTTGTTGTTATCCACTACTTTTTAAGGATCGTATCAGGGGTTTTAGCAGTGTCCGAGCTACCTTTCTTGAAGTTGTCTTGGTTTTTTCTGCTTCTAAGGTCATATTGCCTGTGAGCTTCTATGATGGCATTCTAAAAATCTATGGCAGGATCTTCGGGATCTTCATAGTTGGTTTCATCCTGATTTAGAGAGTAGAACGCTTGTTCTTCTTCTGTGAGGTAAACCTCACTCTCGTTATCAAAGCCTATGAGGTTCAAGTGATTTTCATCAATGGTTTATGTATCCTTATCATCTTCTTCCACATAATTTTCATTAAACGGTGGCCTAATTTGTTGGTCATTTTCCCTTGGTTTGTTTTGTGGCTGTTCCCTCCTAAAATTTTGGTTCTGGTTTTTGTTTGGAGGGTTTGGCTGGTTGTCCCTAAGAGGGGTCTTTTCACTTATCTTTTCCCACATTTTCGCCATGGATCTAACCAAGTCATCTATTCTAGGATCTAAGGGAGGGGCTGAAGTGGAGACCTCATCTCGGTATGTGACTTTCCTTTCTGATCTAGTCCTAGCTCTCTTTTCTGCTAAGTTGGCTTCTGCACTTATGGCCATTTTTTGCATTTCCTCTAAGGTAGGGGGGTCCTTGTCTCTTAGTTGATAAGTCATGTCTGGTTCAAAGCCTTCGGGGAAATTTTCTAAGGCTGAGCCAAGTGGAGGTTTGAAGTGAGGCGGGAGGGCGTTATACACACTGTTGAACCTAGTGCAGTATCCCTGGACACTTTCCCCATTTTCTCGTTTTAGATTGTTATACTCTGATAGGATTTGAATGGGGTTCTTTCGGATTTCCCACTTGTTTATGAAGGTTTGGTAGAGTTCTGGGAGATCATGGATGTTGTTTGGAGTTAATCTCTTAAGCCATTTTTTGGGTTATCCACCCAGGCTTTGGGCGAACATCCTCATTCTAATGGTCTCATCTTCTATTTCCATGTATTCAAAGGCATCGCTAATTCTATCTACATGTTGTTGAGCTGTGGTAGTCTCAACTCCGGTAAAGTGCGGGATTTTGGATTGATAGTCATTTTTTGAGGGGGCCAAAGGGTGTGGAACCACCAAGGGTGCATACCAGGCTGCCATGGAAGGAGCTAATGGATGATGTACAAAATGAGGGCTTGTAGGATGAGTTGAGGTGTTTTGAACAGTGGTGGTTTGGATGTGTTTGGAGGATGCACTTGGACTAGTAATCTGATTTTGAGCAGATCTAGGATGGTAGGAGCCAAAGTGATGGAGAAGCTGAAAGTCAGGAGGTGTAGTAGGCGAGGCTTCTCTACTAGGACTCTGTGGCAGATCTAGGGGCTCAAGATCATCAAATTTTACCTTACTTTGTGACTTGCTTCTAAAAAGGGTTTTTGTTGATTTTAAGTCAAATAGGGAATCCTGCAAGGCTGTGAGGTATTCAGGTACTGATCTTGCTTTACGGATGGACCTATCGGTAGCTAAATTGCCAGTTTCGGAAGCTTGCCACAGAATCTTCTTTGGGTCATCTACTATGATAGGGGAATTTGGGTCTGGATGAGATCTGGTGTTGATTCTTCGTGAAGCTAGATTTAGAATCTAGAGTTTAGAGAGGATGTTATTTGTGATTGTTTCGAATGGATGGCCTCTAGGGGTTTACTAATGTGAAGGATGGTCAAACAAAAATGAAGACCAATGGAGTCGCCAGGTGGATTTCTGTGAGAACTATGGTCCACCACCAACACTATCAAAGATGCTTTCGGGAAAGAGTTTTCTAGCAAACTTTGAGATGAAGACTTGCAAGGAAGAGTGATTCACTTGGTTTTAACAGTTTTCTAGGCTGTTTGGACAAGCTAATGGTTCTATTTGCAATATTATTTCTCTTTATCTCCTATGTTTAGGTGAAGTCTTCTGAATCGCTAAGTTATACTTAGTTTGTCACTGATTACAGAGTTTGCACCATAAGCTTTAAGTTTTCCGAAAGAATGAGTCAACAGAAAGGTATGGTTTATGAATTTTTTGGTTTTTTATGGAGTTTTTAGCCTATTGGAGGTTAGTGGAGTCACCAAGTGGAACTTGGTTGTTTTTTGTAAAGATGTAGTTATGCTCCACCACCAATAGCTAGGGAAAAGCCAATCTGGGAATGTTTTGGGGTTTTTTGAGTTTTTATGTGCAGCCTATGGTTTATTAGAGTGTTCTGGACCTGATTCATCACTTTGCTAGGGTGCTGAAAATAAAAAGAGTTTACTCTAAAATATTCTATGGACTGCTTGCCTGTTTAAACTTTAAAAGACTAATGAATCTACAAGAGTTTGCTAGACTGTTATGTACTCAGTTAGTCCCACCGTGATCACCATTATGTTGGTGTGGCGATGAGGTGGCTCAAAAGTGTAGTGTGCTTAGTTCAAAAAGGAGCTTTCCGTGAGTCTTGAAAAGGTATTCAGATTAAAACGAACTCAGAAAAATCCCACCGTGATCACCATTATGTTAGGGTCCCGTGATTTGGCTGATTGACAAGCCAAATGACAGTGTAACATCAAACCAGTCTTTGGAGCCCAAGGACCTAGCCTTCCTGGACTCAGAGAGGGCTCTCTCTATTTGTGTAAGGGATATCTATATGTTTTCTTATTGTGTTTTGATTTTAGGCTAGTTATGAAGTAGGTTTTTGGTTTTGGTTTTTAGGTTGTGAGGGATGAACCGATCAAAGACATAAGATAGGTAAAAGGATGTCAGATCAACTGGGCTATGGGGTCTAAAATGTCAAGAAAGCTTTCAGATGGTGATACAAGGTTGTTGAAGGGCCGATTTGATTCGAGGTAAAATGGATCTTTGGGTAAAATGGAGTGAGATGGACACTAAATTTGTGAATAACAAAGGATTTCAAGCATAAATAGTTTAATAGCTTACATAAACATGGTAGGGCTAACCATTAATCATGAGAAAAGTAACTATAAGTTGATAAATGCGTAGAAATAAACATTCAAGCCATGCATAGAGATATATGACTCTCTAACTTTAGGAAATGGCTATCATACTTTGGGGAAATACATTTAAGACAGACAAACAACTCAAATCACTATGAAGGAACACCTAAACATAGTATTTCAAGCTATTGGGCACTTTGAAAACAAGATTGCATAGTTTTAGGCAAAGGGCAAGATCAGTACAAGACCTCTATGGTTCAACAAATGACAATCTAATCAATCAAAGAGAGGTTTCATAGGTGGATCTATGGCTAGCCATGAGTAAGCAGGGCATACCGTAAATCATACTTAGCATGCATAAAACCATAAATGAAACAAGCAAACAATATTCTTTAGTTATTAAAGAGCAATCAAGGATTCTTTAATATGACTAAGAATGAAGAAAACATAGAAGCTATAAAGAAACAGGAAATTTGAGGTGCCTCCAAGGGCATGTTTCAACTCTATTCTCTACTATCTTATAGCAAGCAAGAACATGGAATTATGAATGAAAACTAAGAAACAAAACGGGGAGCGAGACACTATACCATTCTACCAAGTCATGGAATCAAACAACAATCCTCTTTCATCATCCAAAAACATCCAAGAAACTATCCAAAAGCATGATACAAGTGTTTCTTCCAAGCTTGTATGACCATGTATTGCCTCTATTCATCAATTTCAGCCTTCTTTACAATGAAAGCCTTTGGAATATATAGGCCAAAGTGAGGAAAACCTCTTAGTTCAACTTGCAATCTCATTGGCCTATCCAAAATATCTAATTTTGTCCTTGAGGCTTTGCAAATCCCAAGGCACAAAATATCTAATAAAATATCTCAAAAATGCCAAAAAAGGGAAATATATTGACTTTTCATAACTAATCATGTACAAAAATAGCTAAACGCACATGAGGAAAAGTCACTTTTGAAAGGTTCAATTTTTACAAAAATACTCAAGAAATATATCAATAGAAAGTCATGTGACTTGCCGGCAATATTTGGAGGCCTTCCCGATGTCAAAACGAGGCCTGTGACAGCTTGTTGGAAAGCTCTGAATGTATTTTTTCTGAAAATTATTAGTTTGATCCAAACTAACCACTAGAAGTCCTCCAAAAATAAACCTTTGTTTAAAAACCCAAAAAATAGGCCTTGCTGATAAACGAGGCAGAGTGTAGCAAAAGCGAGTGTTTTCCACCATTTTGGGGGAGAAAATGATCTTCAATTGATCTGAAAATTTCTGATTATATGCCCTTAAAATTATGGCATCCAATGATACCATTTTCATCCTTTGAGGATGCCCCAAATTGAAATGGTGATGCCCATGAGTTTTGGCCAAAAACCCAAAAATGACAAAAAACCAAAATTTGTCGAATTTCGCCCAATTTTGGTGAGCATGACCCTCAAGGGTTTTTAGAAACATGTTGTGAAGCTGAGGCCAAAATTTGGAGCTTTGAGGTGTCTTTCCTCAATTTTGGTGCCGGGCGCCTCCTTTGAGCCTCCTTGAGTTTTTCCTGAGTGGCCTTCAATTTCCGCCGGGCAAACTGATTGAGTTTCTTATAATGCCTGGTCATCCTCCGTTAAAGGTCCAAGTCTCTATTTGCCTTCTCCAACTTCTTCTCCAAGTGATCATTAACCCTCTCAAGCCATGCTTCTCGATTGTTCTCTATCTCTTGTGTAAACAATGTAGTGAGAGGGGTAGATTGGAGAAGGGCAACTTCTTCTTCTTTTTGTTTCTTAAGGGCTCTTTTGAGCCCCATGGTTCTTGGCCTCTTTCTCTTGGGCTGATCTTCATCTTCGCTCTCATCGAACTCACCCATCAGTTCTTCCAATCTCACTTGTGCTTTGGAGGCCTATTTTTTGTATTTGATGGCCCGTGTCTCATTTACAGCCATATGGACACTCATCTGTTTGTTTTGAATTTGCAAAAAGTGATTGAAGTTTCTAGCCCTCTCAAGATCAGTCCTCAAAGCATCAATTTGGTTTTCTCTATTGATCAAGAGAGTTTCAAGGATTCGGGCTTCATTTTCGCTATCATCACTTTGAATTTGAATTATGTCGAAGTCCCTCTCTTTTCATGGTTGTTTTCTTCTTTCTCCTTTCCTTTGCTTTGGGTGGCTATTTTAGTCTTCCTCCTCTTGGGAAATTTGACAATGGGCTTCTTGGGAAATTTTCCCTTGCTTCGAAGGGCCCTAGTAACATTTGGAGTTACAAATTTAGGCATCCTTTTCCTTGATGTCCGGGGCTTGGCCACTTTTAGAGAGGAGAGCATGGCCCCTTGCCTAGGAGAAGCAGCTAGCACATGCTCTAATGGCTCTTTGCCCTTGTCATTTTTCTCATCATTCCTGCCATTGTCTTGGATTTCTTCATGGATGCCTTGAGTGTCCTTTTGCATTCCTTTTTTAGGGCTGTCCTCCTCACTGTGTTGCACCTGTCCATCATGCTGCCCCTCTTCATCATGAGGCTGCTGTTATTTTTCATGAGGCTGTTGTTCATCATCATGTGGCTGCCTCTGTTCATCATGTTGCACCTGTTCATCATCATGCTTCTCATCATTATGTTTCTCATCATCATCTTCCTCCTCTTGCTCATGCTCTCATTCCTCATCATGCTCTTTTTCTTGTTAAATGGGAAATTTGAGCTTCTTGGGAATGGGCTTGCTTGAAGAAGGTGAAGGATGGTGAGTGGAAGGTGAAGGAGATGTATGAAATGAAGGGACAGTGGTGAAATCCGGATGTGTAATGAAAGTATCCCAAGAGACTTCCTTCTTCTCAAGCTGATGAAGAATGATAACCTTAATGAGGGAGTGATGGAAGAGGCAGGCTGTCTGCTGAGAAGGAGGCTTTTTCTGAACAGTGGAGGCCATTTTCTCAATACTTCTATGTAGGAAGAAAGGGAGATTTAACAATTTTTCTCTCGTGAAATGCATGAGCAATCAGATAAGATAGGAATAGACTCGGGAGAATCTTCCCTTACAAGTGAAATATTTCATGATTATCTTCATGAGGGGGGCGTAACTAGTCAATAGATATGAGAAGGGAAAAATGGATGGACATGAATCTCCATGCTCAGGCTTTAGAAAAGGCTTGTATTTTTCTTAGTCCAGGTGGCTTTTTTTAAACCACTTCTCCCCAACATAAGGGATTTTGGTGGCCTAGGAAATGGACCTTGGAGAGAATTTAAAATCCTGCCAGCTGAAAATTCTTCTCTTGAAATATCAAAGCACAAAGATGTGTGAAAGGGGAATAGCTCTTCACCTCTTGCACTATTTGACAAAAATATAGACACCCAACCTCATGGAAGTTAAATAATACTGATGGATGAGCATTTACCTCTTCAGTGGAAACAGGCTCAAACCTCCTGTGAAGGCCACTCCTACTGTCTTTCCTGGGAGGCATTTTGTTTTGAATGTTCTTTGCAAAACCAAACTGTCTCAAATGGCTTTTGGAATGTTTCTCAAGCACACACCATGTCTTCCTTGTCAGTCACTATTTGACCAAGACAAGCTGCTTCAAATGTTTTTTGGAATAGTCCTCCAACACCAAATTTCTGCTCCTTATAAATCACTGTTTTGTCCTCTTTTATGCTAAACAACAAGTTTTTTTCAAATGAAAAGCAAACATTCAATTGATTACTGTGCTTGGGCAAGGTAATTTGAAAAGAGGTATTTGTGGCTTTCTTGTTAGAACAAGGGTCTCCTTGTGTTTAGAAAAAAACAAAATCACCCCTCCCCAAACAATGCTTTTCTGTTGTTCACTGTTTCTTTACAGAGGTAGACAAAACACCCTCAACTGACTTTGCAAAATCTCTCACCACACTCTGTTTTATGGGACAATGGAGGAAACACTAGTTTTCTACTTCATAACACAGAGAAATCATTTTATAATGATAAAACTTCCACCTTATAAACAGTGTTTTTTCTTAGATTTTGTAGACAGGGGTTAATTTTGTTTTTCACCACTGCTAGGACACCTTCAGCAATTATAGGCTCTCTGCTCAACACAGGAAGAAGAATATCTTTCTAGACTGACTTTGGGACCTTCAAACACTGCTTTTTCTTCTTTGAACTATGGTAGATGCACATAGTTGCTGTCTCATATCATAAAAAAGGAAGCTTATCCATATACCCAGCCTTCATCTTCTAGAACCATACTCCTTCACTTTCATTGTTTTTGAAAATCAATAAGGGCTCTTAAAACCGTTTCAACACTCCCCTCTATCACTTGAAATGGTATGTGTCATTAGTACAAGGTTTATCACTTTGTTTGAAGGCAATTTCTGGCTTTTGAAACTGATACAAACACACCACCTTTCACTATACTAATCTTGAGCAATCATAGCAACAAAAACCTTGGATTTTTCTCAAAAAGCTTAGTCTCCAACGATTGTTTTAGTTCTTGATATACATGGCATCAATCACCCTTTAGAAATTCGAATGCACCAAGGGGAAATAATAAAAATACCTTGCAGATGGCTTATGGTCCTTGCTTGATGAGTTGGGCAACTTCAAAGATGCTTTTTGAGGGCTTTTTGATCGAGTGGCACGTTCAGATGGAAGAGTGCCATGCTGTGTAGAGGAGTCGGGTCGGCCTTCGAGAAAAGGTGACCGCATGCACAAGCACGTCGCATGCCACTACAAGCGTGCTGCACCACCGTTACAACCCTTTGAAAATTCTTTTCCAAAACCGCGTGCTTTTCCAGGCACGCCGCATAGGCTTTAAGCCTTTAAAAAACTCTGCAATTTGCTCAAAATTCTCTCATTTCTTCAGTGGATAGCTAGGAGAGCGATCGTGAACGTTTGTTTACGTTTTTGAAACTTGCAAATGGGCTTGCAACGGTCTCTCCACTCTTTTAAAGCCACAAACCTTTGAACTTAACCTGTGAGGGTTAAAAAGCTTTTTGAAAGAGATTTTGGTTGTAAAACAAAACATGAAGCACTGCTTTGACATTTTATCATTTTAAAACATTACAAAATCCAATATTCGACCAGGAATCTTAAAAGTGTTGTGGATGACACTTTTGAAGATCTTCGTAGATATGACCCTTTTCAAAGTGAAGAAACCATCCTTAAAGCCACAATCTCTCTTAGTGTTTTCTCATCAAGGGAGGAAAGTTGTTTCCTATGTTCATATCTGTTTTTAAGAGGAAAACCTTGCTCAAAACCATATACTGACTGTAGATGCACCCTTCAAATGACATTTTTTTCTTTTTTACTGTGAGAACCTTAGTTGCATTCACCTGAGTTTTACAATCATATGTTTATCAAAAAGAAGATCCTCTAAAGGCTTCTCCTGCAATTATATGCAACAGTTAGGTATCTTCATATGTAATAAAATTCCTTTGTTTGTGACAGTATCATGCTTCATTTCTTTGAATCTTGTCCTTGAAATTAAAACCCTTGTCATATCCTTTTTATACATAATGTCTCTGTGTTGTTTATTTGCAAAGTCCCCTTGAGAAACTAGGCTTAGGTCACCTTCTTGTTGATTTTGATGATTTTTTTGAAAAATATCTTCATGGATAGGAAGAGAAAAGCTTCTTTGAACATCAACATCACTCTTTGGCTTATGTTTAACCCAGCTCCCCACTCATAACCTTGAATGGATTTCCACTAATTTCAACTTTGTTTTTTAAAGGAAAACAATGGCTAGATTTCATGCATGTTGATCAAGGAGAGGGATCTTTGGAAACTCTTAATGAAATTACATACCTCAGCAGGGTTTGTTCATTTTGGCTCCAGATTTCTTTTGAAGGAGATCTCTGATAGGAGAGAAGTCAACCTCTTTGATTATTACAACACCACTGCTTTCCCTTTGTTTTTAATACCATTTCTCTATCCATAAGCCTTCAGTTTCTTTCATACTGCACTTAAAACCCACTTCTGTTCCTGGCCCTCTACTTATTAGATGAAGGAGGCCTTTATCACATTGCCAAACCATCTTCTTGTAAAATGAAGGAGGTTTTCAACCAATGACCTGGCCATCTACTCATGTATGGAGGAGGTTTTCTCAGTCACCAACCCTCTGCTCATGTATGGAGGAGGTTTTTCTCAATGATGCCATTTCATCATCTTTCAAACAATGTTATCTTTCCCTTCACTGCCTATTCATGCTTAAGAAAAATAAAAGTGACAAATAGACAATATGCCATGAAGGGCATTTCTCTGAGATATGTAATCCTGCTGTTAGAATAGATTTATGCATCTTTAGACATTAGAGGCAACCTGATCAGTATCTGCAGAGTATTTCTTGTTGTTCATAAGTCACTAACCTTTGACTGTGTTTGCAGGAGCTTATTGAAATAACTCTTTGTCTTGTAGCTGCATCCTAGGCTCAAAAACACATGAGAAGCAGTTGTATTCTCATGTTGAGTTTAATAATGTCTTCTGGAACACTGGTGCACTTTTTCTCTTGAAAAAGACATTGAAACACCATAAATCCACCTAATATCAGTTTGACCTATGGCATATGCATTGTTGAGACTCAAGTTTTGTTAGTGGCGCGACTTAAGAGTGTATTCAGACTTTATTTGTAGAATAGGAAGGTCATCTAGGACTGGTTGATATTAGATAGAGGTTCTTTTGGCTTTAGGATAGTTTTCCAAGGGAGGATCACCTAAAGCGCCACTACCTAACTTAGGGGAGACTTTTTGGACAGATTTGGAGTATTCTCTTTGGAGCTGATGGACAAGTTTGTATGGATGAGACTAGATAGGGCTTAAAAATGAGTTTTTATCTCGTCATGGGCTAATTGAAAAGGTTAGGAGGGCAACAATGTTTATGGGTGTTTTCTAGCTGAAAAAATTGACATGTTGGAGATCAGTTGCTAGAAAACTTGGCTTTAACAACTAGTCATCATCAACAGGTGAAAAATACTGATGACTAATAGCAGGCACAAAACTACAGTCACATGGATGCAAGCTTATGCATGCGACTAGAGGATTTTAGTCACATGGATGTACGATTTCAGAGGTGATTAGGAGGTTTTTTTAGTGAAAAATAATGTTATATAAGAGTTTGGGCACCTGAAGGGGTGGTTTAGCCCTTGGGGGTCTTGAAACACCTTAGGGAATTAAATAAGGTTTAGTTGTGTCTATTCCACTTCCTCAAGGTGATCTAGAAGTTTGAATAATATCTTAGTAACTCTTTGTCACATATTTAACTAGGTGGACCAGTGAACCTGGGTAAGTGTGGGAGGAGAGTGTTAAAAAGTTGTATCAGAGCATGGTTCAAGTCTTCGACTGGATGGGTATAATGTGTTTGTCATGCATGCATGAATGTTGTATATATGCTTGTTAAGTATTCATGGTGGTGTTCATTGTTATCATTGTGTTTTCATGTAGAATTTGATGATGTTGTTGTTGGGATGTGAATGTTATGCATGCATTGTTGTGGTCATGGTTGTCATGCATGATGTCATAGTATGTAGTTGGTATTGTCATGCATGGTAACTGGATAATGATTGATATGATGTTGATATATTGTTATGATTATGATTATACATGTATCGTACTAATATGGATTGATATTTTAGACCAAATAACCTCCCCTAAACTTCACTGAGGTATGTTTGATTATGTTTATGCTTGGTTATATGACATGGTATATTTGCAAGAGTAAGATCAATATGGCTAGAAAAATGGTGGAATACATATCACGTGACTCTCCCTATAGATAATATGAGCATCATGGTGATGAGTACTCCCCTTACATAGCAAATACATTGAGAAGTTTGAAGGAAGAGATAAGAGTTTTCAAAGCAGATAATCACAAAATAATTCATTCACGGGAGAGACTTGCTAGGGCACAAGAGAAACAAACAGAGATTAATGCAATTATACTTCATAGTTTGTCAGACTTGCAGAGACAAGGACTGCTTAAGATCAATCATGGACATGAGGATATTACTAATGGAGCATATGATAGCAGGTCTCATGGTGAGCATAGGTTGGATATGGATGGCACGGTTAAAGATGACAGGTTTTTGGATAAACCTGACAAGAGATATGATGGACATGGGTTTTATTCTAGTTGTGTTTCAGACATGTATCATGATCATCATCGCTATCATCTTTATAGGTGGAATTTTAGAGGATATTTTCTAGATGAGTTCAAGAAAGCAGAGTCACCTACATTTAATGGAGAGTTGAAGAAGCTAGACTATGGAAATTCATGGTTACTTTGGATGAATAAGTAATTTGAGTTGCATGAATATATAGAGAACATGAAGGCCAAAATAGTTATTTCGGCCTCAACGGGAAATAAAACATATATTGGGAATATGTGAAGAAGGTCAAATACATCTGGACAGAGGAGTTGAGTTGGCATGAATTCAAGAGACTTTTCATGAAGAAGTACTTGTTAGAGAGGTATTATGATGAAAAATCGAAGGAGTTCTACGAGCTGAAGATGGGATTGATGACAAATGAGGATTATACGAATAAAGTTATTGGAGTTATTGAGGTATGTACCATGTCTTGAGGATGAGAAGGTCAAAGTTCATAGATTTTTCAGTGGATTACCATTAACATTTAAAGATCGAATTCCGTATGATGAGCCTATGTCGCTTGAAGAAGTAATTGGGAAGTTGAAGCACTATTATGAACAATCTAAGTGTAAGACATAGTATCATGATAGTTGGAAAGAGAAAGAGAATACTAAGGGAAAATGTTCATCAAAGAGAACAAGAGCTCATGTTTGTAGGTTTGGTTGTTTACAAGTTTGCAGGATTGGTTGTTTACAGGTTGTTTGTAGGTTTGTATGTTTGTAGGTTTAGTTGTTTACAAGGTGTTTACAAGTTTGCATGTTTACAGGTTTGCAGGTTTGGTTGTTTTATTGTTTATAGGTTATAGGTGCAGTTGAATGTTACAGGTTACAAGTTAGTGCAATTGGCTACATGTACTAAGAAAGAGTTCATCATTGGGTAAGAGCTTGTGCATTTGAGTTGAATGGTATGCCTACATCAATGCATCTAAATTTACTTCCATTGGGATCATAAAATATGATTTTGGGTATGAATTGGTTTTATCTTCATAGGACTAAGGTGGATTGTTATGATAAGGCTATTGCATTTTTGGATGAAAATGGAGAACAAAGAACATTGTAAGAAGAAGGATAAATTAGTGAGGATGGTTACAACTATGCAGGAAAAGTGCAGTCGTAGAAAATAGTGTGTGTTATTTGTAGTGCATATTTATAATGATAAAGGTAAGGATGTTCAAGGTGCATAGGTATTAAATAGGAACCTGATTTTAAACAGTTTCAAGATGTATTCCCCATAGATATTTGAGAGTTTTTGCCTCACAAGGAAGTGGAATTTTCTATTGAGTTGGTACCAGGGGCAACACGGCCAACATCAAAGGAACCTTACATGATGAGAACTCCAAATTTAGTAGCATTGAAGTTGCAGTTGAAGGAAATGACTTACAAGGGATACACTAGGCCAGGTGTGTCACCTTGGGGTGCAGTAGTGTTTTTAGTGAAGCATAAGGATGATACTCTCAGATTGTGTATTGATTACATGAAGTGGAAGAAGGTGACGATTAAGAACATGTATCTGTATCTGAGGATTCATGATTTATTTGATTAGTTGAAGGGAGAAGCAATGTTCTCGGAGATTTATTTTAGATTATGATACCATTAGGTACACATAAAATAAGAGGACATCTACAATAATTCTTTTCAAACCAGGTATAGGCATTATGAGTTTGTTGTGGTTCCTTTCAGTTTGAATAATTTTCTAATTACTTTTATGTGCTTGATGAATAGTGTATCACGTCTTTATCAAGATAATTTTGTGATTGTATTCATTGATGATATATTGATATATTCTAAGAATTAGGAAATTTAGCATGGAGAACACTTAGAAATAGTATTGAGATTTTTAACAGAGCATCAATTGTATGTGAATCTTAGCAAATGTAGTTTCTTTCAGACATAGGTACATTATTTAGGGCATGTGGTTTCCAAGGAAGGTATAACAGTGGATTCATAAAAGATAAGGGCTATCATGGAATGGGCAGCTCCTAGGAATGTGGATGAGGTCAAATCATTCATGGGGTTGGCAGGATATTATAGGAGGTTCATAAGGAACTTCTCATGGATTACATATCCTATCACATATTTGGAGAGAAATGGGAATAAATTTGAATGGACAAAGGTATGTACAACAATTTTTGAGCAGTTGAAGCAATTTATTACAAATGCTTCAGTTCTAAATATTGCAGATCCAGATAAAGAATTTGTGGCATGTACATATGATTGCAAGAGAGGACTTGATGGAGTCTTGATGCATGAGGGACATGTGGTATGTTACGAGTCGAGGAAACTATATGATCATGAGAAAACTATGTGACACATGATCTTTAGTTGGCAATGATCATACATGCTTTGAAGATGCATAGTCACTATATTCTTGGCAAGCGATTCATCTTGATGAGTGATCACAAAGGATTGAGATACTTGTTTGACCAAACAAATCTAAATGTTAGGAAAGCTATGTTGTTGGCAATGATCTGTGATTTTAAATTTGAGATCAGGTAAATCAAGGGTAAAGAGAATAAGGTTACAAATTCTCTTAGGATAAGAGTACAAGTAAATCACATGAAAAGTATGAGGTCATATGGGATATACTTACAAGATTGGAACTTGCAGGCAGGAAAATAGGATGACATGTATAGGGAGCTTAAGAAGTATTTGAAAGATATTGATCATGTGATTGACTGGTTTCTATTGCAAGTGGAACGAAAAGGAGAATTCCATCTGAAACCTCACTGCATTTTGTTGCGAAAGATGCTCATGCTCCAGAATCAAGAAATCGAGAAAGTTAAAGTGCAGTGGAATAACTTTAGGCCCTATGAAGCTACATGGGACATGACTGATTAGATGTGGGCTATGTATCCTGATCTATTTTTTGGTTGAGAAAATGTCTTTTGGTATGTTTTTTAGTGTTTATATATGAGTGATGTAAATATTGCATCAAGTTGTGTTATAAAGCTCCAATAAGTGGTATGGTTGTCATGTTTACATGTTGGTTATGTTGGTTTTGCTTTTCAGCAGGTTGTTTATTGAAAATACTACATCAAGTTAAGTTATAAAGCTTCATGAGAAATATGTTTTGTTTTCAATGGTCTTGCTAGTTATAGGTGTCATTGAACACCAAGGACGGTGTTCCCCCAAGGGGGAGGGTTCTGTAACAACCATGGTTAAAAATCCATGTAATAAAGTGAATAAAGGAAAATTTAAGGCCAAGGTCATGGGACACGTATTCCAAGCTAAATTTTGGGAAAAAAACATAGTGATGGGGATCAATAGTGGTTAATTAATGGCTATGGAAATTGGAAAATGAAATGGAAAAGGCAAAGTTACATTAATTGGCATATTATTTATGAAAATAATGAAACTAGGAGAAAGGGAAGGTGAAAGGTCACATGTTGCATGTGGGGAGGAAATTGAAGGAAAATAATGGAAATTTAAGAAAATAGAGGCCTCAATGATAAAACTCCTTTTGAGGATCAATTCATATATTTTTGTCAGTTTTAGCTTGAAGCTCTTTCTCTATTCTCTCCCATACTCTTGCACACTTAGATTTTTCTGGGAGCACTCTTGGAAGATTTTGGGCATACTTTTTAGATACCAAGTTTCATATATGATTTCCTTGTTAGTTTTGGCATGCATGGAATATGCATCTAGGTATTTGGTTATGATCTGTCATTGACATGGAGGATAGCCTAGATTGACAATGGTTTTTCCTAGCCTTGCCATTTCCTGGATAACCATGGTGTTGTGGGTTTTCCCTTTTGTTTTCTGATTAGTGCTCGTGCTCCTTATGCCTATGGGTTGAGTTACTAGTTCTTGGAAGCCTTGGCGGGAAAAACACTCTAGAATCCCTGTAATATCTCGGGTTGAGTTACTAATCTTGGAATATTTGGTTGGAAAAACAATTTGGAGTGGTTTGAGTTACTATTCATGGAAGCCTTGGTTGGATAAATGCTCTGGAGCTCGACGATAGTTGTGGGTTGACTTACTAGTCCTCAAAGTTGGGTTGGAACAAACACTATGGAGCCATGAACAACTTTGGTAGGGACCGATTTAGTGATGGTTAGTGATGTGAAAACGTGAGGTGGAATCACTGGTTGATGGTTAAGGTGGTTTGCCCTCTAGAAGCCCTAGTTTGGTTATGATTGGTTTATTCCAGAGTATCCCACATTCATGCTTGGAATATGGCGCATGGGTGATTGGATGAAAGAGAGATTTGGTTCAACCCAACCTATGGTCGGATGGTACATGGAAGTCCTTGAATTGGTTGGATTTTTCATGTGTTAATAAGATCTCCTTTCCCCTAGTATTTAATGAGTAAATTTACTTGTTATTATGTGGCTTTAATTGTTTCTCTATTACTGTTATTATTTTGGTTATAAGCATGGTTGATGACATATCTGAGTTATGTCCCTCATCATGTTTTGGTTAGTAAATAAAATTTTAATGAATACATGACCTAATAGACAATAATGCTACTATTTTGAGAGGGAATTGTACCTTCTTTATGATTCTCAAATAAGTATGAGATCCCTATGCTCAGATATGTAATTATGACCTATAGATTACATGTTCATGATATGTTTGACGGAATTCAAATCATGGTTAGACTTGGTTAGGTCAATTTATTGACTAAGTTTTTCATTAGAGGATTTTCCCTGATGTCATTTATTGTTCTGGAAAGTTTCATCAAGTTCTGGGTAGTGACCTGGAGTCTAGCCTTGAAAAGGTGGCACAAGTTTCACGGTAGTAGGCACATAAATATGAAATTGAGACTGCAGGAACATGGATGCAAGATTATGATACCACTGGAGACTTTTAGTCACATGGATGCAGACTATTGCATGCGACTAGAAGTCAGGGATAATTTTAGGGGTGAATTTTAGCCCAAAGGCGAATTTTAAGGGATTTTAAATTTTATTAGGGCGAATTTTTTATATAAAACCCATTTTTTATAGTTTAATAAAGTTAGCCCAAAAAATATTTTAAAAATAATTAATTATTTAATATTAGCCCAAAAAAAAAGGGCGCACAAAACAAGAAACATGAAATTCGCCCCCGTTTCCATGGCATTTGCCCCCAATTTTCCCGATTTCTATGGCATTCGCCCCATTTTTTCAGTTTTCACTGGTTCGGAGGGCTTTGTGCACACCTATTTTCTAAGCTGGATCCTCTAGGGTTGGAGGAGAGGGAGATTCCAGTGGATTTGGATCTAAGGCTGTATGGGTTCACTGGACTTTAGTTGGGTTTTCGGTAATGGAAGGAGGAACTGCCTCTTTCTCTAAACGCAGATAGAAGAAGAAGAGGCAACTCATATTTGACCATCGCTATGGTTGGGTGTAAGTATTTACGAAAGCTAACACTACAATAATCATCTCTATGTTTTTACAATGACCATGGTACTGAATGCATTGCAGATACGATGACTGGAGGGATCCTGGTGAGGTTGCTCTGCTGGGAGGCAGAGGAATGTAAGGCAAAGCCGTTTCTCTCTACTGTGGTTGTGTTAGTTTTAATTTTGTTGTTACTGTTGCATTTTGTTAGTATTGTTGTTGCCATTGTTCTATTATGTTTTTTTCATTTGCAGGTTTTGTGTCGTGCCTCTTACCAAAGCCACTGTGAATCTCGTATTTCAACAGGTAAGGACTATAATTACCAAGTTTTTTATTCTAATGGTAAAGTAAGTTTTTGATTCTAATGGTAAAGTTGGCTCAACTTCTTATGGCCTCCCTCACAATCATAACTATAACTATTATACTGAGCACAACATAGTATCAGAAATATAGATTAACTCAGTTCAATTCAGCATGTACCGCGAATACATATTGCGTTTAATCAGACGCAAAGAATCTTAACTCGAGGTTTTTTACTGACTAATAGAAAAATCTCAACTTTCAAGCAAACACTATAATGTGAAATTCTTTTTGGTTTCTTTGCTAAAAGAGGCGGCTCTAGACTGGGAGTTTTTTCTCGGCGTGTGGAGGATGTCATGGTTCTTGTTTGAGAATCGACCGGTGCAGACTTTACGGTCAATTCTGAATCGATTGGAGCAAGATTACTGTGGCACCATTGGTTATGAATACATGCACATACCAGACCGTGATAAGTGTAATTGGCTGAGGGAGAAGATTGAGACAGTAGTTCCCAGGGGATACAATGCAGAGCGCAGGCTCGTTATGCTTGATCGGCTCATCTGGAGTTCACAGTTTGAGAATTTCTTGGCTACAAAGTGGACTGCTGCTAAGCGATTTGGGCTCGAAGGCGCTGAGACCTTGATCCCAGGTATGAAGAAAATTTTTGATCAGGCAGCTGATATGGGGGTGGAGAGCATTGTTATAGGTATGTCTCATAGAGGAAGATTGAATGTTTTGGGCAATGTCGTCAGGAAGCCATTGAGACAGATTTTCAGCGAGTTCAGCGGCGGCACGAAGCCCGCGTCTGATGAAGTTGGATCATACACCGGATCTGGAGATGTGAAATATCATTTGGGTACATCGTATGATAGGCCTACCAGAGGTGGAAAAAGGATCCACCTTTCATTAGTTGCTAATCCTAGTCACTTAGAAGCAATTGATCCAGTTGTTGGGAAAACTAGAGCAAAATAGTATTATTCAAATGACAAAGAGAGGAAGAAAAACTTGGCTGTATTGATTCATGGAGATGGAAGTTTTGCTGGTCAAGGAGTGGTCTATGAGACATTGCATTTGAGTGCTCTTCCTAATTACACCACTGGAGGGACTATTCACATAGTGGTCAATAATCAGGTTGCATTCACAACTGATCCCAAAGCCGGAAGGTCTTCGAAATACTGTACAGATGTTGCAAAAGCCTTGAATGCTCCAATTTTCCATGTAAATGGTGATGATCTGGAAGCTATGGTACATGCATGTGAACTTGTTGCCGAGTGGCGTCAGACATTCCAGTCTGACGTTGTTGTGGATATTGTTTGTTACCGCAGGTTTGGACACAATGAGATCGATGAGCCATCTTTTACACAACCTAAAATGTATAAGGTATAGATTCCTCGCCCTTCAGTTAATGCATGGTAATTGATGCTTATTGAGGCTAAAGTAGGAGGAAGTAAAAACAAAATAATTGCAGCATAGAAACCTGTTTCATATTACATGAGTTATTCTTTGGAATTCCAGAGCGTTAACGTGCATTTATATATCCAAGCCATATTTTACTAGAATGTCAGCCAATGCAGAAGAGCACACACATATGGGCAATCACGGCTCTTTGTTTGTACTTTTTTAAGCCTCGCTTCTCTTTAAATGAAAACCAATAGTGTAGGGAAAGAATGGAAAGACGGCAGATGTAATAAACATTGAACATTATAAATTGGATAATTTTAGTAGGAAACATTATTGAATTCTCGAAGCCATATACCCTTATATTCACTGAGACAGTCTCTTCCAATAAATTCAACCCAATTCAACTGAGATAGTCATTTCCATTAATTCCAACTTCATTCAGTGCATCTTTGCATCTATTCTTATGGAAATAATTACATCTCAACCCCTTTAACAGGGAACTTAGTCTATCTTCACCATTTTTTTGGAAGATATAGATGATGAAGATAGATTTCTTGGAAAAAAAAGGGTGAAGATGGATCAAGTTCCCTTGTATATATATATATACCATTTTTTTCCAAGAAATCTATATAATCCATATTTGTTTATTACCTCTAATATCTTATTGGCTATAATTATCCCTATAGCTTATTATTATCTAATATGTATCCATATTTTTTTTGGAATCATCTTCAACCAAAAAACATATATAGCTAATAAGGAACCCCTGCAATAAACATGAGCCCCTCCATCAGACCCTCTTGTCATGAAAGCTTTGAACCTCTTGGTTCAATCTTGAACACAGAACATATTTTTTTGATGAAATTCTTTCAACAATTCTGGAGCAAGTCTCTTTAATTAAGCCTCAGTTACTCATGTAGAAATAACTATTCACAGGGTCTACAATTTAACTAGGTTCCATTTCTTTGATCCTTGCAATGATATTAGTGCAGTTACAGTCATCTATGGTATTCTCTCAAACTGTCTTAAATGGCTTTCTAGGCAAACCCTTAACGCATCTTTGTAGATGTCCTGTTGCTTCAATGGGAGAGAATGGAGATATGGAGGTAAGTTATTCTGTAAGAGAATGCCTTCAAACTATTTAAGGTTAAGTTAGCAAAGGTCTATCATTTAAAGTTTCTCTGGTACAGTGACTTGCTGCAACCAACACTCCAACGAGAGATGATGTCCAGATCCTTTGGTGAAAAGCTTAAAATTTCTAAGTGAGACACTTTGCTTCCCTACATAATATGTTCTCTGCAAAGAAGAATTGACAATTATGATGTCAAAAATTGAAGTTTAGACAATTAAATGTTTCCATGAAGTTGATTAAATTTATTATCTGGTAAGTTGTTGTGTAGTGATGGCTTGCCCAGAAATAAGCGTAGGGATGGTTTTCCATATGGATAGTTGTCCATATGAACTTAACCAGCACATGAACAGCATGTATACCTCAATCAACTTTGTACACGTCTATATAGTGTTGTATATTATGAATGTTGGTACAGTGGCAAGTTGAGAGAATTGGGGATATGTTACAAAGAATGGGTTGATCACACATCTGCGATCTCTGTTCCTCATCAATCAGAAGATGTGATTGTTGTACCCAGAATGTTTGGAAAGTCAACAGACCGAGTTAGCCTCAATCCATTCATTATTTATCATGAAAAATCGAGTGCAAGTGGAAAACAGGAAAACTGAATGAAAAAGCTTTTTGGTACATTCTTGCCACTAGAAGATGACAGTAGTTATACCAAACCTAAAGGAATGTGAGTTGACATTGCAAACCTCTTCCTGGCTTGTAATTTTCAAATTTACTCTTTACGTGTGTAAAAAACTTTTAGAGTAATTAGCTACAAGTTTCTAACAGTATGTCTAAGCTGGTCAGTTTTCTATTAATATTTTTGGGCACTGTAGATCAATTTTGGATTGGAAATATTGGAGTCAGCAAAAAGGATGGATCATGAACATGCAAAGAGAACAGAGTGCCTACATCTTCTCTATATGCAACAATCCATATCCAATTCATTTTGTCCTTGAAGTTGCCCAGGTTATAAATGCATCAAATACTGAGAAAGTCTACATATGTAACCTTTGTCTAAATCTTTGGTGCACACTGAAGCAGGGCTAAAATGGATTTGTGCTAAGTTTTTGAGAAACACCCAAATTTTATACATATACATGTTTTTTGGTAGTTCAATTTAAGTCCTATTTTCTTATTCCAGACTTAATTTTCTAATAGTGATATGTTAACTCACTAATAGTGATATGTGTGAGTATGGAGAGATAGTTGAGTCATTAGAGAAAGAGCCTTAGCTGCCTTTGCTATTTTGAGCTTGTATTTCAAAATTGGTTTGCATTTATGATGAGTGATGAATCACCTAGATCGAAGGAGTTCTCCCCTAGTTGGCACCTTACCACATTAATTATGGTCACTCCATTTGCTAGAGCTTGTTGTAACTTACAATGGACAAGTTTACCATCCTGCACACACTTTTAGGGTGTATTCTTAAGGGATGAATTGGCTAATTCCTTGGCTATTTCTGGTCTCAATATCTTGTATGTGTCTGTTACATTATGCATTTTATCCTTTGCTGCAGTAAGTAACCTGCAGCATTCTGTAGTCTCTTTGACTGTAATTTATTTGTCTTTCTACTCTGCTCTCATTTATTGTTATATTGATATTTGTATAGTAAAGAATTTACTCCTAATGGTGCAGTGAATTTTTTTTCAAAGGATTCATCACCATACAATGTAATAGAAAATGGAAGCCAGGACTGTAGCATCACTGTGTGGACCACAGCCAGTCCACGCCCTATTTTTATTTTTTATAAGTTTTAGATCCATTAGCTGAACATGATAATTGGTTTTATGCCCCAAGCTAACTCTAAAGTTAATTCACTATATAAAACACTTCTCCCTAATCCATAGAAATAAGGGTCATCATCAAAATATGCCCATGCACCATCCTTACCCACTTCTTCAGCAATCTGCCTAGGAGGCTTAGGTACTATGATCTGGGGACAACTCTTTTACAGAATTGATACCAAATAAAATAGGAAAAGCACATTGAATAGGAAGAATTTAGGGTGAATTCTTAAGGGGTGAATTGGATACTTCCTTGGAGAGTATGCGCTAGCTCACCCTAATCTATTGAGGGTATGTTAACTTACTAATAGTGATATGTGTGAGAGTATGGAGAGATAGTTGAGTCATTGGAGAAAGAGCCTTAACTACCTTTACTATTTTGAGCTTGTAATTGGTTTGAATTTATGATGAGTGATGAATCACCTATATCGAAGGAGTGCTCCCCCATTTGGCACCTTACCACATTATTTAAGGTCACTCCATTTGCTAGAGCTTGTTGTAACTTACAATGGACGAGTTTACCATCCCGCACACACATTTAGGGTGTATTCTTAATGGATGAATTGGCTACTTCTGGTCTCAATATCTTGTATGTCTCTGTTACATTATGTATCTTATCCTTTGCTGCAGTAGGTAACCTGCAACAATCTGTTATCTCTTTTATTGTAATTTATTTTTCTTTCTACTCTGCTCTCATTCATTGTTATATTGATATTTGTATAGTAAATATTTTACTCCTAATGGTGCAGTGAAGTTGTTTTCAAAGGATTCATCACCATGCAATGTAATAGAAATGGGAAGCCAGAATTGTAGCATCATTGTGTGGACCACAACCAGTCCACGCCCTATTTTTATTTTTGATAAGTTTTAGAGCCATTAGCTGAACATGATAATTGGTTTGATACCCCAATCCAACTCTAAAGTAAATGATATGAGATTCACTATATAAAGCACTTCTCCCTAATCCATAGAAATAGGGGTCATCATCAAAGTATGCCCATGCACCATCCTTACCCACTTCTAGAACAATCTGCCTAGGAGGCTTAGGTATTGTCATCTGAGGAAAAATCTTTTAAATAATTGAAACCACATCAAATAGGAAAAGCACATTGAATAGGAAGAATTTGCATATCTTTAAATAAGTTTACATTCCTAGCTTGCTAAATACCCAAGCTAGGATTCAAGGAAGTTCTTTGTAATCCTTCACTGAAGAGTTATGGCACCAACCTCTTACACCATTTTCAACTATGCCACCAATTCAGACTTTTTTCAACCTAGTCAAATGTTTAATCTCCCTCTAAACTTGCATAATGTAGTTACAGTCAATGACAAGATGTTTATTGGTATTTTCACATACCCTGCATAAACTGCACCTATCGATTCTTTCTCTATTCCTTCTCAGAAGATTATACCAAGTCAAGTATTTTTTTTAGTGCAAACCACATAAAATTTTAGCCTTTGAGGGATATTTAAATATCCAAACTCTCCTCCTCCACCAAACATGATTCCTCTTCTCCCCTTATAAACTAATAGCAACATATCTAGCTTCTGGGATATAAACCCCAGAGTGGTTCTTTGACCATACGAGATTATCTATATTCTTAGTCAATCTGACATGGCTAGACTTGAGTCTTGCCATAAAAACACTCTAGGAATGAGCATCGTCACCTCTAAAATCTAATGAAAGCCACCTCTGACCTCCAAATAGAAGTAATATTAGGAACTGCAATATGAGAAATATTAAAGTATCATGTCCCTCAGCAAAAGACTCATATGGAGTCATGGGTAAACATGGGCAATTGATCCATAAGGGGGCACCTTGTTTCATTCATATTGGAATTTGGATGGTGGTTGAAGAGTTATTTCATAATACAATGTGGTTGATACACTTGTTGCACTGCCCTTCATATTTTATCCAATAGTTATCAGCTATCCCCATCTTCTAAAATTCCAATCTGCTAACCCTGAGATCAGTGCTTTTGGAGAGGGATAAATTTAATAATACTTTCTCATGACAAGAGGCATCAAAGGAGAGAAAGTGGCATATGATAGGTTGGAAACAAATAGTTATGCCTAAATTGGAATGAGAAGCAGGGATAATAAAACCGGTAAACAAAGCTCCATGTGTTTCTCTCTGGCAAACAGATGAACCTTATCTAATAGGTATCGGCTATGTCCATCTTCTAAAAATCCAATCTGCTGACCTTGAGATCAATGCTCTTGGAGAGGGATAATCATAAAGTTAATAAAACTTTTTCATGACAATAGGCATTGAAGAAGAAAAAGTGGCACCTGATAGGTTGGAATAAATAATTATGTGTGGTGGGGTATTGATCATATTTTTAAGGGGTATATGTATAAAATTTGGGCGTTTCTCAAAGATTGTGGAGTTCAAAGCAGTATTCTGAGCCTTGAAGTGATCTGTGGTATTCCTGTTCTAATTATGCAATATTTCCTGTTCATAGTTATGGTACACATTAGCCAAGACACTGTCAGAGAGGGCTGCATGGGCGCTGGCCATGGAGAAAGTTGTGTCAGAGTATTTCTAAGAAAATATATTAATCTCCAAAATTATTTAAGATGGGGCATTCAAGTCTTTGGCAAACATGTTGATAAGCGCTCCTATGGTGCTTTTAGGAAATGGGATATCAATTTCATGACAAGTTGTTGATGTTCAAATCACTGGCCAAATTCCTGCTCAAATCACTAAAGAAGCTAGTATGTGGGCGTTGGAGATATCAAACAATCAATTCAGTGGAACTATTCCCTCTGGCATTGGACAACTGTGGAATCTCAGCAGCTTTCTGACCAGTCACAACAATATATCAGGGACTATTCTAGTGGAACTCACTAGTTTATCCTCACTATCAAGGCTTTCTCTTGATCACAATATGTTGTATGGGGAGCTTCCTGAGACAATAATATCATGGAAAGGTCTTTCTCAACTTAACCTTGCCAACAACCGCATCACCGGATCAATTCCTGCATCGCTTGGGTTGCTGCCTATTCTTAACAGCCTTGACCTCTCAAACAATTTGCTTTCAGGGAAAATACCTCTCGAGTTAGACAATCTCAAGTTGAGTTTTCTGAATGTGTCTGACAACCTTTTGTCTGGCTCTGTTCCTTTTGGTTACAATAATCTGGCCTATGATTAAAGTTTTCTTGACAATCCGGGCCTTTGTGGAGGCAAGCCATTAATCCTACCTTCATGTTTCCAGCAGAAAGGAAGATCTGAAAGCCATCTATATAGGGTATTAATTTCGGTTATCGATGTGATAGTAGTACTTTGCTTGATTGGTATAGGTTTCTTGTATAAGACATACAAGAATTTTGTTCGGGTTAAATCAAGTACAGAGTCATGGAATCTCACAGCCTTTCACAGGGTAGAATTTGATGAGTCAGACATTCTGAAGAGATTGACAGAAGATAATGTTATTGGAAGTGGAGGTGCATGCAAAGTGTACAAGGCAACACTGGGAAATGATAATATTGTTGCTGTGAAATAGATCTGGAACAACAGGAAACTGCAGTCTGCCCAAGACAAGGGATTTCAAGCAGAGGTGGAGACTCTAGGGAATGTTAGGCATGCCAACATTGTCAAGCTGCTCTGCTGCATATCTAGTTTAGATTTACTAAGGCATGCCAACTTTGCCTTTGGATTTACCTTGAAAAAAAAATCTCTATTTTTTTTGCTACTTATTCCCACAATCTGTAGACTTTGATACAGATAAGTAGTGATTAATGACAAATGAAATGTAATCAAGATGTTTCTTTAGTATAGATATTATTGCTGCTACAATCACTCTTTTTAGAAATGTAACACAACACATCTCTTCACCATTCCTCTACTGTAAAATAAGCTACACTAGAAGATACACCTTGGGTGTTAAAATATCCCTTTTATGTGTAGCTTCTAAAATTTCCTCATTTGTTCTAGATAAATTTCCCACATATTATAAGCATAAAATAAACCGAAGTCCTCAAGACAGTTGGGGGATGTTAAAAGTTCATCATTACTAATGCAAATGTTACTGCCACCTGACAACTTTTCAAACAAGCTTGAGAGTCTGAGTGATATTTTTTATTTTAATGTTATAAGGTCGATCATTATATTAGCTTTAAATACCATCATTAGAATGGTGGAAATAATTCCACATAAGACATTTCAAATCGGGAAAAATTTTGTATCAAATCTCTAAACAATTATTAACTGTTTGACCTTGTAGACCCTACAAACAATTTATACCATATTATGTATACCTAAAACCATTTGAAAATTCCTTATGAAATATTTACAAATGAAATTATTTAGTGTTAGTTTCTCCTTTTGGGATTATCCTTCCTTCAAATAATGCTATAAAGTCCCCTATGATAAAAAATATTGCCTATCAGCAATTTTTGATCTCTTCTTCCCAATCGGTTTAGGGTCCTTTTCCGTGGTGGTAAACATCATATTCCTTGGTGGAACACCACACAATATTGTTATTTTTAGATTGAAAAGGAAATTTTATGGGTTTTGTTTAGTTGATTGATGCGAATCATTTTCTACCTTCTTTTCCTAGAGGTTATATAAAATGAATGTGCCACTATTGTAAGACACATTGTAAGTTCCATGTTGCCATGACATTGATCATGAAATACGAGACTAAATTAAAATTATTTTGTTGGGAAGGACACTTTTTTACCATGGACTCTGGTTTATTTAAATAGTTGAGAGAGAAATCTTAGAGGTTTACTCACAAATTCATTGAAATTGAAAGAAGGTATAATATTCTAAGGAAAGCGTCCCTGATGTGCAACTCAATTGTCGTATTATGTAAATAAAGAGACTTTAAATTTAAATCCTTGGAGGATACAAATATAATGATATGATAATATTGGTCCTATAAGTATAATGAAAGGGACAATTAAAATTAAAAATAAATAAATAAATAAATATGTAAACAAAAACATTCAATTCGTACACCCATTTCTCTTTTCTTTGATATGTTCGCATCTTGCCAACCACAATGAGAGAGGAAGAGAACATGCATCCAGCTACCCCAATATGTCAAACATATAAGTATCAACCATTTCATTATGAACTATTGTCAACATTGTCAAGCTGCTCTGATGCCAAATGGGAGCCTGTATGAACAGCTTCATGTTTCTCAAGGGGAAACGTTGGATTGGCCTACTCGTTATAAGATTGCTTTTGGTGCTGCTAAGGGAATGTCCTACCTGCATCATGGCTGTTCCCCTCCAATAATACATAGGGATGTTAAATCATATAATATATTGCTGGATTCTGAATTGGAGGCCCATATTGTTGATTTTGGTTTAGCTAGAATTGTAGAGAAGCTGGGTCAGATGAATGTAATGTCAGGGGTTGCTGGAACATATGGATATATTTCCCCAGGTAAGAATTTACCCGGCACCAGGGAAGTTGTGGAAATGCAGCTTTCCTGCAGCACAGATGAACGAATTAGAAAGGAAGCAACTACCACTTTGTCTCCCCATCTCAAGAGGAATCCCAGTGCTTTTAGATATGCTTCCCCTTCTATATGCACTAGCACATGTCCATTTAATGACAATAAATGTGGCATAGACTTGTGACTTTTACCTTAATTTATAGCCGATATTAAAAGCATTGTTCAATGATGCTCTTTACCTTCCTGAACTGCAGGAGAATTTGATTCACAAAGAAGTACTAGATCTCTATCTTATATTGGATTTATCAGTTTGTTCCAAATAGGAGATACATCTATCCCTGTGGAAACATTTCACCAATCCCTTGCAAAGAAGCAGTTGTTATCCCCCAAATCACCAAGAACAAAGTTGCAGACAAATAATAAACCTGTTGGGTATTCAGCAAAGACATCAGGAGATCCACCAGCCAGATTTGGTGACAAGTCATATCACAGCTAGAATCTCACTCTCTCGATAGCAGCACGCATATGAGCTGTTGTTCTATAGCATAGCCTTCAAAACAAGAATCAAGTTGAGTTTAACATTCCCTTTAGTGTATATAATAGGGAATTTTTGCAGCACAAATGTGAAACATTATATGCAGGGTAGCCTGTTTTGAGATTTTTCTATCAAAGAGATGATGACAAAGGAATAGATGTAGAACAATGCGGTACATCATGGATGAATGATTGACAGTAACTTCGCTGAATCTCTTCTATCATTTAAAGGTAGTCATGAGGCTTTGTTGTCTAGTTATTGTATTGAGAATTGTAGTGTATTTTAACCTTTAATTAGGCATCTGCAAATGAGGAATTGTAACCACAAAAAGTAGTAGCTATCAAAGGAGGATATACAAACAGCCTACCAGAGTGTGAAGATACCTCCAAGAATTGTATGAAGTAGAATAACGTTGAGTAATTTTCATTTTGTCACTGAAGATTGTGTCTATATGGCATGTTTTATTACATGCTTCATCTTTAATGCAAGTCAGATATTAAATTGGATTCAATTGGTGTATTACTATTAAAGTCTACACAAACTTCCTACGAGAAAACACTTAACTTTAACCCTTATGCACTTTATTTTTGGCCATCTATCTAATAATTAGTTATGTTCTCTTACCACCAGTTATGTTCTCTTTGAGGCAATCAAAAAATAAATTTACAACCCACTGATTACTTAATTCACGCACAACTTCACCAAAATAGGTTTCCTTGTTGTGCAGGTGTTTATTACTGTTGTGAATTGTGTATGGCACTGGACTGGGATTGAGTTTAATACACAGTTCAATGCTTAGATTTTTTTTATAATCCAGAGCCAATTCATCCCTTTATCTTGTCCATTCTGGCCACATTTCATGATTGAAAGTAAGATTAGGTCAAGGTTCATCCAGGGTGAAAATTGTTTCAGTCATAATTGACTTCATCATATCCATGAACAACTTGCCAGTAATTGATATCTGGCCAGATTTTTCATGCCTATAGAACAAGATGGTTCTTTGGGTTATATTTTATTTGGACTTATAAGTTATAACTACCAGATTTGAAAAGATGCATATATTGAAAATTTATTTCTCCTTGTACAAATTTAAAACAAGACATCATTTGTACAACAATACTAGGAGAGCATTGGCAAGTTCTAGAGTGGACCTCCTCTCCAATCAATGGAGCTATCAGGTAAATACAGGGTGCCAATGCTACTACTTGTGGGATTCTGCTACAAATAGATTCATGGCATGGCATGGGCATGACATGGGTAATTCCAAATCGAATTTTTCTAATGGTTCTCTTCATGTTGATGGTTATAATTTTAACAGATTCAGCAGGGTGGCTGCAACTGGCACATATTCCTTTCAATATCCAGATTTTGAAGGCACAAGAAGGAATAATATTTTGAAGAAGTGAGAATCAGTTCACCTTATTATAGTTACCATGCTAGGTCTTCCTTTAAGAGATTACCAGCATCAAATCATTTCCATAAATATGGTTGTGTAAGAGTCGTGATGGTGTTGTAATGTAAATTATGTTTCCATAGTTGAACATCTGAAGTATTTTGCGATATTGTTATGGTACCATGGCACCTAGATCGGATCCAATGTTTATCAACACTTTTTTAATAACATGTTTTCTTTTCTTCCCGTTGTTGTTCATTTCTCGTCAAACTCCTCTCCAACCTCAATATCAGTGCTAGTAGTAGCATGAGCAACAACACTACGCTTAGCAGAACTAGAAGAACGTGTTTTCCAAACTGCATGAGAACTACTTCCCTCATGAGTCACCATGTGCCATGCTTGGTCTCGGTGGTTCTCTTCCTTCTCCTCTTGGTTCAACTACCATATCTTCATTGGAACCAACACCCTGAACTCCACTAGACAACGATTCACCATTTTGTAGTAGTGATTCGCCATTTGTACTGGTGATTGGCCATGATTTTACAAGATAATATAATCTCATGAGAAATTCGCCAAAAAATTATATACACATATTATATTATTAATAAAATCGCCTTCCATTTTTCCTATGTATCATGGGGATTCGCCCATTTATTATATATATAAATTTAGGGGGGTTCTTAAAATTATCCCTGCTAGGAGTCGAGGTTAGTGAATTTTTTTTTTAGTTCAAGGTCTAGGAACTTTAAGGGGTTGTTTAGCCCTTAGGGTTCCTGTAGCACCTGAGGGAAGTCAATAATGTTTAGTTTTATCGATTCCAATTCGTTAAGGTGATCTAGGAGGTTGAACCATATCATAGTAATTCTTCGTCAAATATTTACCTTGATGGACCGATGAACTTGGGTAAGTGTGGGAGGAGGGTTTTATATAACCATACATTCAATTTCACTTTTGGGCATATGAATATATGTAAGGCTTGATGTTTGGAGGAAAAATTCCTGGAATCAAGTGAATAGCATGATCATAATCACAAATAGGTGGGAGGCCTTTGGGAGTTTCAAATACCTTGGATTGATTGTCCAACAATTTTTGTAGATATGGAGAAAAGGATAATTTCAATTTTTAAATATCTAGCGAGCATAATTGTGAAATTACACCCCATTTTTCTTTCTTCAAAAGCTTTTTCACGCCATTAGATATGATTATATTCCCTAGTTTCCCTCTGATACTCCTTAATTCAATTTCCTTTCCTTCCCAAAAAAATTTCAAGAAAAGTTATTTAAAATTAAATGTTATTGTCCCCAAAGATTGTAACCATTGGACTCATAGTACAACATCAAAACCACCTATTGGAATGGAAAGAATTGGACTATTCAATACATATTCCCCCATGGTTAGCTTTATATTATGACACTTTCTACAGAAATTTATAGTTCCTCCATTTTCAACCATCACTTGACACTCTAGTGTTGGATATAGAAAAAAATTCATTTCCTTGGCTATCTTACAATAAAATTATGGGTACTGCGCAAATATCTTAACATTATTACCTTTTTCTTCTTGATATATCCATATATCTTGAGATTTGTAGGAGTGGTAATTCTACCAATGAATTACAAGATATGGTCTTATTCATTTCTTATTTTTCCAGGGTTGTTTCTTGGTGTATATCCTCTTCTTTTGATGCTTCTTGTTCCTTTTCTTCCTCCTCTTCATAATCTATGTAAAATAGTTTTTTCTCAACACACTTATGACCTTTAGTGTATTTTCTATCACAACTGTAACAAATCCCTTTTGCTATTTTTTCCTCCATTTGTTGTGGTGTCAACCTTGTAGGTTGTGGGAGCATAGGAGCAACAACACTTCCATATTTATAATTGTGAGTGGTAGAATTCCTTGTTCCCATAATTTTTCTTTCAACTTTTCTTGCCACCCTGAATGCCATCTCCAATGAATTTGGTTCCCAAAGGTGAACCTCATGTTGGGTGTTATCCTTTAAATTCCCTATTAAGACATCAATCCCATGCTCCTATGTAATATTAGTTACCCTGATATTTAATTTTTGGAAGTCCTTAATGTGCTCTGACATTGAAATCTTTTGTTTGAGATTTATCAATTGGATAAATAAGGTGTTGCTATGTGTATCCTCATAATGTGCTATCCTTTCCTCCATAAAATTGAAAAGTTGACAAGTATTTTACGAGAACAAGGCCATCAATGCCATACAAACTGATTAGGTTCTAAATATAAAGATACAATGTGTACCTTTTGTGAGTGTTTCACGTCCTGTAGATCAAAATATTGCTCCATGTGTAGTATCCATGTTACCGGATCCTTGAAATTAAACTTCCTCACATAAATCTTTGGAATGTGGTTGGTATTCAACCCAAATTTATATTCTCTAAAATCATGATTAACATTCATTTTGCTCTCATCATGACTTTTAGGGAATATCTTGTCGTCATTAGGAAACATTTATTGTAGCAACTTTGCCAAACCTTCCTTCAAACCTTCCATGTCTTCTTTTAAACCATTCATGTCACCTTTTATCTCTACTTTTAAGACATCCATGTCACCTTTTATTTTTTATTTTAAACCATCCATGTCTCATTTTAAGAAATACATATCTCATTTCAGTTCATCTTTGGTTGCTCTTTGTGAGAGAGAAATTTGTTGCACTTGGTCCTGTAATTTTGATATATCATGTTGCAATTCTTCCTCTTCATGCATCATAGTAGAGATTTTTGAGGGATTAATGGGTGTATAATTATTTTGTTCGAGAGGAATTTGAGAACTGAATACTGAAATCTATGCTTCAATATGCCCTTGGAATCCCTTCAAACTGTTTTTTCAAACAAACATTATGCATTTAAAAAAAAAACATACATACCTTTTTCTTGATTTTAGGAGCTTAATCTTGAAACGATTGTATCTCTATAATTTTTTCTCTCCAAGGTCTGAAATTTAATTTTGTGGTATCCCTATGAGTATTCTTTCCAATGCCACATTTCAGACCAAGATTGGATTCCTCAAGGTAAATTTATTCCCAATGTACCAGGATGATCTGGTTATGGATTTGTTCAATAGAGAAAACTTGTATGGAATGCCACATGTCATAGTTTCAACCTTCAACCTTGAAAAGGATACAAAAAAATCACATTCCATGAAATTTGAGTCTCTTTTTACAGATTTCAAATCTGATGCTCATAGAGAAAGTTATGACAATTTTCCCTAGGTCACATGCTTGAGACTTAATTCCGAAGCATGCAAATACCATACATTTTTCAGACTATATCTCAGAAATTATAGTGAACCAACATCTGAAATTTTTACAGGAAGTTCACCAAGATTTCGACTCCACGTGGTTGAAATTTAAGCTTATGAAACATCATAGAAAAAACGTTATAGCAATAATTCTAAGATGATCTGTTTGAATCAACGAAACCCTAGAATTAAAAGCTATGATACCAAATTCTATGCAACCAGATCACAAAACATAAGAAAAGATAGAACAACGACTTGAAAATTAGCCTCTTCGAGGGGGAAACCTTCATTACATCACATAAATGAAAAATTATTGGATGATACAAATGACAAGGCCTCCTTGGTATATATAGGAGTCTAAGGGGTCACAATATAATCAAAGCCTACATCACAATAATAATGTAAGGGCACAACAATAAAAATAAGGTGGCTACACTAACAATAATAATAAGGAGGCTACACTAGTATTATAGGGACCTAACATCCACTAGTTCATTTTCCATTTTGACCTTCACATATGACCAGGGGATGAAAAAGTGGAGAGGGGCCTGCCTTGGAACGATCCTTAATTTCGAAAAAAGAAACCTTGAGTCATCATGTAGTATTTCAAAACTCCAGAAGCCATAAAAAATCCTTCTTGAGTCTATCATTGGTTGTATTGAAGACCTAGGGATTTTTTAATCTCTATAAGACAATATAATGGAATGGGAAACTTATCTTATAGATAAATAAATATCCTAAAACAAAATATTATTTCTAAATAACTATAGACGCCTAATATAATACACCAAAAAAAAAAATAGAATACATTCTATTTTATTAAAAAAAAATCCTTAATAGAAAACATTAAAATGAAACTCAACTCCATAGAATAAAGGAAATAAGGAAACATTTCCCTAATAGGGTTAATTTTACTTTTCATGATATTGAAAGCCAAGAATTTTTTGGAAACTTGACTAAACTAAGAGGGAGGGGGGGGGTGGATGGGGGGCGCGGTGGTGTGAATTAGTTTAGTAAATTCATGGGCATTAAATTATGTTTAGTTTTCAATGGTTGACTAAATTATTAATGAGAAACATACACCTTATGAACAATAGATTTAATATGTAAACAACATGAAATATATAAACCACGAAATAACAATTTTCATGACAACATAAAATCAACATATATAATCATCACATGGACACCAGATATAAATGGAAACCCATAAAGGGAGAAAACCATGACTTTGTTATTATTGTATTGCAACGGAAAAATCCTACTCCCTTATTACATCAATTTTTTTGTAGGCTCCTACCTACATGAGGTTACTACCTCAATTTTTGTGCAAGCTTCAACTTGCAAGGAAGCCCCAACTCCCACAAATTTTCTACAAGCTACAACCCACAAGAGGCTCCTACCTCAACAATATCCAACCCATTATTTGTCAAGCTACAACTTGAATGTAGATTGAAATCCCCTGATACATATAAAAATATTTTTCTGGTTTACTTTGTCTTAAGTTCAACATACCTCCATGTTCGTTTCTGCCTCTTCTCCTATTCAAATCTGCTTCATATGAGTCAGGTAACTCACAAAATACAATTTAATCAACTCACATACATCCTCTAACTCTATAACTTCATTATCCTTCAAACCTCACAAATTTATTAAGAAAAATGTGATGGTTGTTAGTATTCCACACATGAATCTCAAATGACAAGTATTGTCTCTTTGTATTCCAAATGTGTCTCTTCAATTCCAAAACAACTTCAACTATTTGAATATTAAAAATACATGAAATCAATTTAAACATATTTATATAACACACATTAACATTCTTCATGCCAATAAAATTCATTTCAACTTATTCAAATAACATGCATTAATATTCTTTTGCAACACATTAACTTGTATTCTCTTGCATTAACCTGCATTCTCTTACATCACAACACCTTTATTTTAATCAAAACAACTCAAAAAAATTACCAAGAATCCCCAGGGCCATGCCTTTGTAGTTGAAATTAATGTTAATGAATGTTATGAAACCAGCTCACAAAATATAAGAAAAGAGAGATCAATGACTTAGAAATTAGCCACTTCGAGGGGGAAACCTCCTTTACATTACATAAATGAGCAATTATTCAATGATTCAAAACTTCCTTTCTATATATAGGAGTCCATGGGGTCACAATATAATCATAGCCGATCTAATAATGTAAGGGAACAACAATAACAATAGTGGGCTATTATGGGGCACAATAATAACAAAATGGGGACTATAGGGGTACACCAATAAAAATAAGGGGGCTACACTAACAACACAAGGGACTACACTAGTAATATAGGGCCCTAACATGCCCCTCTCCTTCAAAAAATATTTGTCCTCAATTCTTGAGTAGTTATGGATGCTCCTGTATAAAATTCTCTTTCTCCCATGTGGAATCTTCAGTGGGTAAGTTCTTCCACTTGATGAGATACTCTAGAATTGATCGATTTCATAGCTGTTGATTTCTTGTTTCCGTGACTGCTTCAGTTTCCAAAATTATTTTTCCTTCCTCATCAAGTTATGGAAATATTGTTTGAACCAAAAAAAATTCACCTATAACCTTCTTTAAGCATGAAACAGGGAAAACTGGGTCCACTCAAGAATATGCAGGAAGTTCCAATTTGTATGCCATAGTACCAATATTTTGCAACACCTTGTAAGGACCATAGTACTTTGGTGATAATTTATTATCCTTTTTAGCTTGCTTGAGGGACACTTTTTTGTATGGTTGTAGCTGTAAAAATACCTATTCTCCTACATCAAAACTTCTCTCGCTGTGATGTTGATCTTCCTGTTGTTTCATTCTATTCTATGCCAAATTTAGGTTATCATTTAAGAGTTGGAGAACTTGTTGCTGATGCTCGATGTGATATTCCATTTCTTCAACCTTAGAATTTTCTCTTATAGATGATGTGATGGACGATGGATGATATCTATAAAGTGCCATAAATGGGGTCATTTTTGCTGCAGTGTGGAAGGAAGTGTTATACTACCATTCAGCCAGAGGTAACCAATTGACCCAATGTGTTTGTTTATCAGATACAAAGCAACGAAGATATCTTTCCAAACATTTATTCAATATCTCAATTTTCCCATCAGATTGTGGATGATAAGATGAGATATGAGTTAGTTGAGTACCCAAACAAGAAAATAATTCCGTCCAAAAATTTCCAGTGAAAATGGGATCTCTATCACTTACAATAATATTTGGGTTTCCATGTAGCTTTTGCATTGTTTCCATAAATGAAATATCAATTGTACTCACTTTAAATGGATGAGATAATGCACAAAAGTGTGCATACTTGGTAAGTCTATCAACTACCACCATGATGACACTCTTTCCTTCAGACTAGGTAAACCTGTGATGAAATCCATTGAAACCTCCTCCCAATGTTGAATTTGAATGGATAAAGGCTATAGCAAACCATGGGTCTTAATTGTCTCAACTTTATTTTGCTGGAAAACCAAACATTCCGCCACAAAATTTTGAATATCTGATTTAAGGCCATCCCAAAAAAAATCTTTCTTCACCCTGTGGTAAGTTTATAAAAACCCCTGGTGTCCTCCTAAGGGAGATGTGTGCAATTCCAAAATAATATTTTGTTTTAGTTGGGAATTATTACAAATATATAAGCAATCTTTGTACCATAAGCAATCATTTTTCCAACTAAATGTATCAGATGTACTGGGATATTGCTGCAACTTTTGAATGAGTGTCCATATTTCTTCGTCATTCTTCCATTTCTCCCTTGCTTCAGTTATCCAATCCGGTTGGATAATAGAAATGACAGAAAACAATGCTTCCACATCCTCATCCTTTCTTGAGAGTGCATCTGCAACAACATTAGCTTCCATTTTTTGTAGATGATTTCAAAGTCATAACCCAACATCTTTGTGGCCCATTTTTGCTACTCTTTTGAAGATAGTCCTTGTTCTAAAAAGTATTTAAGACTACCATGATCATTTTTTACCTTGAAGTGTCTTCCCATTAGGTAAGGTCGCCATTTCTTTAATGCATGTAGTATTGCCAACATTTCCTTCTCATAGATAGCTTTCTGTAAATAATTTCCTTTGATTGGATGACTTTCAAAAGAAACGGGTTTTCCTTCTTGCATTAAAACAACACCAATTCCATTTCCCAAGGCATCACATTCCACAATAAAGGTTTTTGTGAAGTCTGGCATAACTAAGACCGGTGCTTGGCACATTGCCTCTTTAAGATGTTCAAAGGCCTTAGTTGCTTCAAGAGTCCATGAAAATGCATCTTTCTTCAATAATGTTGTTATAGGTGTTGATATTCTCCCATAATTCTTAAAAAGCTTGTGATAATACCCAGTTAACCCAAGAAATCCTCGCAACTTCTTTATAGTTGTGGGGATTTTCCATTCCTTAATGGATTTAATTTTGTAGGGTCTACCTTAACACCCCCCCGAGATATAATATGACCCGGATATTCCACCTCTTGTACTCCAAAGAAAAATTTGCAGGTTTTTGCATATAATTACTTACCTCTAATAGTTTGAGCACCCTTTCAACATGTTGAACATTATCCTTCCAAGACCTGTTGTAGATTAATATATCATTAAAAAAACGAACACAAAGTTTCTAAGGAAGGGTTTGAAAATGGAATTCATCAACCCTTGAATTGGAGAAGGTGCATTGGTAAGGCCAAAAGGCATGACCAAAAATTCATAATGACCCTCATGAGTTCGATTTTTTTCTTCTTTTCAGAATGTCTTCAGTCTTCATTCTAATTTAATGATATCCTGAACGAAGATCCATCTTAGTGAAATAAATTGCTCCATGTAATTCATCCAATAATTCATCAATCACAGGAATGGGAAATTTATCTTTAATAGTGAGCTTATTGAGCTCCCTATAATCTGGACACATGTGCCATGATCCATCATTCTTGTGCACCAATACTACTGGAGCAGATAAATAACTTTGACTAGGTTGAATTATACCATCCTCTAGCATTTCTACAATCATACATTCAATTTCTATCTTTTGGACATAAGTATATCTGTAAGGCCTGATGTTTGGAGGAACACTTCCTGGAATCAAATGAATATCATGATCATCGTCACAAATATGTGGGAGTCTTTTGGGAGTTTCAAACACCTTGGAATGATTGTCGAAGACTTTTTGGAGATCTGGAGAAATAAATGATTTTGGCGTTGGAACTTCTAGTGAGCATAATTGTGCAATTATGCCTCGTCGTTATTTCTTCAGAAGCTTTGTCATTACATTAGAGCTTATTATCTTTCCCCTCTTCCCTGTAATACCCCGTAATTCAACCTCTTTTCCTTCCAAAAAAATTTCCAAGAAAAGTTCTTGAAAATTAAAAGATATCGTCCCCAAAGATTGTAACCATTGTACTCCTAGTACAACATCAACACCACCCATTGGAATGGAAAGCATTGGAATACTAGAACATATTCCTCCATGGTTAGCTTGATATTATGGCACTTTCCAAAACAATTTATAGTTCCTCCATTTTCCACCATCACTTGACACTCTGGGTGCTGGGTATAGGAAGCAATTACATTCCTTGGCTACATTACAATGACTAAAATTATGGGTACTACCTGAATAAAAAATCACTATTACATTTTTATTCTTGATATGTGCTTCTATATTGAGAGTTTGAGTGGTAATTCCTGCCAATGCATTACATGATATATTCGGATTCATTTATTCTTCCTCTAGGGTTGGTTCCTGGTGTATATCCTCTTATTTTTAAGTTTCTTGTTCCTTTTCTTCCTCCTCTTCACAATATATGTAAAATAATTTCTTCTCAAAAAACTTATGACCTTTAGTGTATTTTCTATCACAAATATAACAAAGCCCTTCTTCTCTTTTTTCTTCCAATTTTTGTGGTGTCCACCTTGTAGGTTGTGGAAGTCTAGGAGTAGCAACACTTCCATCTCAATAGTTGTGAGTGGTAGGCTTCCTTTTCGTCATAATTTTTCTTTCAATTTTTCTTTCCAACCTTAATGTCTTCTCCAATGTATTAGGTTTCCAAAGGCGAACCTCATGTTGGATGTTATCCTTTAGAGTCCCTATGAAGACATCAATCCTATCTTCCTCTAGAATATTATTTACCCTTATATTCAATTTTTGGAAATCCTCAATGTGCTCCATCATTGAACCCTTTTGTTTGAGATTTATCAATTTTCTAAAGAAGGTGTTTCTCTTTGTATCCTCATAATGTGCTATCATTTCCTCTATAAAAATTGACCAAGTGGCCAGTGGTTTACGAGACCAAAGCCATCGATACCATACAAACTGATTTTTTTCTAAATATAAAGTTGCAATGCATACCTTTTGTGTGTTTTGCTTATTATGTAACTCAAAGTATTGCTCCATTTGTAGTATCCAAGTTATCAGATCCTTGCCATCAAACTTACTCATATCTATCTTTGGAATATGGTGGGTCTCAAATCCAACCTTAGAGTCTATGAAATCATGATTAAAATTTCTTTTGTTCTCGTCATGAGTTTCCTCTACTACCTTTTTGCCATTATGAAGCTTTTCTTGTAGCAACTTTTCCAAACCTTCCTTCAAACCTTCCATGTATTTATTCAAATCTTCCATGGGGTCATTGCCATCAAACTTCGTCATATCTATTTTTGGAATACGGTGGGTCTTAAATCCAACATTAGAGTCTATGAAATCATGATTAACATTTCTTTTGTTCTCATCATGAGTTTTCTCTACTACCTTTTCACCATTAGGAAGCTTTGTTTGTTGAAAATTTCCAAACCTTCCATGTATTTCTTTAAAGCTTCCATGTTGCCTTCTAAACCATCCAACTTAGCTTCCACGCCATCCATTTTAGCTTCCATTCCATTCTTCAAACCATCCATCTTAGCTTCCATGGAGTTCTTCAAACCATCCATCTTAGCTTCCATGCATTTATTCAAACCTTCCATCTTAACTTCCACGCCTTTCTTCAAAAATTCCATTTCATTTTTTGTTACTCTTTGCGAGAGCGAAATTTGTTGCACTTGGTCTTGTAATTTTGATTTATCATGTTGCACTTCTTCCTCTTCATGAGTCATAATAGATCCTTATGAGGGCTTAATGGGTGTTGAATTCATTTTAGGGGGGATTTTAGAACCCAATACTGATATATATGCTTCAATATTCCCTTAGAATCACTTCAAACCTATTTTTCAAACAAGACTTATGCAATTTTTAAAAACAATACACACCTTTTTCTTGCTATTAAGGAGCTCGATATTGAAACTAATGTATCTCTGTAGTTTTAGATCCCCAAGATTTTTATCTTTGGTCCTTTAGTAACCCTCTGAATCTTCTTTCCAATGCCCTAGGTTTGACCTGATTTGGATTATTCAAGACAAAGTTATGTCCATTATCCCACAAAGCCCTAATTATGGACTGGTTCAATAGAGCGAACTTGTACATCATGCCACGTGTCACTGTTTCCTCCTTTGGCTTTGAAATCGATACACAGGAAACCAAATTCCATGTAATTTTGGGCAATTTTTACAGAAATCCAATCCGATAATCAGAGAGAGAGTTATGGTATTTTTCCCAAGATCACCTCTTTGAGACGAAATTCGGGAGCCTGAAAACAACCTAACTTCCATAGATCATATCTCCGAAAATATTGTGAACAAAGATCTAAAATTTTTACACAAAGATCCTTCGGATTTTTTCAAAAAAGGAATTTTGTTTTAGCTTCTGAACCTTCGTAGAAAAAAAACTATCGAAAAAAATCCACGATGACCTGTTTGAAGCAGAGAAACCCTAGAATCCAAAGCTCTGATACCAAATGTTATGAAACCAGCCTAAAAAATATAAGAAAAGAGAGATCAACGACTTATAAATCAGCCACATTGAAGGGGAAACCTCCTTTACATTACATCAATGAAAAATTCTTCGATGATTCAAATGACAAAACCTCCTTTCTATATCTAGGAATCCATGGGGTCACAATATAATCCTAGCCGACCTAAGAATAATAATGTAATATAGGGCCCTAACAGTGAAAATTTGAATATGAACTTAGCTAAGTGAACATGAATTACACTGTGAAAACATGACTCCTTCAACTATCACAAGAACACTGCAACCACTTCTTCAACTCGAATTTCTGCAACATACAACATCAACCTTTGTAACATACCCTAGAAATACATCAACAACTATAAAATCACAACATCACAAACATAGAAACATTCTTCATGCCTTTCCATTTGCCTTTCATCGCAACAATATTCTTGCATCACGACATCTCAATCATCATATGCATACATGCTTACCATTATCCACTATTCCATATGCACACAATCTGCCTCAGTAATCAACATCAATCAACAAATGAAAGCACAAGAAACGTTTCACCAACATCCTTTGAAACATAACAAACATACCTTGTACCCAAGCATAAAAATATTCTTGGATAGTCCTTTGCTCTGTTGTCAACAAGCAACATATATTTATCAACGTTATAAGGTGACCACACTTCTTGTTGTTCCTTTGCCATCAATGACAAAAATGCCAGGAATCTCCCCCTTTGGAATTTATGGAAACACTATGATCCTCCCCATTTTTATCTAGAGAATCACTTCTCCTTTATTTTTCTTACCTCCCCCTTTGACATCAATGGCAAGAGGGTTTGTCTGCAATGAAAACAACTTATATTGCACAAGTTACATACCATTGTTCATCAAGTTTATCATCATCCTTACAATAAACCACTGTTAAATTCATTGATTTCGTTTCATCTTGTTTGTATGATTTTTTGTGTGTCAAAGAACCCTTGTTTCTATATGTAATATTTTGATCTGAAAAAATAAAATAAAAATTCCTGCTATAGTCTTTTGCACAATCCACTGATGCTTCATGGAAATGAAACTCCATGTCATTTTCTTCAAAAAGGATTGTGTAGTCAACGTTCCAATGAAAAAAGTGATAAACATGATATAATATAACACCTATGGTGATCTTTGTAGCCTTTATTTGATCATTGTACAAAAACTTTAGCACTTCTATTGCACCATTCGTTTCCAATAATTTCCTCTATGATTGTGTGTCTTGTTTGTGAGATCGTTCCAACTTCTGATTGATATTAGTGTAGGGATAAGATTATGTGGCTTCTTATTGTAATTTATTATAGTCTCAAGCATGAGAGAGTCCTTAGAACATACCAAACTTGACTCTCGTCTTGAGTACCCAATCTCTAAAGTAAATTCTGCATTAGTTTTAATGTTGGTGTTGTATGTAAGGTCACGAAAACAAGGCTTTAAATTTTGAGTATCTGAAGTTGATTCATGGAGCTCCTTTTTTTTATCATTAGTACCAAAAAATTCCATATTAACATGGCGTTCCACTACTCCCAAGTAACATGAGGAACAATTTGCATGATCACAAGAATTCTTGGATCCATGATTTTCATCAAGATAACAAGAGGCTAGATTTTCATGATAATATACGGCCTACGGGATGAAATCTCTATAAACTTGTTCCAATTTCCCTTTTATCATAAATATCATACTTTGGTGGACCATCAATATATGTGACATATGATTTGTATTTTTTTCTCCCACACACAAGTGACTACTATGGTACTCTCTTTTCAGATTTGTAGTAACCTTTTTTATGGGCTTGCTAGTGCCAACTTCTCCTACAAGCTGGGAAATATCTCTAGTGTCTCCAAAATCACTAATGCTGAAAAATTAAATTTCTTCTAATGCCACTACCTCAAAGTCCATGGTATGTGCTTCACCTTTGGAAACAAGAGGATTTTTTTCACAACTTCCATAGCCATCCATATTAAAACCAAAAAAAGTCACAAAAAGTTTATTTCTGACACTTGGACACATACCATTCAAATTTGGTATGATATTTTGGGTTGTATCTACCATGGAAGCAGTAGTTCCCATGGTGGGTGATGAATTTTCACACTCATGAATAAGACAACCAACCATTTGGTGGTCAAAATAATTTTCTGGTGCCAAATATTGTGACAGCTCTGAAGTATTCATAGAAACATATTCAACTAGACCAAGCTCTTCACCAAATCTAGAAAGACCTTCAAAATCTACTGCACATGATTCACTACTTCTCTGTTCATGCCATGAGTGCTAGAAAATATTAGAAAATTTCTCCCCTATCTCTACGAGGGTTGGAATCTCTCCATGTTTGGAAACACAACATTGTCCATTTTTCAATGCATGATTATCATCAAATCCCTCAAACTTCATTTATTGTAAGTCTGCAACTTCTTAGAATCTCATATCCGGGCTACACCAAATGGAATTTCCATCAGAACGATGTACACACCATTCTCACAGAATCCCTCTCCAAAAAAAATTCTAGTTATGTGTAACTTATTCCACTAATCAAGTTATGTGTAATGTTTCATAAAGCACCATTGGTCAAATGTGAAACGTTATACCTGTCCTCATACTTGTTTGTCAATATTTTATACACTTTGCCAAAAATATAATGTAACTTATGCAATGCCATAAATCTCATGCACATACGGTAAATGAATATTGACATGTAACGTAATATTCAAACTATATAACATATAAATAGTTATGAGTCAGAGATAAATACAAAATAGCCATTATAAAATCGACGTTTTGAGTAACAAACATGACCCACATGTAACTTAAGCTTTGGTTCGATGGCTAGCTAGATAAAGTAGAATATGGAATAAGCTAACTTTAACACATTAACATATAACATATAATACATGTTTGACATGCGCAGACCTAGCATGTACTCAGAGGTATGGCTTCTACATAATACTTAATGTAGGTCTTCAAACAAGTAATTATCTTGGGGAGGACTTATAACCATTCCATACAATTTGTTGTAACTTCTTTGGCTAAGGATCTACATACTCAGAGGTTCACTTGCACATTTCACTAGTAATGCATCTCTAAATGACGAGGCAGGTCAACCACTCATGAATACTATTCCTTGATGGTGATAGTGTTGAATGTGATGATCGATCATAGATCCTGAAACACTCAATAAAAAATAAAAAATTTCTTGAGCTACATGTTTTGTAGTGACATTACATATGAGGACTACATCCCCTGTCATCAAGAACCACTATTGTTTCTCTGCCCCTATTTTCCAATTTCATCAATTTTCTTCCATTTTCTATTTGTGAGATAAAATTTCTACCTAAAACTCTTCTAATATGGGATTTTCAAAATTTCTATATACACAGATTCTGTTTGAAACTAGGGTGTCTTTTTTCTAGACTTCATCGTTTCATTCTGGTAGAACCCCGTGCTAGGTATGTGTTTGGACATCTATGTAACATTCATAAATGCCTTAGATACTATCCATAATTCTTGAAAAATTCATGGAATTTAGATCGTATTCTCCTCCTTGCAGTTGGAATGTTTGAATAATAATATAATACATTCTATTTTATTTAAAAAAATTCCTTAATAGAAAACATTAAAATGAAACTTAACTCCATAGAGTAAAGGAAATAAGGAAACATTTCCTTAATAGGGTTACTTTTACTTTTCATGATTTTGAAAGCCAAGAGTTCGTTGGAAACTTGACTAAACTGAGAGGAGGGCGAGGGTGGGTAAGTCGGTTTAGTACATTCATGGACATTAAATTTTGTTTACTTTTCAATCGTTGACTAAATTTTTAATGAGTAACATACACCTTATGAACAATAGACTTAATATGTAAACAACATGAAATATATAAACCACAACATAACAACTTTCATGACAACATAAAATCAACACATATAATCATCACATGGACACCAGATATATATGGAAACCCATAAAGGAGAAAACCATGACTTTGTTATTACTGTGATGCAAAGGTAAATGCCTACTACCTTATTACATCAATTTTTTTGTAGCCTCCTACCTACAAGAGGTTACTACCTCAATTCTTCTGCAAGCTTCAACTTGCAAGGAAGCCCCAACTCCCACAAATTTTCCATAGGCTACAACCCACAAGAGGATCCTACTTCAACAATATCCAACCCATTATTTGTTAAGCTACAACTTGAAAAAATACTGAAATCCCCCGATACATATAAAAATATTTTTCTGGTTTATTTTGTCTTAAGTTCAACATACCTCCATCTTCGTTTCTGTCTCTTCTCCTCTTCAAATATTCTTCATATGAGTCAGGTAACTCACAAAATACAATTTAATGAACTCGCATACATTATCTAACTCTCTAACCTCATTATCCTTCAAACCTCACACATTTATTAAGAAAAAATTGATGGCCGTTAGTATTCCACACATAAATCTCAAATGACAAGTAATGTCTCTTTCTATTCCAACAGTGTCTCTTCAATTCCAAAATTGCTTCAACTATTTGAATATTAAAAATACATGAAATCAATTTCAACATAATTAAATAACATGCATTAACATTCTTCATGCCAATAAAATGAATTTCAACTTATGCAAATAACATGCATTAATATTCTTTTGCAACACATTAACTTGTATTCTCTTGCATTAACTTGCATTCTCTTACATCACAACACCTTTATTCTAATCCCAACACCTCAACAAAACCACCAAGTATTCCTAGGGCCATGCCTCTGTAGTTGAACTTACTGTTAATGAACATTTTAACATGAACTAAACTTAGTGAACATGAATTACACCATGCAAACATGAAAACTTCAACTATCACAAGAACACTACAACCACTTCATCAACTCGAACTTCTGCAACATGAAAAACCATCCTTTGTAACACACCGTAGAAATACATCAAAAACTATAAAATCAAAACATCACAAACATAGAAACATTCTTCATGCCTTTCCCTTTTCCTTTCATCGCAACAACATTATTTCATCACGACATCTCAATCATCATATGCATACATGCTTACCATTATCCAGTATTCCATATGGACACAATCTGCCTCACTAATCAACATTAATCAACATATGAAAGCACAAGCAACCTTTCACCAACATCCTTTGCAACATAACAAACATACCTTGTACCCAAGCATAACAAGCATTCTTTGATCCTCCTTTTCTCTGTTGTCAACAAGCAACATATCTTTATCAACGCCACCTTATAACACACATATGATGACCACACTTCTTGTTGTTCCTTTGCCATCAATGACAACAATGATAACAATCTCCCCCTTTGGAATTGGTGGAAATACTATGATCCTCCCCCTTTTTATCTTGAGAATCACTTCTCCTTTTTTTTGCTTACCTCCCCCTTTGACATCAACGGCAAGGGGGTGTTGTCCGCAATGAAAAACAACTTATATTGCACAAGTTACATACTATTGTTCATTAATTTTATCATCAACCTTACAATAAACCATTGTTAAATTCATTGATTTCATTTCATCTTGTTTGTATGGTTTTTTTTATGTCAAGGAACCCTAGTTTCTATATGTACTAAAATTTGTATTCAATATTCTGATCTGAAAAAACATAAAATAAAAAAATTCTGCAATAGTCTTTCTCACAATCCTCTACTGCTTCATAGCAATGAAACTCCATGTCATTTTCTTCAAAAAGCATAACGTAGTCAAATTTCCAGTGAAAAAACAGATAAACATGATATGATATAACACCTGTGGTGATCTCTGTAGCCTCTATTTGATCATTGTGCAAAAACCTTAGCACTTCTATTGCACCATTCATTTCCAATAATTTTCTCTATGATTGTGCGTCTTTCTTGTGAGCTCATTCCAACTGTTGATCAATATTAGTGTAGGTATAATATTATGTGGCTTCTTATTGTAATTTATTTTAGTCTCAAGCATGAGAGCATCCTTATAACATACCAAAATTGACTCTCGACTTGAGTACCCAATCTCTAAAGTCAATTCTGCATTAGTTTTAATGTTGGTGTTGTATATAAGGTCACAAAAACAAGGCTTTAGATTTTGAGTATTTGAAGTTGATTCATGGAGAAATTTTTTTTATCATTAGTACTGTTAGTCTCCTATACCAATAGGTGTCATTTTTCATGATTGACTTATTGAACTATGGAATATGTTCAAACCTTTTTCTTGAGCAAAGGTGTTCCATATTCTTGAAAAAAAAAACCAAAAAATCAAAAAATTTAAAAAATGTAAGGAGGGTATACCCTAAAAGAAAAATCAAAGGGTAAGAAAAATAAAATGGTCAAAAAAGTGAAAAGAAATGAACCCCAAACAAAATTAGATCAAGGAAAGTGTGCAAATCCAAGTGCCACTACTATTTCATTTTTGTAAATAAGTAATTGTGTGCGGCTTGTTAAACTTTGCCATAATTTATGAAGAGTCAAACTGTTTAAACTTGACTCATTCATGTTTCAATTTCATGTTGTAGAATAGAGAATGAATATCTGACCAAAAAGTTTAACCTTGGCAGATAAGTAGATAGGTAGAGTTAATAAAATGTGCTCAACAGTTTAATCTGAGCCCTTGGATGTAATAAGGGTAGAATTAGATAGATTTTCCTTGTAAAAGAAAAGAAGATTGATAAGGGTTTGCCAGTCTAAGTGCACCCTAATAAAGAAAAGAAAATGGTAGTGTAAAGTAGATAGGGTAGGTAGATGGTGTTGCAAAGTTTTATGTGATGAATGATGGTGTTAAATGTGTTAATCCTTTACTTTCATCACAAGTACTGAAGCAGAAAATACATTGGAAAATTCAGTGAAAGCAAAGTCAAAATCATTAACTTCCCACATCACTTTCTCCCTAAGATTTTTACTAATTTCCCCAAATGCTAAAGTACTTGGAGATCAAAGGGGCTCAAGGCATTTCCTTGACTTTTGGAGGGACCGGACCCTCGGCCTAATGATCAAAAAGACCTAAGTACTTGAAATTATTTATCATTATGATCATTCACCTTTAATCTTTTCCTAAGTAAAGTCCAATTTTACTTAGGAAAATAATGCCATATTTCATAAAAACCCCTCAAAATCACTTGCTATTCTATGTTTAAGTGTTGAAATTGAGATGATGTAATTTACTTCAATAAATCTACACTTTCCTAGATTTGTAAAGTATTTTGAGTCTACCTTGTCCTTTGTCATATTAACTTCTGATGTATTTATTAAATCCCTAGTAAAAAGTCCTTATCCTATAGTACTTAACTCCTTTTATCTAATATCCCAAAAAACCCATCTATTAAGATTTTAACCAAAGTATTTATTTCCCCATGCATTTATAAAAAACCCACATTATGTGCCCTTTGGTTAAAATATATCATTATATAATATTCCCGCCCTTATGATAAGTTAATTATATTGATTGATTTATCATATAATAAAAAACATATATGAAAAAACTTTAAACATATGGTATATATGTTTGACACAAAAAATAATAAACCCGAAGTTTTAATTTAAACCAAAACTTCGGAAATAATCCCATTTCCCCAGCACCCGACACTTTAACTCAAGTTAAAAATCCCGCTATATATTCCATTCCCCAACTCTACCTCGAGTAAAAAGAAACTAAACCCCGCCGCAACCACCTTTAAACAGTGGGATTAATTAAATCGCCAGGATTAGTTAATAACCACCTTTTCCGCCTATCGAAACACCCCCGGGATAATTAGTTAAACATTAATTACATCGGGCCCGCATGTTAACTTCCCCGTCACCTTCCGGTCTTGTCAACCATCGGATCTTCCGCCTGCAGATCAACGCTCCACAGCAATTCCGCTAGCCATCTCCCAGTCGAAGATTAACGCGCGGGGGCACGGTGGTTTTGGAATAGTACTCCAACCACGTGTCCCTCGCCCAATGGAATCGCTGCTCTCGCGTTTAAAACCGCCATTGCCCATAAGCGATGCGGAATTTACCGCTTACCGCCCGGCCCCGGTGACGTGCCTCCCATACATGCTGACGTCATTTGTTAAAAACCCCGCCACCCCGTTTAACTTTGCCAATAAAACAAAAGTTCACGTCGTTTTCATTATTCGCAGGGAACGACTACACCTCCATGCACAGAAATTCGAATATTCACTGCTGAAGTCCGTCAACCTTTGTATCATCGAAGAAAATTGCAGTCAAGCTTCCCAGAAGCTCATCCGCCATAACCAGTACCTATTCAAATCATTTTTCAAACACCCTAGTGTTGCTCTCACTTGATTGCACAGTAAAACCCTTTATAACCCAGCTGCGCCACCTGAAACCTCTGTTAACCAATTCGAGCACGGTTTACCTTCCAAAAATCATTCTAGATTCACTCCACAGACCTCTCAAAATCAAATGAAACCTTTTCGACCTCCCATGCAAACCAATGCTTTCTTAACAGTTTGTTTTGTTTTATAGGTGATCAGAAGACCGCATCCTTGGATAAATAGTCTTAATACTAGTCATAAGACTTGTTTACTCCAAGAGTGTTGTCAAATCTATTCAAACAGAGATGGAAGATAAAACATACAGTTGAAAGACAAGAAAAAGAAACAGGATATTAAACAATTTACTGTTGAAACAGAAAGTAAAATCCTAAACAACACATTGAAGGTAAAAGGACACAGTAAAGAATAGTTAAAGAGTATCAGTGGTTAAAGTGTATCAGGTAAAAGTCAGAATGAAAGTTAAAATGAAGTTACAGAGCGGTCAAAGGTAAACAGTAAAAGTAAATACAGAGGCAGTAAAATAGTAAAAAGAAATGAAAATACTTTCACCAACAATAATTTTCGTTTAACGTGAAAGTAAAACAGTCAAAGGAACAAAAAAGTGAAAAGATGAAAAATACAACAAGAAGGAACATTTTTGCAGAAATTGCATATTTTAGTCATAGTTTTGCAGAAACTATTGTGATCAATCCAAGATGAATTTTGAAAAACTGAAGGAGGTTTATGTCTTAAGAGGACCATCTACAAAAACCTCTCTCACTTTTCTAACAGCTATTATGGTTTTGGAAATATTAAACAATGTTGGAAAACACTTTTTGCAGAAAATTCCTGTTAAGTCATCATTTTCAGAGAATATTGTGGCCAATTAGAAATACATTTTACAAAACTGAAGGAGGTTTTTGTTCCTACGAGACCCATCTACAAAAACCTATCTCAGTTTTTCCACAGTGATTTCAGGCTGAGAGATACATGCACATCTTTAGAGGCTATTTTTCAGACTCTGTAAAACTCTGTTTTACACATATTTTTTCAGAGCCTATTGTGCACAGCTGGAGAGGAATTTTAGGAAAGTGAAAGATTTTTATCTCACCGACATATTTATCTACAATAACCTCTTTCACTTTTTACATATCTATTACTGATTGAGAAATATAAAGGTATCATTGGACCCCAAATTTGCAGAATTGTTGGAGCAGAATTGCACAAAGAAAGGAAGTAGTTAGTGACTTGGATGCCTCATCATCAACTAAGAGTTGGATCAAATTCGAATTCTCCTCTTTATCATCACCTATCCATACAAAATAGTGCCAAATAGATGAATTAGTTTGAGTGTCCTTTACTTAAGTTCTATTTATGTAAAATAGTTGGAGAGATTTGTGAACTAATCTTGATATTTTTTCAAGATATTTTAGTTTAGAATTTGTATAAATACTTCACTCTTGGAAGTATTTTGGGTGGATTCTATTACTTTGCTGTGACATTGAAGTTTTTGGAATAAAATCATTTTGGAGAAATTTATTTGTGGCTTACTGGATGACAATTTGAAGCTCAGGACTTTTTGCAGGATTCATGTGTCGGACTGCAGTTCAATAAGTCTTTCTACCCTATGTCTTAAGTTCTATACTAGTTTATAATATCATTATGTCCATTTCTGAATAATTTACATAAAGGATTGAATCGGAATTTACTTAATTGTACTCTGATTTCAGATGTGATTGTTCTTAATGTTTTCCTCTAAATTGGTTACAAGCACGAATTCTTAAATGCTCTTGCTTTGCTAATTTAAACATTCTTGATTACTATAATAAAGAATTCTTCATTTCTCTTTGTTTATAGTCATCTCATTTATTTCTTTTGAACATGGTGAAATATTCTTAGCTGCCTTTCATCCCTTCAAAATCATCCCATCCACTTTAAATTTTAAGGATTGTTCTTTGTCTAGCTATCTTGCCCTGTAAAGCCATCTTTTGTGTAGAATAGAAATCCAGTAAAGCCATCCTTTGACTCCATAGCCCAATGGACTGAAAACTTTCAACCTTGCCCTTAGTTTGTGGATTCCACCACTTTCAAACAAACTCTTGGATCTATAACTAGCCTAAAACCTTCTAAGAACAAAGATAAATTATAAAGAGAGAGCCCTCTCTGGATGCAGAATGGCTAGATTCTGCATCTGAAGGTTGGTTTGTGGTTACCTCGGGTATACTTTCCTTTTCCACAACTTCAAGGAAAACCTGAGTGATAACAAGTACAACCAAATTCCATATTAACATGGTGTTACACTACTCCCATTTAACATGAGGAAAAATTTGCATGATCATAATAATTCTCGGATCCATGATTTTCATCAAGACAATAAGAGGCTAGATTTTCATGATAAGATATGGCCCATGGGATGGAGTTTTCTGTCTCACCAAATTTTTGTGCCCAATTGATCATAAACATCATACTTTGGTGGAACAACAATGCATGTGACATATGATTTGTCTTTTTTTGTCCCACACACAAGTGACTACTGCGGTACTCTCTTTCCATATTTCTAGTAACCTTTTTGATGGGCTTACTAGTGCTAACTTCTCCTACAATTTGGGAAATATATATAGTGTCTCTAGAATCAATGCTGAAAAATGAAATTTCTTCTAATGCCATTACCTCAAAGTCCATGGTATGTGCTTCACCTTTGGAAACATGAGGATTTTCTACACAACTTCCATATCCATCCATATTCAAACCAAAAAGTCACAAAAGTATTCTTTTTGACGCCTAGACACATACCATTCAAATTTTCTATGCAATTTTGTATTGTACCTACCTTGGAAGCAGTAGTTCCTGTGGTGGGTGATGAATTTTCACACTCATAAATAGGACGACCAACCATTTGGTGGTCCAAATAATTGTCTGTGCCAAATATTGTGACATCTCTCAAGTATTCATAGAAAAATATTCAACCAGACCAAGCTCTTCACCAAATCTAGAAAGACCTTCGAAATCTACTGCACATGATTCACTATTGCTCTGTTCATGCCCTAGGTGCCAGAAAAGATTGGAAAATGTGTCCCCTATCCCTACAAGGGTTGGAATGTCTCCATGTCTGGAAACACAACATTGTCCATTTTTCAATGTATGATATCATCAACTCCCTCAAAATTCATTTATTGTAAGTTTGAAACTTCTTCGAATCTCAGATCCAGGCTACACCAAGTGGAATTTCCACTAGAATGATGTACACACCATTCTCATGAATCCCTATCCAAAAAAAAATTCTAGTTATGTGTAGCTTATGCCACCAATCAAGTTTTGTGTAATGTTTCATAAAGCACCATTGGTCAAATGTGAAACATTATGCCTGTCCTCAAATTTTTCTGTCAATATTTTATACACTTTTCCAACAATTTAACTTTACTTACGAATTGTCATCAATCTAATGCACATATGATAAATTAATATTGACATGTAACGTAATATTCAAACTATATGACGTATAAAGAGTTATGAGTCAGAGGTAAATCCACAATATCCATTATAAAATCGACGTTTTGAGTAACAAACATGACCCATATCTAACTTATCCTTTGGTTCGATGGCTAACGAGATAAAGAAGAATATAGAATAAGCTGACATTAACACATTAACATATAACGTATACTACATGTTTGACATGCGCAGGTTTGGCATGTAATCAGAGGTATGACTTCCACAAACTATGTAATGTAGGTCTTCAGACAATTAATTATCTTGGAAGAGTTATAACATTCCATAAAATTTGTTGTAACTTCTTTGGCTAAGGATATACATACTCAGAGGTTCATTGGCATATTTCCTTAGTAATGCATCTGTAAATGACAAGGCAGGCCAACCACTCATGAATACTATTCCTTGATGGTGAGAATGTTGAATGTGTTGATCAATCATAGATCCTGAATCACTCAATAAAAAATATACTTTAAAAAATTTCTT